>VWZZ01002591.1:46555-63487 GCA_013399095.1 Psophia crepitans
CCCCCCCCATCCTCCAAAGAAACCAGAAGTCTGAAATTACTTTATCAACTGTGCTGTGTCCCACTATCTTCAAGTAATTTCCCCACCCTAAGTTAGTATTTTAGAATAAATAATAATGTTATAACTTACAGGAGAGACAAACCTCAACTCCCTGTTATCATTGTAGAGAAGCAGCAAATAGGATTCGCTTACTCTAGAAATAAAGGAGCTTGCAATTTCTTGGTCCTTCTTCCCACATAGCTGCTAGCAACAGTAGTTAAGACAAGAAGCTTTTTTTCCTGGCTCCTAACAAGATCTAGAAGAGGGGAGAAACACTGTTGTGATGTCCTTACCAGGAATGAGGGATTTAACTACTGATTTCAGTATTATTTTTTTAGTTGAAAGAACTAAGAGGCACCAGCTTTGCTACTGTTGACATAATGTTCTTTGAACTCTGAATGCTGTTATGAAACTTAAACCTTCTGAAAAGATCATAAGCTTTCGGGGCCAAGGCTAAACCAACTTGCTGGAATCCTGGTGCTGCTGGTGCTGTATCCTTTGTTCTCTAAACCTGTTTTGTCAGAAAAGCACAGAATGGCGTCCAAACGCTGTGACGTGATTGAATGCTATTGCCTTGGTTGACACCATCACTGAGTTTGTTTCCTTCAAGTCTTTGCATTTTTTCTGTATTTTCTGGCAAGTGTAAGTCTGCAAGCTCTGCTGGGTTCATGTAAAATGATTAGTCTTTGCATTTGAACTGCATGTATGAGTATGGGAAACGCCAAAGAGTAACATAATGCTTCCTGTCCTATCAGGGATTGTTCTTCACCTGTGTTGGCCAAGGGTGTCAGAAACTCCGTTTAGATCGTCTGTATTTCATTGCCTTTAGCAAAACTTTTCTCATAGATAAGGAAGTCAGTGAAGATAATGACACTGCAATCAGCCTCCAACTTTAGAAATGCAGATCGGTGGTTAGATGACATACTACGTGCTACGTCTTTTATTGAGGGAAATTGAATTAGCTATAGCCTCTTTTGTTTCCCAAAGGTAAACTTTTGGGTATTTGTTCTTTTTCTATTAGTGGCAAACTTCATCTTCAGACTTCAGTGCTGTCATTTTTGCTTCTCTCAATGAGATGAAGTATCAATAGAGAATGTGGCCATTCAGGTATGACCAATCTTATTTTACGTATAAAAAGAATCTTCAGACACAGGGAGCCACAAGAACTTGTCGCTTACCAAGACACTCAGGAGCAAAGGACTATGTCTGCCACAGGGTCTCCTGTAGCTGGTGGGAGCTGCAGTCCTTCCTTGCTTCCCAAAGTAGGATCCCCCACTTGCATCTGCGTTTGCCACCTGCCCTACAGGTTTGGGACAGCTTTCACCACCTCATGACTACCTCTAATGGTATGTTTGTATGTTTATTATTCACTGTATGTTGCATTTCAAAAAGTGAATCTGTGTAACAGAGCTCAAAACTCTTCAGTTATGTCTCCATAATAAGACACAGCTGAAAACTTGTACAAAATTATATGTGACTGTCAAAAAACGTCTGTGTCTTGCGGTTTTGGATTCTGGGGGAAGTTCGTATGGCTTGGCTGTTAACTGTACAGCATGCTACTGCAACAGAATTAAACCTGAGGAAAATAATAGAGTCAGATATACAAAAGAAAAATCACTTTCAACAGCACTGCAATGCAGATGACAGTTATTCTGGAAATAGGAGTGCTGAGGCTGTTGTGGTGATAATCATGTGTTGTCTACCTTACCAACTGGTCACCTGCTGCTTATTGTGGTGTTTTTTTCTTTCCTAGGAGTTTGTGTTTGCTGCTCCCCTTCATACTTTTGTTAACTTTTATGTGTCATTTTTTAAAGGCATTCAGCAGCTTGGGTAAGCAACAGTGTGATCGGAAGATGTTTGTTGAGATACCTAGGTTGTTAATCTGAATTTAATACAATATGAAAGAGAGTAACCTGAAGAGTTGTAAATAGTTGAGAGAGAGATTATGTTCAAATAGAGACTGCATCTTTTTTTGCTTACATGTAAAAAATGTTTTCTGGGAAACATTTTGTGAGGTTATTTGGATAATTATTTTTCAGGTAGTAATTCAGAACAGAACCAAATCTTCACTTATGTTTACTTGGCTTATGTAAGCAAGTTCAAGCTTTACCTAATACTTTTTTTTCCTCATACTTTTTGAAAACTATCTTTTGAGAAGTGCAAGGACAAGGTAAAAAAAATCTAAAGAGAACTGCTGTGGTACTCTGATTAGTTTATAGTAAAGACTATGTTCAACTGTCTTTGCAGAAGCATTACTGTCACTTCATATGTGACCATTAAAATATATCGAGTTTGAAGTAATACCAAATCATATATGATGCTGATGAAAGGTAGGTAGTAGTGCAGTAAATTCCTACCAATGCACAGGGAAATATGACCAGTGACTCCAGAACTGAGACTCTCTTTTCCTTTATGCGATCTCTTTTTGATGGAGGGGAGGAGGAGAATGGGGGAAGAAGAAGAAAAGCCTGGGGACTTTTTTTTTTCTTTCTTTCTAAGAAGCATCATTCAGGTAGTAGGAGTAAGAGGTATCTCCAGTACTTTTCTACTGTACTGCATCTTCTGAACCTATGAAGTTGAATATCATCAGTAGGAAAATCCGTGCACCAATGAAGTGTGCAAAGCTTCAGCTTGTGTTGCAGACACAATAAGCATGTGGGGCATGTATAATGATTCCTGTAGCATAAATCATTATGAGTAAGATATAAATGTGAAGGCCAGCTTGTCTTTCAGTGTGGTGCCTGCTGGGTAGCACCTCCGCAGCTCACCCCCTTTAATCAGATGGCTTATTGCTATTTCAGGTCGTGCAAAGAGATTCTCTAAATTAGGAATTTAGCGTTATAAACAACCAGTGGTTTAAAAACTCGCTTCCTTAAATTGGATGTCTCTTGTGTGATCCAAAAAGCTTCTCGTTTCTGTAGTTCAGTCAGGTGTACTGTAGGTTCTCCACGCTGTTTTCAGTAGCTGCTGTTCTACATGCAGCCTGACTTGGTGAACTGGGACAGAAAATAGGCAATATTTGATGGTAGAGTTGCCTATATGCTGAAGATTGACCTTTTTCTTATTAGTGGAAGTGTGCCCGACTGGCTTAATTCCTCCCTTAAACCCTAAAAATGCACATGGTCATTAGCTGAAACGTGGTTTAACAGCGACAGAGGTGCACTGATGTTGACATCTATTCCCATGGTTGTGTAAGCACTCTTGTATTCTAATCTTGTGAGAGAGACTCTTTTTTTGAAGGTTTTCTTTAGACATCCTAAATGATTGTTCATTTGTAGCTGAACACTTCTCACGGTGTGATTGCAGTCATTTAAAAAAGCTTTAAGAAAACTTCCTCTTTTCCCCATCTACTCTGAATATTGCTGCAGGATATTGAATGCTGTTTCTGTTACCTTAGTAAATATGTTTTGCGGATGTTTTGATCAATGATAACATTGCTTTCTGGTTGTCCTCCAGCTGCTGTGTTTTGGAAATCTCTCACTTCTGTGCTTGTTTATTTTGAAAACTAGAAATAAAGGCCACTTAAATTCCATTAGCAATGTCCTATTTTGCTCTCCATTTCCCTCTTGATATGTTTACTTTGCCTGAGGATGCCTGAAAAAAAATAGTTTTGTAACATTTAACTCTTGCGTTACTATTGTGCACGATGCAACTCGTCTTCCGACACGCGTGCTCCCCTTGTGGGACGTTTGTGCCGCATTGCCAGGCGGCACTGAGCTCCAGCCTTATGGCAGCCACATCCTCNTATGGTATGGAATACCCCTTTGGTCAGTTTGGGTCAGGTGTTCTGTCTGTCCCCTCCCAACTCCTTGTGCACCCCCAGCCATCCCGCCAGTGGGACGGTGCGAGAAGCCGAAAAGTCCTTGGCTCTATGTAAACGTCGCCCAACAACAGCAAAAACATCTCCACTATCAGCACTGCTTCCAGCACAAATCCAAAACACAGCCCCATACTGACTTTCTTGAAGAAAATTAACTCTCTCTCAGCTGAAACCAGGACACAGCCTTATGGCAGCCACATCCTCTTTATGCCTGCAGCATGTTTATGCTTACATTTTTTCTTTTTTCCTTCTGGGTAATACTTACAGCTATATTTTATTTCCATATTCAGAAAAGCAAGTGTAATTAAATGATGCAGTTTCAATGGTTAGAGGTGCAAAAGTTGTTTTTAAGCATCTCTTTTGGAACTCTGTTCCTAATTAATGATATCTTAAGTACGTTTTTCAGAAGGCCTTTGTTAGGATGGTTTCTTGTGTGGAAAGACTGACCATAATCTATTGAAGAGAAGGATTCCTTTCTCATAACTTTTTCTATTCAGCAGTGTGATGTATTATGTAAAAGTTTATATACTGCTGTATTAAAAATTTGTTGGTATGTTATTTTGAAGTTTTCTTCCACTCTTAAGATTTGCAGAAGCTTCCTTGACTGAATTAGAGACACTCAGGCCACCACTATTTGGACACCATTGTTTAATGGGAATGGTAATAGAAAGAAAAAAGAAAGCTGATCCCTTGTTTTAAAGAAACCAACCCCAAGTTGGTAAGAGATCACTTGATGGTGCAGTTGATTGTCAGACATAGTAAGTGTGTCTGATTTATTTATTACTGCAAATTAAAAATAATGAATTTAAATTTTGCAAATTTGCTTTCTTATAATTATCTTCTAGATTTTTGTTGAAGCTTCCTTAGTTTTTATTGCTAAAAGTTAAAAGCTAGGAAAATAACAATTCATGAAGGTTATGAACCTTCATATTTTAGGATGAAAGACAGGCTTATCTCGAAAGAAACCTTTCACTCATTTATTTAATTGAATGCACTCTATTCTTTATATGTCCTGTTTCTCTTATGTTAGAAAATGCCTGAGACTCTACAAGATGAGATTTTTCATGCTTTGCCAAGAGAGTCTGCAGGATTTGTACAAGAGTATGTATTTTAAGAAATGCCTGCTTTTAATAGAGGTTACAGATCTGTCATTTAATGAAGTTCACAGTAAACGTGCATAGCAGGGATTATATTAAAGCTGTACCTTGATGGTTTAGCGAAGATTTATGCCTGACTAATGGTGTAGTACCAACAATGTTGTGACTGGTACAAAATTTCTAAAAGGAAAAAAAGGTAATGATATCTTTATTATTTATAAGAAGAACATCTTGAGAAATTTGAATTTTCAGTTTTCAACATACCTTTTTTGCCCAAGATTCAAGGAAAAGCCTGTTGTCTCTGAATTGTCTAAGTAAGCAGAAAAAATGCATATCTATAACTGCGGAGTTTGAGACTATAATTCGCTCCAGAGTGAGCATTTTTTTTTGTACAGCTGAAAGTTCAGAGAACCACCAACATAGTATAATATGAATATTTTGTATATAGCAGCAATATGTAGTATGGAAGAGCAATTAAATAAAATTGTAGTATAAAAGACCAAGTAATAAAATTTGCCTAGACTTTTCTATGTATGATCAGCATTCTTCCTCAAAATGAAAATTTTATGGAGATTTACAAACAAATGTACCTTCCATTTGGTGATAGTCTAGAAACTTATACAAAGTTTGAGTTTTACCTTAGTTTGAGAAGTAACAGCACTTTTGCTCAGGCTTAGTTTTGCTCAGGTGAACAGTCAGAGCAAGCCGCTGCTGTGATGGCTGAGTGGTTCGTTGCTGTCACGCTGTTTAACGTTAGCAGGGAGAGAGCAGGGGCGCCTCTTACCCTGCCTCGCACAACCCCTTGGGCTGATGTCTCCCTGGCTGCCCCTCTACTGCCCCAGGGCCTTCGAAGCCCTTGTCCCATGGGTTCCGCCGAGGAGGAGGAGGAGCTCGAGGGCAGTGGGTGTAGTGAGCCCTGAACTGTCCCGCCTGGTTCCTTTTGGGGCACTTTTGATATGCTGGGTGGAAAGAGTCCAGCCTGGCTTCCCAGTGCCAGGCAGTGCCTGCAGTGGGGCCGGGTAGGAAAAGCCCCTTTTGTTTTTTTAAATCGGTTGGGGTGCTTGGTGAAGTTGGGCAAATGAGACTCGGGAGACTGTGCTGGTTACCTGGTGAGGCGTGCTGGCTGTTTTCAGTCACCTTCTGCTTCAGGGATCGAGGATGGTGCGCATCTTACTTGGCCAGCCTTCTTTTGTTAACACCTTTTTATTAAGACTGTAGCATATCCTTATCCGTGCCAGATGTATTTGTAATTCAGAAAATGAAACGTATATAAACTTTGTGTGCTAACACATTATCTAGGAACAATGCGGACTGCTTTCATAGTAAAGGAGTTCTGTATGTTGTTTGTTTTTCTTCTAGGATGAGAATGCTTGTGAGAAATAACGTATTTCTTTAATTGACTTGTATGTTAATTACTTTGGAAGAGATAGGATAACAACAATGCAATTGCTGAAGAAAAAGGGAACAAAATGCAAAAGAAAAACATTTTAAGAAGAATTCGGAGTTTTAATACTTTCTCTAAAAATAGGTTAGGTAAAGTATGTCATTCTGCTCTATTTCAGTCACATCGGTTTGTTTCATAGATTTGTTTTTAGTCTCAGTTCCTTCAGGCAGAAAAATTTGAGAAACATGAGATCATTGCATCTCTGAAGGTAGGCAGCCATGAGACTTACAGAGCCTTGCAGACTCAGTTCCCCTTGGTGTTTGTATCATCATCCAAAGGAAAACTGCTGGGTGGTTGAATTAAAATGGCCTGTGACTTGGAATGTTGTTCTTGATTCTTTTAGGAAGTTAAAATGAAGGTGGGAAGAGGTAGTGGCATGGGACAATAGGCTATACCTTAAACCCGCCAAAGAAAGGGTAGAACAGCTCCACTGATTTCCACATCCTCTTGGGACGTCTGTACTCTCGAGGGGAAAAAGGTAGAATAAAGCTAAAATAACTACAAAACTTTTTGTGTTTGCTTTTATGAATTACAATCATAGAATCATAAAATTCTATGCCCCGGCTGGAAGGGTCCTTGTAAGATGATCTGGCGCAAACTTTTGTGGGATTGGGAGCCTAGAGAAGACTGTCTAGCACCCTGTCTAATCACATGTTGAAAACCTCCAGTGATGAGGACTACTGCATTCCTAGGGAGATTTTTCTGGTGAATAATAGTTCTCACTGTAAAAAAACATTGTGTTGAGATGAAACCTCTCCTGGAACAACTTGTACCCGTTGTCCTTTGTCTTCTCCATGTGGCTCCTTGTGAAGAGAGAGCTGTCATCCTCTTTGTCACTGCCTTTTAAGTACTGGAATGATGTCATCAGGTCTTTCCTGAGCCTTCTCTTCTCCAAGGAGAGGTGGTCTAACTACTTCAGTCTTTTCTCACAGGGCAGGTTCTCTAGCCCTTTAGTCATCTTGGTGGCCCTCCTTTGGACCCTCTCCAGTTTATTCACATCTTTCTTGAATTGTAGCGACCAGAACTGGACATGGTACTCCAACTGTGGCCTGGAGAAGCACTGAGTGGGATGATCACATCCCTATCTCTGCTAGAAATGCCTCTGTGGATGCAGCCCAGGATCTGATTTACCTTTGTTGCTGCAGTGGCGCACTGCTGACTCATGTTCAGCTTGTCCACCAGGACTTCCAAGTCTCTCTGAGCAAGGCTGCTCCCCAACCACACAGATCCTAGCCTGGACTGGGCTCTTTGGTTATATTGTCCCAGGTGCACGACCTTGTACTTGTCTGTTAAACTTCATACTGTTCTTGCTAACCCACTCTTCCAGTCTGTCCAGGTCTCTCTGTAAGATGGCTCTCGTTTCTGACATGTCATCTGCAAACTTGGTGGTTAGGGTGCTTTCAGTCCCATCACCCACATCATTTATGAAGAAGTTGAACAACACGGGTATCAGTCCCTGGGGAACAACCTGTAACAGGTTGCCAGCCTGAGTAAAACCATTGATCACCAGCCTCGTGAGTGCAACTTGTGAGCCAGTTTCCTACCCATCTTGCAGACCACCCATCCTGTCTATATCTTGCCAGTTTGTCCAGGAGAAGGCTGTGGGGAAACAGCGTTGAACGCTTTACTCGAGTCCAGGTAAAGAACATCCATCCAGTGCTCTCTCTGTGTCGACAGAAGATGTTATTTTGTTGTAGAAGGTGATCAGGTTAGTCAGTTTGATTTATCTTTGGTAAATCAGTGCTGGCTTTTCCCAGTCACCTGCTTTGTTTGGTTCATTACATCTGGTTGTTTTGTGAGTGAGCTGAAAGCCCTCAGGTTGCACGATTTTAACAGTAGAAGGGATTAAGAAAAGTTACCTCAGAAATTATGCTGTGACAGTTAAAATGGTTCAGTGTCGATAAGACTCTTCAACCATCCCTCCAGTTCTTTTTCCCTTTTAAAAACATTTATAAAAATAAAAAGAAGCTTTCCAGTCTGTGCTTGATACATCAAACAGACTGGCTAACCATGGAGTAATGCTGTGTGGCACCTACTGAGCAGGAAATAATTATGTTTTAATATATCACAGGAAAAAATACCTAGATGTTAAAAGCAGAATATATGACATCTGTTCAGTAAACAAAAGATGCAGTTACCATATTTTAGAAAAATATCAAGATGATAAGCAAAAAATCATTTTTATTTATTATAAAAAGCAATTGTGTCTGGCACACAAGGCAATTTGGCGTTCAAATCAGAGTACTTTCAAGGGAAGCACATACATAAGAAATAGCAGGAATGTTTTAAAATACCTTAAGGCAAAGAGAAGCTACTTAAAGATGAAAGTGTGAACCAAAGTAACTGTCCATAGTGGAGATAAGATTTTCTTTTCTTCTTACGTGTTTTCATCTTGCAGAAATGAAATCCTTTTAAAAGTTACTATGATTTAGTATAAATACAGTGATATATACTAGTTTATTAGTAGTTATATCTCTATTTTTTCTCTTTTTTCTATCCCAGGGTCTTAGCAAGAATACTTTTAGTGCGTAGATGAAGAACTAAATGAACAGAAGCTGTACGTTTTGGTTTTGTTTGGTTTTTTTCCTGTTTGTTTTTTTTTAAAATTTTTTATTTCTTTTTTTAAGCAAGCTTATTTTCTTGACAGACTTACTAGATTCCATATGGGAGAGGAAAAAACTTCATTGTTTTGTATTTGGTTGAAGCATAATTCTTGTAGGATAATCTGTAGATTCTGAATAAAAGTATTGGGCAGAGGAAGTTACTTTTCTGACAGAGGAAAATTGCAATGCCCGTTTCCAAATATCAGATGAGTTCAAGAAGTTGAGTAATTTTCTTTAACTTCTGAAGTGAACCGCATACATGTGACCTAGGTGCATGGTTATGGAGAAGTTTATACAGCTGGGTTTGTTGAAAATGGGTCTTGTGTCATAAGACCCTATTGTGTTTTTTAGGAAGGGAGGGAATTCTCTCTGCACCCATTTTCCACATGGTTTTGTGTTCCATTGGAAATTTTGCTTTATTTTCTTTGAGGTGTACATAAAGATGCCAAAAATAAGAAATACAAACGTATAGCTGAATGTGACGCTGATAATAACATTTTTGGATTTTGGTACCTCTGTTCAGAAGGTCCTTTAAAACAATTTTTCTCAGCCTTGTGCTTATTCTGTCTAGGTAAGCTAGAGAAATTATTTTTTCATTATAAATCTTCAGTAATTGAATGGACAAAATACTTGGTATTCTGCCACTCCTCTTTCCAGAGGGTTTTCTCTAGTGACAAACCAGACTAGTAAGTGAAGTGACTGGGAGATAAGAAGTCCCAGAATGGGTTAAACTGAGTCCTGCTGTAGTCACTTTATTTTTTACTACCTGAAATGTCATGGTTTTAAAAATCTACTGAAGAATTGTCCCTGAAGAAATAAAAATGAGAGAATGTTCTCAGTCTTTGAACTGTGGAAGGTGTCTGGGGAGGGGGGCAACACTATCCTTGCTGCTGCTTCACTCTAAATCTGCAACAGAAAGCCTAACTAATTTTCCTGTGATTTTCAACAGGTTTTTGTAGCTACTTCTTTTTCTGGAAATGATGGGAAGGATCCCCAGGCCAGAGCAAATTTAGTGTCTATTCCATGTAGAAATTACCTCTGTGCGCTGGAAGATTACTTCAAAAATCTCTTTCCTAACAATAAGAAAAATCTGCATCCGTTTACTTCCATATGCCTGTATTGCTTCATTTCCAGTTGTTGTAATGTTTTATGCCGTATGACTAATATAATTATAAAAACAGGAAGAAAACAAGCTTGTTAGAATTTGCATCTTTTCTAGAGCCTAAAATGATCGACCCTTATTTTCCCTCCAAGTTTCTAAAGGTCCGCAGTGACTCTTCTTCCTGTGGCAAAAGTAAAAATGGTCCTAGAACTTAAACTAAGATGCAGAATAATCTGAACTGAGATGATATATGGGATCAAACTTTAATCCGCCTCCCTGCTTTGGTCCAGAACGCAGGTATTTTAGTGCATATATTTCTTTCGTGCAGTTAATGATACCAGACTTGCAAAGCTTGATGTTCTGTTGGCGATAACAGGATGCTTCCTTGGAAAGGTGAGGTGGAAGAAACCAAAACCTGTCATATACTACAGAGAATAAATATGCGAGTGATTCTGTTCTTTGAAATGGTGAGGAACTCTGTGTTAATTCAGTCTTACTGTAATTTTTATTGAGCTTCACTTGATGGATTTACCCCTGTTTGAATATGAAAAGTAGTTTTGCGTTCACATTGAATTCTGTTTTACATGGTTGCTGTTGTGACAGGTTCCCTTTAGATGCTATAAAACACATGGCTTATAATGGATTATTACTTACTGCACAGTACTTCGGTGTATGCTGAAGTCCTTCATTGCTGAGTTACCTTTTGAGAAAATACCTGATATTATGTAAGATTACTACTATTGTGATTGTGGGGTGCTTTGCCTTGTTAACGGTATTCCTGTATTTACAGGAATAAATCATTCTCTTTCTCTCTCTCACCATGTGCATGTGCTCTTCCAAATTAACTCAAGGGTACTTACGAGAACTTAATTACGAGATGAATAAACTCTGAAGCATAGACTACAGCAGCAGAATTGCCAGTGGCTAACAACACTGCCACGCACATGTCCAGGACTGGCTGAGCAGCGCTTCCCCACGAGCGCTTCACAAGCTGGGGTGCCTGAGCCTCACGACCAGATCAAGGCTGCTGCATTTACCTTGGCTTTGGGTGGGCTCCTGCTTCTTACGTCTCTTGGTCTCTGTTGCCCGTCCACAGATGTGGGGCCTTGCAGTGTAGGCAGTCAAGCAGACCTTTTTCACCCGTGCCCGGCTTTTTTGGAGTTCCCTCATGCTGAAGCACATCCTTACCTGGAGCTCAAGCATTTTAGAAACAGACTGAGAACAGATGAGAAATTAGCATCTAGTCTGAGGTAATTTGGCTCATTTTGCTTAGTAATCGGTTGAGTGAGGTGTTAGTGAAGGATGATTTGTTGCTTTTGCTATGTCCAGCACTCATTTCTGCCTCACCCTCTATTATAAAATGGAGTCCAGGTGGTTAGGTTAGGTTAGGTTAGGCAAAGCAAATCCCAGCCCCTTTGTTCGTAGTTCTGTGCTGCTTCAGGCACAAATGCTGCCTTCCCAAAACCGTCAGTCTTTACCTTCAGTGGTATCAGAGAGGTACAGAGGCAGATACAGTCATAAAACAGGAATGGGTATAGGACAAGTGTAAGTCTGAATTTGTAATTTGGCACACATACAGGATCCTTTCAGTGGTGTGCAGAAAAATGACTTCTTCCTCAGAGGCATGATACAAAACTTAGCTAAATTAATCGGTTTCACCAGATAGAATAGAATAGAATCATTAAGGTTGGAAGTGACCTCAAGGATCATCTAGTCCAACCATCCCCCCACCACCTATTACCCACTAAACCACGTCCCTAAGTACCACATCTAACCTTTCCTTAAACACCCTCAGGGATGGTGACTCCGCCACCTCCCTGGGCAACCCGTTCCAATGCCCGACCACCCTTTCCGAGAAGAAATTTCTCCTCATCTCCAACCTGAACCTTCCCTGGTGCAACTTGCAACCATTTCCCCTTGTCCTGTCACTAGTTACCTGTGAGAAGAGGCCGACCCCCAGCTCACCACAACTTCCTTTCAGGTAGTTGTAGAGGGCAATAAGGTCTGCCCTGAGCCTCCTCTTCTCCAGACTAAACAAGCCCAGGTCCTTCAGCCGCTCCTCATAAGACCTGTGCTCCAGACCCTTCACCAGTTTCATTGCCCTTCTCTGGACACGCTCCAGGGCCTCGATGTCTTTCTTGTGGTGAGGGGCCCAAAACTGGACACAGGACTCGAGGTGCGGCCTCACCAGGGCCGAGTACAGGGGGACAATCACCTCCCTGCTCCTGCTGGCCACACTATTCCTGATACAGGCCAGGATGCCGTTGGCCTTCTTGGCCACCTGGACACACTGCCAGCTCATGTCCAGGCGAGCGTCAATCAACACCCCCAGGTCCTTTTCCTCTACACAGCTTTCCAGCCACCCCGCTCCCAGCCTGTAGCGCTGCCTGGGCTGATCTTTCTGGGCTCATTCTTTACTAGTCTTTGGACTACCCAAACAGTTCCTGAATCTGTTTCATTATCCATGGTTGTTTTTAAGACTGAAATCATGTCATGTAGCTAGGGTTGGAGCTTTTGTCGTTGCCTGTTGGTTTTAAATTTTTTGCTTATAATAAACCCTTTAATCTGAAAGATGGCATTTATCCAGTGTTGGATTTGGGTGTTCAGGACTTGTGAAGGAAGAACAGGAACAATATTCTTTGTAGCGTGGGATTTTCTGATGAGCCAGTGAAATAGAGGATGAAAAGAACCAGATCTATATAAAAAGTAGGGGAACGTGGGAAATGTGTGAGAGGAGAGATGAGAGGAAGCCTGCTGAAACAAGGTCCTCAAGAGAATGATGACAATTGCCTGCTGTTCAGGCTTTCTGCTGCGTAAGGCCATGGGAGCTGGCAGAGCAGCTGCTTGGTCGTCTGGGGGGCATGAGGCTGGGTAGCAGTTCTGCACAGAAATAGAAAGGTGTAGTTGATGCTTTTCACTTTGGCAACATACGCTGTGAAACCACGCTCCAGCAGAAGTTCTAAAAGAGGATGAATACGTCATGTGTCACTGGAAGTGACAGCGTGCATTTAGCACGAGCTGCAGAAGTTGCTGTCTGAGGAAGAGAAACTTGCCAAGATACCAACGCTTTCTATTGCAGTCAGTTTATACATGAGATATTAAGTACTGTTATCATGGGAAGGGAGTTGGCAGAGCCCAAACTGCTGTTGACTGGAACGAGCAGTCATAGAGTCGTGTAGCGTGCAGAGAGATCTCAGGAGACCTCTAGTTGAACCTCTTTCTCAAAGCAAGGTCATCACTGAATCTGAGATGCTCCTGGCTCTGCTCCAATGTAGGTCTTCGGGCAACCTGTTCCAATGCTTGACCAGGCTTTTTAATTATTATTTTTTAAGGTGTTTGTAAGGAATAATGGAGCAGCACACCCGTAAACGTTGGCAGTAGCAGGCAGTCCATAGCAGTAGCAGAAGAGTGCATGTGAATCCTGTAGCTCCAACTGTGTAGAAGCATGAGACAGTTGACACAGTAAATTTTAAGACCCCCTTGAGATCATGTTATGGAGCAATCTCACAAAATAAAGGTCGATGTCTGTATGACTGAAGTAAAAAGCTTGCCGCTGTGAAGAGAGACTTCATGTGCATAAAGATTTTGAAGTTACAGTGTCCTAGTAGAAAAGCATCAGAAAAGTCTTAGATTTTGAAGGATGGAAGCAGAGACCTTGAGAGACAAATCATGGCTGTTTTGTGATAACTGGACTTGGCTCAGTGTCACTCGTCATGAAGGGTTCTGCAGCTTTTACATTATCTTTCTGAAAAGTGACCAGGAAATGAAAAAAGTACTCTAGATGAGGTTTTATGTAGGGCTTGAATGTGGCATGTTGTCTCTTATCTCTATTCTACACTTCTCCTCCGCATCCTAGAGTTGAGTTGTTTCCTTTCATAGCCACGTAACATTGGTGGCTCAAAACTCTTTCCTGTGATTAACTAGTAAGCAGAGCTGCTTCTCCCAGGTTTTTAAAATTATTTTATGTTAATATGCTTTAAGTTTCTTGTGTTGTTGAATTATTAAGTCTTGTGTAATTCAGCTTTTTCTAGTTTTCAATGTTACTCAATTCTTCCTGGATAATACTCTCATCCTTTGATGGTGCCTCCCAACTTCTTACTGCAGATCTCGGTGGCGCAGTAGTAGCAATGCTTGTGCTGGGCCATGACTAACGGTTGCTTGTTTGCAGTTTTGTGTGGTTTTGTCAGCTTTAAGCTAAAAGTTTTTTCCATGATTTGCAAACATTGTAAGTTTTCTTTCCTGATGGGTGTTCTGCATGTTGTCACAGTGACTGAGACATCTCCATGCTGAGGGCTGAAAGGATCTGTAGCCTGTACTCTGGCCCTGTTTAAATTCAGGTTACTTTTTGTCTCTCTGTTGCTTGGAGGACAGCCTTGATTCTGAGGCAGGGAGAAAACTTGGACTTCTGTCCCTTCTTGGTATAATGTAAATATTCTTACCAATCTATGGTGATCTGGCTTGGCTGACACCACACATCCATTTGTCCTTGAGCTGATGTCCTGTGACTCAAGGCTTCTTCCTCAAAAAAAACCTCTTCAGGGTCCTTGCTGTGGGGCAGGCGGCTTTGGTAGCGTACGCAAGAGGCTTCCTACAGTGAGCGATACTGATGTCCAGCCCAGTGGACCTTGAGCTTCAATGCAGCCAGCCTGCATTACAATTGATTTAGAAGCCAGGCTTGCTGAGTGCTAAGCTTTGATACTTGATTTGGTGTTGGTAGTCCTTTCTCAGCAGTGAAACACTTGGGAAGAGCAGGCCCTTAGCTTCCAAGGATGTGGATTCCCCTCTTTCCTGCTAGGACACCTTCTGCTTTAAACATCAAGTTACTTTCATTTGAATTTAACCAAGCGGGCACCTTCAGGGCTGGGTGTTGATTTGGAACAGAAACCTACATCTGGAAAAGTAATAACATCTGCTGGGGTGTTTTTGCTAAATATAATTTTCAGAGAAAAAATATAAATATTCATTTAAATATGCATCTCAAAGGGTTGTGTAGAGAATCACAGCTGGCCTAATGCCTTCAGGAGAAAAAGCGTATTGCGATTGGTTTTTGTACATTCATCTTTTAGCTGACTTTGTTTAAAAAAAAAAAAAGGGGGCCTTAATATGCAAACAGTTGTGTAAATACTATTTGAAATGTTGCTGTCATCAGTATATTTGCATATCATCTTTATTTATGCTGTGTGATTGCTGACAGCTTTGCTTTTTCTTTTGATAACTCCAGTGGGTTAACTAAGGCATCTTCATGTAAGAAAGCTTTTCTTCTGTTTGATCAAGCTGTGACCCTAGCTCTTTTGGTCAGCTACAGCATGGGGAAGGCAGAAGGAGGGAGAAGTCCATGTTAGTCCTCTTTCCATTCCTTTCATGGAATTCTGTTTCATGTTCTAAATACTTCTCTGGAAGAACAATGCTGCCTTTTAGCCTATTTTTTTCTTCTTCTGATACTTACAAGAGTGGCGAGTTTCACAACTTTGAGGGTTTTTTTTCTTTTTTAACTATATGGTGACCTTTTCTAGTCTGAGACAGCGTGGCTACAACGGTTGATTTAGAGAGCTCTTTATTCTCAATTTGTATTAACTTGCCTCTTAGCCTTCTTTCTGACAAGCTAACAAGGTTATGTGTTTTGGTCTGCTCATTGTAAAACATGCTTTTCAGTCCCTTCAGTTATTCTCTTGGCTCTTTTCTGAACCCTCTTCAATATATGGGCACCCAAATTGGATGTTATTCTCTGATACTGTCTCAAGGGAGCTGTGACAACAACAGAGGTCATAGGATCTCTCCAATTTTCCAGTGTATAGATTCAAGATTAATTTTATTCGTTTCCCTGCAGATTTTCGTAGGAAGTTTGCTTCATTTGTTTATCTCTTATGATCCCTATATCTTGTTTAGAGGTTTTTCTGAACTGAAGTTCATCAATCACGAGGTACTACCGGCTGTACATAGAGAGTGGGTGATGAGATGCTGGAGACCAGCCATGCTGAAAGGGCTTTGGGAGTCTTGGTCAACAGTAAGTTGAACACGAGCCAACAGTGTGCCCAGACTGCCAGGAAGGGCACTGTGTCCTGGGATGCATCAAGCACGGCATTACCAGCCGGTCTAGGGACGTGGTTGTCCCACTCTGCACTGCACCGGTGCGGCCTCACCTTGAGTACTGTGTGCAGTTTTGGGTCCCACAGTACAAAAAGGACATAAAACTCTTAGAGAGTGCCCAAAGGAGAGCAACAAAGATGGTGAAGGCTCTAGAGGGGAAGACATAGGAGGAGAGGCTGAAGTCTCTTGCTTTGTTCAGCCTGGAGGAGACTGAGGGGAGACCTCATGGTGGCCTACAGCTTCCTCATGAGGGGAAGTGAAGGGGCAGGCGCTGATCTCCTCCCTCTGGTGATCAGCGACAGAACCTGAGGGAACGGCATGAAGCTGTGTCAGGGGAGGGAGAGGTTGGAGATCAGGAAAAGGTTCTTCACTGAGAGGGTGGTCAGGCACTGGAGCAGGCTCCCCAGGGAAGTGGTTGCCACACCGAGCTTGGCTGAGTTCCAGAAGCGTCTGGACAACGGTCTCGGTCATCTGCTCTGATTGGGCTGGTCCTGTGTGGAGTCAGGAACTGGACTCAATGATTCTTATGGATCCCTTCCAACTTGGGATATTCTGTGACCCTATGATTTTTTATTTTTTAAATCTTTGGAAAATCTGTGGCTCTCTACTAGAGCCTTGTTGTTTATTGAAGTCAAATCCGTTTTCAGTAATCCATACCACTGATTTTCATGGCTTAATGATTTATTACCTGGGTTTGTATCATCAGATGGCTGGGTAGTCTTTTTTTTTTTTTTTTTTTT
>VWZZ01002591.1:65557-156449 GCA_013399095.1 Psophia crepitans
TCCAACCTTAATGATTCTATTCTATTCTATTGTTTCTGATGCAGCCCAGGACACGGTTGGCTTTCTGGGCTGCCAGTGCACACTGCCGGCTCATGTTGAGTTTTTCATCAACCGGCACCCCCAAGTCCTTCTCCTCAGGGCTGCTCTCAATCCATTCTTCACCATTCTTCTTACTTGTTGGGTCTTCGCTTCAAGAAAGAAATAAGGTCCCAGGGCGGGATTAGTTTTCAGACACTGAAGGTCTTTGGGGTGATGCTCTGGTTAGGTCGTTGTCTTCTCTCCAGCTGGAGTTGGGGTCTGGCTTTCTTAGGGAGATGTTTCTTACTTTCATGTCTCGCTTGAGGGCATCTGTGGCCTCTTACCTCCTTGTGGAAAAGTCACCTGAAGTACCTGGATGTCTTCTCCAGAAAGTTTAAAGGACTCTGCTGTGTGTTTTGTAGAGACAACTGTCATGGTTTATCCCCAACCGGCAGCTGAGCACCACGCAGCCCTCACTCACCCCTCTCACACCCAAGGGGATGGGAAGAAGAATGATTGAGGTAAAGACAGTTTAATAGCATAACAAAGGAAGAGAATAACAGTAATAATAATAATCCAAGTGATACACAAATGCAATTCCTCACCACATGTGAAAGCAAAAAAAATCTGGATGCCTAGTCTATTTCTGAGCAGCGATCCTACTTCCCTGCTCCTTTCCCCAGTTCTGTGGGGAGCGTGACACTATATGGCAGGGAATGTCCCTCTGGCCAGCCTGGGCCAGCTGTCCTGGCTGTGCTCTACCAGTTTCTGGTGCCCCTGGCAGGGTCTGAGGAGCTGAAAAGTCCTTGGCTTAGTGTAGGTGCTACAACTACCCAGCAACAAATAAACACATCAGTGTGTTATCAACATGATTCTCATCCTAAATCCAAACCACTATACCAGCTACTAGAAAGAAATTTAATTCCATCTCAGCTGAAACCAGGGCAACAAGGGTTCCCATCCCACAAACATGTATGAAATTCATCTTTTCTTACTGTAATTAACATTGTTCATTTTCTAGGTGCAAGAAAGTAAGTAGAATAGAAAATCTCTGTTGAATGTTGTTTGGGTTAATGTTTTAATTTTGATCTCCTGACCTTTTGACTTCAATTTCATTTTGCACGAATGGCATTCAGTACTGAGTGTGAGGCATGGCCGAATTCAATTGTCGTTCCTGTGTCCTTTGACTGTATTAAAAGTCCACTTTTGGTCTTTTCATCACCAGGTATTGAAAGTATTGTGTCTTTTGGCAATTTCGGTAATGAATAAATACTTTCTGAATTCTCAGAGGATAGAATTCAGTCTTCTGAGGTAAGTGAGTTCTACATTGAGTGTGTCACCTGTGAGCAGTGTGCATCGCCATCATAGCTTGGCTGTATATAGCAGATGAAGACAGCAAGCATGTTACCTCTGTTCCACGGAGTCCAAGACAGGAGATGGTTTACGGAAGGTCCCATTTCTCTCTTTTCCAACAGCTTGCAAACAGCCCACAGGTTTTCTGCTCAGCCATGTTGCCTAACTTTGTTGAGAGCACTTTCATTCCAAGTGGCAAACAGACAATTTGACAAGAGGCAAACGAGTACTCTCCTACGTTGTTTGACTTCTGAGTACTAAGGTGCCAGTTGTTAGTTCTGTATTTAGCAAAACTTGATTTATTTTTTTAGCCAAGCAGTGTGAATCTAGCAAGACCAAAAAGGAGTAGAGAGTGCCCTTGCACATCAAGTCCTAAAAATATAGATATTCCGATACCGACATAAGCAGAGGAGTGACTGATAAGCTGATAGTTTCTTAAAACCCTGATCATCCAGATTATCTGCAAACAGCTGATATATAGTGTCAAGCTATCCTGTGCAGTTAGATTTATTAATGATTCTTTTGTACTTGATAATAGATCTGAAGCCCAAAATGATCCAGAAAAACTTGTAATTAAAATGAAAAATACAAATGTTACTTCTTGAAGAATCTTCTAAGCAGGGGCAAGCGTAAGAGCAAGGGAATATGCTGGTGACTACTGCAGCTTATTTTAAAGTCTGTTTTGAGGAACTGAATGGTGTGATTGACACTGCAGGTAATATACTGAACTATAATTCATTTTGTTGTATTTAAATAATGATTTCTGCTGTTTAAAAGGAGTTATTCACTTCATTCATCTACATGGATTGACTGTGATACCATGGCTGTCAATGTAAGTTATGTATCACATTTATTATTAGGAGCTTTGTCATTTTTGTTGTGACAATGGGAATGAGGAAGAGGACTGAAGAGGTCAGGATAAAAAAAGCATAATGAAGTCCCCAAAGACGGCTTGTGCATGGTGTGGGGGTGCTCTTCGACCAGACACCCCGCTGGCCATATCGTATTTATCTTTTTCTCCTATCTTTTTTCTCCTATCAAGTTCAGTCTCTCTGAACTGTTGGAGAGAAATTGCCTGCTGTGGTGATAATAAAGTCTTTGCATATTAACTGTATCTTCAGGTAAATGATTTATGAACTTTTGGAAGGAACTAAATAAATAAACTATTTGATATAGGGGGTAATGGGTCCTTGAATGCAATGAAAAATATGAAGTCTGTGTCAAAGACCCCATATGAAGTGGAATGTTTCTTTTTGTACTCTGTATTTGCTGAATCTGGGAGCAGATGTTTAATGAAGCTGGTGTCAAAGAAAAGTCACGCTAAGAGCTTTCAAGTTCTGTAGTGTCAACTCCGCATGTCACATTTTTGGAGCTGATTAGTACTCATCAGGAGGAGGCAATGGAAGGGGACTCGGGGTTCTGTGAAGGTCTGTATTCAAAGTAGTTGGCCAAGAAAAAAAAATATGGAAATTTGACTTCTGCTTTGAATTAAGGGACTCTGTAAAGATGTCATGTAATTGCAACATCACACTGAAGTTTAAACAGGGCTTTATGTAAAGCACGCAAAGTAATTCTTTTGTTCTAGTCAGCTTTGGTAAGACTTTGTAGAAAAATGCACACCAATTTCAATCCAGAAGGAAACAGGAAACGCAAGCTGTGATCTCAGAAATATTACCTTGAATTGGAGGTCGTAACAGGAGATTAGAGTTATTGAACTAACTAGAGGAGAAGACCAAGGAGGAACATAAGTTTTCAAATGTATAAAAATGCCATTGCATAATGGATGTGCATTTTGCCTTTCCTGTGAACATCCAGCTCAGTATGGCCACTGTAAAAAGAAGTAGCTCAGTGCTTCAAAGATGCATCTTGTAACTGAGAAGATCTTTCCATGCTGGAGCGTGGACAAGGAAGGGATTATTGTCAGGGATGGTGAAAGTGGGGCTCAAAAGCACCATGAGAGAAATTGTACCTTCATGGCAATAGGCAGAGACTTAAGACACCTGCCCTCCAGCAAGGCCTCTTTGAGCTTGGAGGTCTACAGGAGGGGTTCCTTGGTCCTCTTCCCGTGGTGCACGTGCGCTACACTTTCCATCTCCCCTGCCTTCTGTGCAGCCAGCAGCTCTCGCTGGCTGGTTGTCTGCTACGTGGGATGATGGAACAGGAGGGAAACTGGGCTCTTCAGTTATTTGTCGAGGAGAGCTATACCTGTCCTGACAGGTCCTGGTTTCAAGCCCAAGCCCCACCTCAGTAACAGGGTCACAGGGAGCTGTATGGCAGGACAGAGATCATGGAGGTGGAGCGCTTGCATGCAGGACTGGGGCAGGTGTGGGAAAGTAGGTGGCACAAGACACGAGATAACAGGATGGAGGACTAGGGAAAGATCCTGATTTGGGAAAATGAAGGAAATTGGAGTTTGGTAGAAGTAACAGAAATAAAATATTGATGTATTAATGTCTTGGTTGGAAATGATGTAAAAGGGAAGGTAAGAAAGGAGGTGACAAATGCTGCTGTTCTGATAGAAGCAGCAGAGTGGAAGTCACAGAGCTATCTAGACAAGGAGCCTGGGATGTGAGAGGCTTGGCAGCTGGGGACTAGTATCTGCCGACTGGTGAGAGTGTGAGTGGATATGGAGCTTGCTCCTACGGAAGTGAAATCAGGGCAGTACTGGAGTTTGCATACATGTTTGCTGAATCCCTTGACAGATTCTCTCACAAAATCGTTTATACTTTATTTCATAGAGGTATTTGCTCAGATTGGAGCAGGTGATTAGTCCTCTTGTTGGCAGGTCTATTAAAATATATGCTCTCTACTTTGATTTCTACTTTGGTGTTGTTCACTCAGGTTACCACTCTGAGCCCTCATCTAATATGCAGTGATTGAGATGGATAAAATAGTTTGGAGAAGGGAGACAACAAAACCAGGTCTGTAACAGCCATTAGGAGTTGAGTGTGTCTGTTCATCTGCCTTATCCCTTTAGGAGAAAAACATACCAGCGTTCTGCAAACAACAAATGCTCAAAGAGCAATGTGTCTGGAGTGGGTATTTTCTGAGCAGAATAAAGAGCAAAGGAAAGTTTAGAAGACAATTCTAGCACAGACATTTGCTTTCTTCGTTGTCCTTAAGGAAGTGGGAGTTTCTTGGCAACTTTTAGCATTGTTTGATAATTAGTTAAGACTGTATTTAGCACATGGGGAAAAGGGCTAGTAAAGATATCAAGAGGTTAAAGTGTCCTGTCCTCCTGTCAGCAGGCATAATGTTTTGAAAGACCTACGTGTCAATTATTTTAATGAGAAAAATATCAGAAACCAGCCTTGGTTTCTGAAAATGAATTGGTTTAGATTAAGGTCTCTGGAAAACTCAGATTGAGTTGGGTCGGGTTTTCTTTTTTGCTTTTGTTTTTTTTGTGTTTTGGTTTTTTTTTTAATAGTACACGTTATTCTCAGCTATGTAACATTGCCAGAGCTCAGGAGCAGCAGAGGGCTGTTACAATGGGAAGCACCGAGTATCCCTGGCAGATGCAAAGGGCCTGCAGTCCCTGATGAAGAGGCTTTCTCGTGGGTCATAGACGTGAATTTGGTTACACGAGGCTCGCTTCAGTATTCTGAAGTTCTCTCTTTTTTATTAGTCAAAATTGTCCCTTGGTTTTCATAATAAGAATTAAGGTCTAACACTTATTTTCCTGTGCAGGCCACAAGTGCTCTTCTGCCTTTTAAAAAGTACTGATTGACCTGCTTTGCATGAGAGATTCAGGGTAGGAAAAAAGTCTCTTTTTGAGCTTAAAAAGTGCCTAAGACACTTCTGAAATCCATTTCAACAATAAGCTTACTCTTGCCTGAGGTGATGGGGTTTTTTTGGTATGTCCCGGACGCCACCACCACCCCCCAAAAAAAAAGGGGGGGTGCTTTAGCTTTCAATACAGAACTACTGTCCAAGTCCTTGTTGGATTTTCTCTTTACAGTGCCCACTACATGGACTAATTGTATTGTACTGGCTGCCTACCCCATAGAGCAAGAAACCTTTGAAGGGTAGAGGCTGTGGGAGTTGAACAACCAGTTGCTCAGTAGAGAGGGGAGACAAAGTGACGGTGGTGTCAGCAAGGTCTCACTTGTGCTTCATTTTCTGATGGTATGTGAAATGTTCACCACTCAGTTCAAGGGAAGCAGAAACTACATGCAGGTAGATAGAAGGAGGAGGAGAAGAGGACTATGATTATATTTCTGTCCTCTCTCCTGGCAGGATTGCTTCTTCAGTAGTTACTCTGCTGTTGAGCTGGCTTTTCTTATGGGTGAAGAATAAAGTAAGAATGAAAAGAACAAAAGGACAGGCAGTGTAACTTGCATATGAACTATAATAGATTACTTACCATCAAATAAACATTTTTCAGATCTTTTGGATATTACGGTAAACCAGAACTGATAACTCTTTTTTTTCCTTTTTTTCTTTCTTTTTTTCTCCAAACTTGAAAAAAATCCATGTGGCTGAAACTTCCATAAATTGTAGTGTAAAGTTCCCTTTCAGAATGATTTTTTTTAATGGGATAACCTGACTTTCAGTATAGATTGCTACAAAATTTTTATCGCAAAGATTATTTTTAATATATGTATTTAATACATTAGATAGTGTAGTTTATTAGAATAATAGAATTTAATTATGTAACTTATTTTTTTTTAAACTTCATATTGTCTGGAGAACTCCTTTCCGGCCAGCTATGATCAATTCCAGCCTTCATATAATCTCTTTCTTGTCTTAACTTAAGTCAATGTGAGAGCACTGTGTGTGTGTGAGAATGTTTTTAGATGATTGACATTATTGTGTACCTGGGGTTTGTTGCCATTTAGTAATGAAAGCATTCTATTTCTTTTGAGTCTATAAGATGGTTTGACTAGCATTCCCACTCTGTGTCTTGTTTTTCTGTAGCTTCTTGGTACACAGAAGTAAACAGACAAGGTGTGTAAAACTGAAAGAACCACCCTTAAAATCATTAAGAATTAACTGAGATGTTCATAACCTTATGAGTTTTGCAGCTCAACCTATGCTACTCTTCCCTTAATTTGAAACTTTTTTCTCCATCTAATAAAAAATGACAGGTCCATGAGACGTACAGTATTGCGTATGTTTTTTGATTCTCCCTTCCTTCATGTTCTCTGTCTTCAATGCACTGACTACTGCCGTTGGTCAATGATGAATTTACCCCAACACAAACACAGGACACTACCATATACTACAACAAAGTTGGGTGTTGTAGTTTACTCGTAAAGAATAGTGGAAAGTAACTTTATTTGAAATGCAGTCTCATTTTGCATTTCACTGTATGTTTCCATGGTCACACATTAGGGTTGTGCCTAAACATGGGAGCAGCGGTAGTAGTGCTTAGAGAAGTACAAATACCTTGTTAATAGGTGTAATTGGAAAAGTTCAGCCTCACTTAAAAAAAAGGAAAGAAGAAAAACTATGAACCTAATAATATAGAATTAAATGGAGTGTTGACTGACCATTTGTATGCATCTGTCTCCAAATTTCAAGCTTACTTTTGTAACAAACAACACTTAAAATGACTATAATAGCACAAAATTGGAGGAAAGTAATGCTTCTGTCTTAGTTCATTTATATTCTGCTTTTGCAGCACTTTGGATATAGCCATCCTGTTCTTTTATATGCAGACAGTTTGCCTGTTGTTGTTTTTGTGGGAGATTTTATTTTCTTTTTTTCTTGTGTAAAAGCAGGACATAATTTTTTGGAGGACAGAGGGATTGTTTATGAATTGCTGTCTTTCAAAATTGAAAGGTTTTGCAGGCAGACCATGATGGTCCAAAGCATCCTATTTACTGAAATACAGAGCCGGTGAAGTAGAATATGTCAAATTAGAGGTCCTAAATTCCGTGATGGTACTAAACATTGCATAGCTGAAATCTCTCGTACACCTGAGTTTGTGTATCCAGAAAAGCTGCAGGGCAGAAGTCTGCAGGTGACGTGAACTGCGTTGGTCTCACCGGCTGAAACAGTTCAGATAAACCAATTTGGATTTTATCTTTAGCAACAGCCACTTGCATGAGCAGAATGGATTGAAACTTGCACAACCGTTGGGCAGACTTTGTTATAGTACGTATTTCAAGTAATAAATGCTGTTATTTGTCATGTATTAGAGAAGGAGGAGGAATCCTCTAACCGATGAATCTCTTAAGTTAGTGTTAGAAATACTAAATAAATAAATTAATAAGGCCTCTTACTTTTTGGAGGTTCTGATCAGCTACAATATGTGGGGAATGTGTGTGCGCTGGCTTGATACAATTTTACACATTGAACGTCTGCATTCTGTGCCTAATTTTGTGTGTGTGTTTCTACCCTTTTAACTTCCAGTCACCTTTCTGTGTGAAAAGAACAAGATAAACATTGCTGATTGCTTAATACTTATGTCTGCTAAAAGACTTCCTTAAGCTGTCAGCAGTGCAAACACATAAGGGAAAGCTGAAATATTAAACTGCTGGAACAGGTTTGTCAGAAGACAAAGCTTTTTTTCTCTTGCAAGAAAATCAGATTAAATTAGTATCAGATTAAATAAAATAGGCTGTAATAGAACCAGAAAGGTTTGAGAGCTATCTCTTTAATATGAGTAAATCTTTTAACTTATGTACCTAGAAAAATATAAATACTAAGCTACTATGATGGTATGCATTTTTTTCTGAAATTTTAATTGCATATTCATCAAGAAAATGATTTGACAAAGCACTTAAGAATAAGCTTAATTATAAGCTTGTGAATAGACACGTTGTCATTAGTTTTATTTTAAGATTATGTATTTGCTGTGTTCAGGCATGAAAAAGACTTTTGCTTTCCTGTTGTACTTCATTGGTTTTGCTTCTGAGGAGAAAAAATCATGGAAATGAACCTTTTTTCCCCCTTTACTTTGCTTGGGACTAATTTGGTGTGGATTCTACTAATTTTCCTGGTTTTCAGTTTTTCTGTCCCAGTGGAGTCGCTGGGGTGGTGAGGAGTGCGGAGAGGACAGGCGCTCCTGAGTGAAGAGGACACGTTTAAAAGTTGAATGTGCCAATTTGATACCGTACTTGTAGTATTAGAGGCAATTTAGCAAGGTCTTGTAAACAATTCTGTTGTGGGATAGATTTTTTCAGTTGCAAATACTTGGGCTCTAAAATCTCAACAGGTGTTTTGGTGTGGTTTTGGTTTTTTAGTTGGTTTTGGGGTATTTTGTTGTTTGTTTGTGGGGGCTTCCTTTGGGTGATTGGTTTGTTGTTTTTTCCCCCCCAAAGCTAACTTCAGTCACCTTAAATGAACCTTGGCAGGACAAGGGGCACCATTTTCAGTAAGCTCACAGTAAGAGCAGTAAAAACTAGGTAGCCTAAAGCCAGTTTGTGTGTCTGCTATTCTCAGCCGCAGAACAAAACCGTTTGATAACACGAAGATGTCTTCAGAGTCGAAATAAGACTTTAGTTCTGAAATAATCTTTGCTACAGAAAGAGAGGCTTGGCTTTTGATCTTCCTAAGGGACCTCTTTGGAAGTGGAGAGCTTTGAATTCTGACGGGTGACTGACAGTGTAAAAGAGAGATGATAAAGCTTATGGTCTAGAGAAACCCAGTCATCTGAAAGGTCAGCTGGATTGAGCGTGAGAATAAACATTTTCCTGCTAATGCATTTTTAAAACGTAAGGGGCATCAGCAAACAGTGCTGGAGAAATGGATTGTAGATGTCTTCAGTCGACTCATGAGTCATTATCTGATGGCTCTTTTGAAGAGGCAGAGGCAGGAAAAAGAAATGGTGCTACTTGCTATGCTCTAAAATTCAGAAAATTAGATGATGTCAGAGAAATGGCATAAACCCCAATTGCAGCAAAATGTTTTTCCATCTCTTTGCTTTAGATAACTGGAAATAGAAGCTTTGGCACATTTGTTGTCAGAGATGTCATTGAGTTGGTGAGTTTACAGATGCTGTGTGGTAGGGTGCTAGCAGGTGAACCACAACACCTAGATTGGACAGTTTGAGATGGAAACTTTCAGGTGGCATCTAGGACAGTGATTCCTATCTTCCTCCCCGCCATCCACGAGTATCTTAGGATGTCAGATAACCCAGCCTGTCCTATGCCATCACGGACTCTTGTGTCACTTCTGCATCTAAGATGATTTCAACATATGTTCATGGTAAAACAAATGCTTGGTTATAAGGATTTTTAATTGTAACACTTTGGCATGAAATGTTGAAAGAATATTATAAACCTAGCCTGGTGTAAAATCTTCCTGAGGATGAGAGCAAATTTTGTCTGTTTTCTGCCTGGAGCACTCAGATTCAAGAAGTTAAGTAAGTTGGCCAGTATGATGGCCACGTGAAAGAGGGAATAAAATAAGGAAAGAAAGGAATGGATCTCCAATTCCTTGTTGAAATCTGCATCCAAAACAGAGCATGGTTTTCTTTTGCACATTATAGGTTACAGCCTGTATCCCTTCTGTATCGCACACATTCCTATATTCTGGTTGTGTTACTCCAGCTATCTGTTATACTGCAGGCTGAAGAAAAACATTTTCCTTCTCTTATCTGTGCTCTCAAATTCAGCATCAGTCCGTCGGGATCATTATACTCGAGTACCTTGGATTGTTGTGCAGCTTCTTGTTTTGGCTATTTTAAAGCCCGGTACCCTGTTCTTTTAGGAGGCTTCAGGACTACCCAGCTTTACACAAAAGAGACTATTTCTTTGTGCTGCTGCTGCTGATCCCTGACAGATCGCGTGTGTGTTTGTGGCCAAGTTTAGCTGAGTGAAAACCTGTCCTACTTTCTAAAGGTTCGTGAGGTTTTTTCCAGGCTGTAATAAACGTGGCAAATTTGGAAGCAGAGAGGAGCGTTCAGGGTGCCTTATTTGCGTATTAGTACCTTCACAGATCATTAGTGCTGCTTAGCAGTGCTGGAGTGCGCTGGGCGGCTTTGGTGCTATACCTGAGTCTACTTCAGCCTCACCTGCTGCTTCCTGAGAGCAGGGGTCACAAGGGGGGAGCTGCAAAGGCTTTCTACATAACTCTTTGTGCTTCAGAAACCGATAAAGCATTGTTTTTACCACACTTCCCTGCAAAAAAGTAGAATGTATGTGCTTTTGTACATAAATTTTCAGGTTTTTTTTAAACATTTGTTTAAAATGTTTAAATGTAAAAAAAAAAATAAAATAGTTTTTGGTTGTCTTAAAGCAGTTAGGAAACACTTCTACTTCAGATCAGATGCCTGAAAAGGCTAGAAATAAGTCCTAGGCCAGAGTCCCAATTTATGTAAGTTATCACAGTTTGAATAAAGTAAATTGGGTGATAACAGATTAGCCTCACTGAGAAGCTAAATTACTCTGTGTCCATATTTTTTGGTTACATGAAATTCACCAAGTCTGTTTATTCCATTACCACTCTCAACATGGGGAGATGAACGAAACGTTTTGAACTCCTGCAAAGTTTTCTTCTGGTGTCAAAAGCTTTCTAGCTTCATCTGTGATGGATAGTGTTATCTGAAATACCTTTTCCTGTAATGTCTAATTGCACATTTAAATTCTAACTCTGCAGTCCTGCTCTTTTAAGGAAATAGGACAGACCTTCTTTTTGTTCTTAAATGGTGCTGAAAGGCTTCTAAAGATTCTTCACAGGTTTTTAGGAGAATTTCGGAATGTTGAGGTATGGACCATTTTAAAAGACTTTCTGCTAAAGAAAGGGATGCTTTCATCTTTATGATGGGTATCTACTGCAGCTTTGCAGGGAAGAAGTGATCTACCCAGAAATAGCATACAGCTCTTTTAGAAGCTTTGATTGTGTTATGGATTTGATATTGATTGTTAGCATAGAGTAAGTTACTCTTTCTTTCAGGGTTGAGTATTTTACTATATTAATCCTTAATTTAGGATTTTTGCATTGTAATTATTTCTTTTTCTGCTTGAATTCAAGATTCTCATGTCAGGTATATTAGATTAGTTGTGTCAAACTACCCAGTAAAATAAAACAATGTCACATCACAAAAAAATAACTTGAGATTTGAAAGAAATACGTATGAGGATAAAAATTCATTTTATAGGTAAGTGCAGACGGGTTATATTGGCAATGCTAGAAGTGACTCTAGCTGTCAGTATGTAAAATATGCTAGAGGGCCTAACTGGCTGTGTCCTAAGTTTATGGTTGCCATATGGTAGCGATTCTCCTTGGTTGTTTCTCCCTCCAGCTTCATCCTGTGCCCTGCAGCATCACAGCAGCAGATCCAGCTCCTTGCAACGTGCATCCCTGCTGCAAAACAAAGGTGCAAAAGCATGCTGCTGTGCCTCAAAATTATTTTGGATTTAGTTGAAGAAATAAGTGTTGTAACATTTACACTTGAAAATGATACTGTTTGCTGTGCTCGAGTATGAGAGTTAGTGCATGTTAGAAATTGGTTTTTTCCATCTTTTTAGATCTTGCATGGAACGCTACTTTAATCAAGTGTGTAGCTTACTACATCTTTTACTTGTATTAAAATAAATCTCAAAAAGATTAATTGTACCAGTAAGGTCCACATGAAAACTGTCATTATTTCTGCCTCAAGGTTTGTTGGGAAGTTTAATAATAGGATGGTTGGAGTAGCAGATGGGCACTTTTCATGGCTGGCATTGCTGCGCTGACTGGGTGCGCTGACTGTAGTAGGAAGGAGCTTGACCTTCAAACAGTACGAGCTCTCAGAACAGTGTCTGGCAGATGTGTGAAAGATGCTGATTGATACGGAGCGCGGCACGCCAGGGTGCTGCTTGATTGGGAGCTGTCTGAAGTAGTGCCAGTTCAACAGAGCACGTATTGTGCAACATGCAGAGTCAGAATACCTTAACACAGAAACTGTGTTTCTATGATGTGGCTGTATAAATAACAAGAGTATGTATATATGTTTAAGAAGATTTCTGAAAAACATCATAGAATCATAGACAGTTTTGGGTTGAAGGGACTTCACAGATCACCTAGTTCCAACGCCCCTGCCATGGGCAGGGACACCCTACACTAGACCAGGTTGCCAAAAGCCCCATCCTGCCTGGCCTTGAACACTGCCAGGGATGGGGCAGCCACAGCTTCTCTGGGCAACCTGTTCCAGGGCCTCACCACCCTCACAGCAATATCTGATCTAGATAGGACCACTTGTCCTGTCATCACATGCCCTTGTAAGCAATCCATCGTCCCCAACTTTCCTGTAGGGCCCTTCAGGTCCTGCAAGGCTGCAATTAGGTCTCCCCAGAGCCTTCTCTTCTGCAGGCTGAACAACCCTAACTCATAACAGAGGTGCTCCAGCCCTCTGATCAGCTTTGTGTCCCTCCTCTGGACTTGCTCCAGCCGCTCCATGTCTTCCCTATACTGGGGACCCCAGAGCTGGACGCAGCACTCCAGGTGGGGTCTCACAAGAGTGGAGCAGAGGGGCAGAATCCCCTCCCTCGATCTGCTGGTCACATTTCTTTTGATGCAGCCCAGGATACAGCTGGCTTTCTGGGCTGCAAGTGTATATTGCCGGATCATGTTGATCTTCTCATCAGTCAACACCCCCAAGTCTTTCTCCTCAGGGCTGCCTCACTTACTAGTGTGTTGAGCAAACGTACTTTCAAATGAAAAAAAAAAGCCACAAAAATACTGTATACTGCTATCAGACCATTGTGTTTGATTCTTGTTTTCCTTTTCCTTGAAGTTTGAGCTGTTTTTTTTTTTTTAAAGTGGGTTTGGTGGTGGTTGTGGTTTTTTGGGTTTGGTGTTGTTTTTTTTTTGTTTGTTTGTTTTGTTTGTTTGTTTTGTTTTTTGAGAAACGTTGGAGAATCTTGGTGCTTAAGAAGTATGTTTTCACTACTCGACTGTGGTTTTGATTGTTCCGATTTTAGTGCTACGTTCTTAATTTGTGGAAGCTTGGATAGCCTTTGTATATCTGCTCCATCATGCCCTGACATGCAGCATATGCTGGTTTTGATTGGCAGATCAGTGGATATTAAAAAATCTTAATGAAATGGCTGTGTTGCAAAGTCCTCTTTTCCTCCTCATGTTTACCATTTGTGGATGACTTTCTGGTATTCTTAACATATATAGAATCACAGAATGGTTTGGGTTGGAAGGGACCTCAAAGGTCCTCTAGTTCCAACTCCCCTGCCATGGGCAGGGACACCCTCCACTAGACAAAGATGTTTACCTTTGTGTAACGTCTGATATTTGGTGCCTTTGTTTATAACAAGACCCTTTAATAACACATATGTTTCTTATTATGATTCATGTGAGTTTTGATCTTTGCTATTTCTTTATTATGTCGCTACTGCAGAGCAGCCCAGAACTTTGGCTTTTTTGCAGCTCGGTATTTCTTTCAGGACAGAGAAGTGAAAAGGCTCTAGTGTACTGTTGACTTGATCACTGCAAAAATACAGCTTTGAAGCAATAACTTCCTTGAATAGACTGCCTGCTTGGCAAGATGGGAGGGACCTGTCCTTTCGTATTATTAATTGGCACAGTTCAGAAAGTAGAATGCAGACCATAGTCCCCTTCTCAAAACTCAAAGGGGTTTATATGATGATTACTCTTTTATTGTTGTTGTGAGCCCGTCAGCGTGCATCTACTTTAACTGTAAATGTTAGGATTAAAAATACAAAGACAAATCTAGCACTCACTGGATCTGTCTTGGAAACTGTGTAGTCTTAACTTTTGCAAAGCACAGCCTCACAGGCTGTGTGCAGATTTACACAGGATTTCGTAAGCGATCCAAGGCTATGGAGAAAAGAACTTGGCTTGGGAAAGTGGTGGTCCTACGCGGGAAGTCCCCTGTATGACAGAATTCAGTATCTTCAACTGCAGATTGAAAAAGGAGGTATAGTGCCCTTACTTCATTCAAAACAAATTCTCAGTCTAAAACTATTTCTTTCTTGAATATCCCTAGACTGGTATACTGCTCACTTGTAATTGCAGGTGGACGCAATGGTTTATTAACTCTTTAACCTATATTAGCACTGTTTTAAAGTGTTGTATTAAACTGTGTCTGGAAGCGTCACTGAATACATATGTACTGAGTGAAAATTACTAGTAAGGAATAATCTCTTGCTTTACCTCAACCAATGGTGAGACTGATTTTTTAATAGTTTGAAAGCATTGGAAATAGCATATGATGGTGTCACTTTATTCCCTATTTAAGAATTTGTTTTCCTGTCTCAGATGTTACACACAACATTACTGTAATCTCTTTGCAACTTCTCTGAGAGTGGCAGAAGAAAAGTGAAATTCTGCATGTGTTTGGTTCTAGCTTCTTGAGTCTGAGAGGACTTCAGCTTCAGATCTAGGTAATTGCTGTTTCTCTCTTGTCTTAGGATGGATTATTAATTATCTTATACATGAGCATTGCTTGTTGTCCTAATTAATACTGATCTGTTCTACAGTGTGATGACTTTTTTATTTAGAAAGCAGGCTGAAATTCTTCTGAGAAGGAGAGTGATAAACTGTGTTTGGAGAAGAAAAGGCATTGTCAGATTTTTTTTCTATTTTTCTTTTTTGTAAATCAAACCCCTTTTTTATCAAATTCTGTTATACTCTGTTAATACATGCCTATCAGTGAAATTAGGATCTCTGTTCATTTTTATTGCTGATATATTTGCCTGGAGATGGTGTGCTTTTTTTTTTTGAAGGTACCACATTAAAATTTTACATTTAAGAAAACTCTTTTAATTTCACTTTCCTCTTTTCATTGTAATCAGCTCTGGTGGCGAATGCTGCCTTGAGGAGAATGCCCTTCTGGGGGTTCCCAGGTTTCTCTGGGTATAGTGGTATTTTGCTTATAAATTTAAATCTCAGGAGCTAGACAGCTATAACAGCGCACTTCAGAGTGAGAGCCGGACAGAGAGGGAGGCGCTTCAGAAGGAACATTCGCTTAATACGTGGACACACACAGGGAGGTCTTTGATCCCAGAATGTGGGGAGAAGAAACATCTGGTAATGATGATGATTGAATGTAACCTCTTGGGGACAAATTCTTCAGGAATAAGAATTTCTGCCTGTCTACTGACTTCTGTGGAAAAAATTTCAGTGTAATTGGATCTTTTGTGATTTTGGGTAATTCTAAAATACTTATTTATTGTAGATACTTCCCAAATGCATATGGATTCTACACCTGACTGTATTCTATACTGAATCTCTTTCTGTAGTCCTCAGCAGTTGAAATGCACTACCTGCTGCTGTGAGTTATTCAGAAATAGGTGGTTTTCTTCTCACAAACTATTGTTCATGAAATTGCACTTTAGTCCATATTCACTAATCTGTTGAATATCTTTGAATTACTCTTTAGCTGTAACAAACAACAACAACAAAAAAGGCCTTTGTTCAGAAGCACACTGCTGTTTTGAAAGTACCAAAGCTGGAGCAGGGATTACTGAAAATTAAAGAAGAAAAGAGTCGGCAAAATGAGTCTAAGTTTCTGTTGCACTAAGCCCAGAGAAATCCCCCAAAGCAGGAATTTAAAGCTCAAAGTTTAAGATTTTTGTCAGCGTGCAAATGGAAATACTACAACGAGTGTATTTTCATTGAAAAAAGAAGGAAAGGGGCTGCTTTTGGGTCTTTTCAGGAATGTGCTCAAGAGCAATTCATCTTTCTTCTCCAAACGTTAAGCAGTAAAGCCACTACAAATGGTGCAATCTTTCAGTGGACTTCAGAGCACAGAAATGAGCAGTTGTATATGCTGACTGAAAAGCTTATGTTTAATGTGTCTGTTAGAGACGGGAATATTGGTTTTTCTTACTCATCTTGGAGCAGACAGTAAAGTATTACAGCTATTAGAAAATGCTGTATAACAAAGCTTATGATTACGTACTGTCTGCGGTATTTTTCAGTAATGTAGAAAGAATTGCTGACCTTCACAATGACAAATGCCTTACATTAGTACAATGATGTCTAGGCCCTCTTCTTCCAAAACCTGCAAATACTCCAGTGGGTGTTAAGTATGATAGAGAAGTAGTCATTGGAGTGAGTCCAGAGGAGGCCACGAAGATGATCTGAGGGCTGGAGCACCTCTCCTATGAAGACAGGCTGAGAGAGTTGAGGTTGTTCAGCCTGGAGAAGCGAAGGCTCTTGGGAGACCTTATAGCAGCCTTCCAGTACCTGAAGGGCCCTACAGGAAAGCTGGAGAGGGGCTGGGTACAAGGGCAGGGAGTGATAGGACAGGGGAGAATAGGTTTAAGGTGAAGAAGGTAGATTCAGATTAGATATTAGGAAGAAGCTCTTTGCTGTGAGGATGGTGACTCACTGGAACAGGTTGCCTAGAGAAGCTGTGGATGCCCCATCCCTGGCAGTGTTCAAGGCCAGGTTGGATGGGGCTTTGGGCAACCTGGTCTATTGGAGGGTGTCCCTGCCCATGGCAGGGGGTTGGAACTAGATGATCTTTGAGGTCCCTTCCAATGCAAACCAGTCTACGATTCTAAGTCATTACTGCTTCTGGCTGTCTTGTGGTTTTCTTTTAAAGCTTCTTAAAACACATAAAATTCAAAACCTTTGAGAAATGGTACAAGCACAACTTTCATATGCAGAAATAGAAGTAGAACACACGTGTCAAAAGATGTGCTCCGTATGAAATGCCTCGGTACGTTTCGTTTCAGGATAGTATGACAAAGGAAGATACAAAGATAGATGATAGTGTAGGTCATAAAAGCAAGTAAATGGATCTGGTTTGTAGAAGGTGACATGAAGTCAGACAGCACATCTGCAGAGAACATCCACACAAGAAATGTGTTCCAGCTCACTGCTGGCCATACTTGTGGAGGGTGCCAGCCAGCCTTACCAGTTGTAGGTAACTTCAAATACCAAATTGTATGCAGTGTCTTACAGTTTGAGACAGAGGTTCTCACGGTGGTGCATGTGTGGTGACAACTTGTGTAGGAGGAGGGTTTGCTTTGGGGCATAATAGAGCTTTTTGGAATTTCTCATTTCACTAAGTTGCTGAAGGTTGGTAAGGGCCAAGGAAAGTGAGCAGAGGAAAGAATATGCTGCTGCCTTTCTTTATCCATTCTCTCTTTTTTACTTTTTTTTTTCCCCTCCTCCCTTTTAGGGAGAGTGCAAGTTGAAAGAGCAATCGACTAATTGGCTTGACTTACTTCAAGAACAATACTGCAGGAAAATAGTTACAATGTTTTTAGGCTTCTAGAAGAAAACAGTCTGAACAAGAACAAAGCCCATTAAACCAAGTCAGTCTGTTGCTGTGTTTCAGAAAAAAATTAGATGCAGTAGGTGTTTCCTCTCTTAACTCATAATCTGAGTCTTGATGTAATGTAATGAATATAGGAAGGGAACTTGAGTTAGGTGAGACCAAGTCAAGCAGAGCAGAACTGGAAAACTTCCCTCTGGTTGTCACCCGTTCACTTGCAAACTGGAAGTTTTGCAGAGGTTTGATGTTGCTTTGTGTTTCTGTGAGCAGGCTGAGTGATGGAGTAGACGTACTCTGTTACATTTCCAGGTGACATTTCATGCTTAAGAGCCTTTAAGGATAGGTTAGACAATTGTCAGAATGAAGTAGGCAGAGCTGATCCTGCCTTGAGGACATAGATGCAGCCAGTAACCTTTTCCAGTTCCAGCCCGTTTCCCCGTTGCTGCCTGGCACCTGCCAGTTGTGTCTGACAGCTTAGGGCTGGGGAGGGGCTTTGGTTGTTGGCTTTGGTTGTACTTCTGAAAACTGATATTTCCAGGGAGGAGGAAACTTCTTTTCCTATATTTTTGCTTATAAGCAGAAAAAGGCATCATTACATTAATCTGGGCCTCTTGGAACTTCACTACAAGCTCCTTTGCTTGGTCCTTCCCTTCTGTTGGAGGTGGAGTGTTGTCGTTGCAAAGGTCTCCTGTGTGAGTTTTAACACTGAAAACAATTGCAACAGTTTTATGTAACATGGATTATCTATGCTAGAACGCTGTGGTTTATATACATGCACCATAAAAATGGCTTGGTTGTGGTCTAGGCTACAGAGCACTACAGAGCTATAATTAAAAAGTGTAGATTTCATTACCATTTGAACATCATAAGTCTTGCATAGACCTGTTTTCTAACATCGCCTAAAGAAGAAATACTGTGTTTTGACTGTGAGTCTGTTCCCTCCAGCAGAGTCAATTCTGACTTCTGAAAAGGCCATAAAAACCCACTAAGCTCATGGACATTGCCTGTCTTTTTAAATGCCTGAAGCGTTATTTGTATCTTTCTTCAATTCTACAAATATTTTTGGTCATCATTGTCTGAAATACAATGATGGTTCTTACTAACAGGTTTGGTGTACAACATGACATTCCTTGATTAGCCATTTCTCCCAAAATACATACAAGTGTGTAACCACTGCCCTTCCTAAGAGGCATGGTTCAGTTTTACTAATTTCTGTTGGGTCATCTCAACCTGAATTACAAGCTACAAGATGACCTTTCTCCGTCTCTAAATAGATGAGGTTAGTGGCTTGCCACTGAGTTCGTTCTTCCTATTGTGCTGTCCTGGTCCAAGCCATGTCACAAAATCACAGCCTGGTAGGGGTTGGAAGGGACCTCTGGAGATCATCTAGTTCAACACCTCTGCTAGAGCAGCATCACCCAGCGCAGGTTGCACAGGATCATGTCCAGACGGGTCTTGAATATCTCCAGAGAAGGAGACCCCACAACCCCTCTGGGCAGCCTGTGCCAGTGCTTGGTCACCCTCAGAGTGAAGAAGGTTTTCCTCATATTCAGATGGAACCTCCTGTGTTCCAGTTTGTGCCCATTGCCCCTTGGCCTGTCACCAGGCACCACTGAGGGGTGTCTAGTGTAGGGAATCCCGTTCGGAAGATCTCACGTTGTACGGTGAGCTTAGACACACCCCTATGGCCTGCACAGAGCCCCACAGTGGCCACACCCCATAAAGGGAGTATATAAACCTGTGACGCAGTTTAATAAATGCCATTTTGTTCATCCATCATATTGATGTCGTGATCACTTGGCCCCAAGGTGAGAGTCCTCAGGGGTGAGGTGTTTGTCCTCGGACTCCAGGACCAGTAATCGAAGTCCCCCGCTGCAGCTCCAAGAACACGGAAAGCAACAGTCTAGCCCCATCCTCTAGACATCCACACCTTAGATATTTATAAACATTGATCATAGCCCTCTCGGTCTTCTCCTCTCCAGGCTAAACAGCTCTCTCAGCCCCCTAGTCATCTTGGTAGCCCTCCACGGGATTCTTTTCAGTAGTTCCCTGTCTTTCTTGAACTGGGGAACCCAGAACTGGACACAATACTCTAGCTGTGGCCTCACCAGGGCAGAGTGGAGGGGGAGGATAACCTCCTTCGATCTGCTGGCCATGCTCTTTTTGATGCACCCCAGGATACTATTGGCCTTCTTGGCCATGAGGACACACTGCTGCCTCATGGAGAGCTTGCTGTCACACAGACCCAGCTCTCTCAGCCTTTCCTCATAAGAGAGATGCTCCAGCCCCCTAATCATCTTGGTAGCCATAATGTGGGCTTGTATTTCAGTTATTGTCCTACTGAAAGTGCAGAAGCAATACAAGTTACTGTACCTTATATCTGAGTGATACTGAAGTATCAGTAATAATTACAATAGTAAATAATTACATATTCATTGAAATACTAGTGAAGTGTTGCTTATTCCTACATACAGCTCTGCATGCTCTTCCCATATGAGTTTGCAGACTCTGTTGGAAGGCCGTGTGGTGTAAATAGCCATAAATGGTTTCCTATCATGCTAGTAACAATTGTCTTGGCATCGCAATATATCTCCTCTCCCCCCTCCAAGTCATCCCATATAAAGGAAAAACCATGTCATGAGGAATATTGTATTTTTATTAGGAAAATTCTTTCTCTTATGACAAAATTGGTACAAATTTTTCCTTTTTTCACTGTGCTGATGTCTGTTATGTATGCCAGAACATCTCTGTTAATTTTCCCACTTTAAAAATTCAACAAAAACAATTAAAACACCCCAGGTTTCAGCATTGCTCAGCAGAAGTGCAATGGTTGATGTTATATTTATAAAAAGATTGTAATTTACCGAGTATAATGAATAATTATAGTTGTTCTACAGCTGTCAACACAAATGAGCAAAGTACGCTTTGTAGTTAAGGTTCCTTTTATGCTATTTGCTCTGGAACTTGTTCACAATAATTTAATAATTCAATGTTGGTCTTACTAGCATGAATTGAATTCATGAGCGTCCATTACACTGTATTTCACCATCAGAAGCTGATGAGAAGGCATGCCTCTTTCTTCCTCTGTCATCCTGTGCTCTGACACGCTATCCACTGTGTTAAGAATGGCAGGATATAGATTACCATGAAATACGTGGTAAAAATCACCATTTCAACTGAAATGAATAATGATTCTGTTATTTGCTTAACTAAAAGTGGCTTTTATTTTAATTAGTCATCCTCTAACATCTAGGATGGCTGGTCTAGCTGGGCTATAAGGCCAGGTCTTGCATAGCTAGGAGAAGCATCACTTGGTCTCCTGGCCTTGCAGTGAGCAGGACTTGGACCTCCTGACCTCCAGGAGGCCCTTCAACCCCCTGAAGGACCATGTGGCTGCACAGAGCCCACCTGCTGCCTCTGCCCAGCTCCTCGTGCTTGGGAGCAGCATCTGAGGGCTGCAGCAGTGGTACGTGTGCCCATCACAAGCACGTGGATGCTCCTGACGCCTGTGTTGCTTCTTGGCTTTGGTGAGCTGAAGCAAGAAGAGGCAGTAGATGAGAGAAAGGGGAGGTGGTGGGAGAATGGCAAAGAGAAGTATAAAGATGTATGTGGAAAGAACCTAAAGAAAGGAGACAGATCTAGGTGAGAAGAACTGAAAGATAATTTGCTGAGGAAGAAAAAATAGGAAATTAATATGGGGGGTATGAAATAGGGGGGAGACACTATGAGTGCAAAGAAAAGGGACTGCGGTTGAAATGTGAGCAGAGGCTGAAAGGGACTGACGGCTGGTAAGGGGATGAAAGCTGGGTCTCTACAGTCAGAGTATGGATGAGGAAATTGTAAAGTTCATGTTTGAAGTGAATTTCGGATTGAAACCTTGCTGAACTTAACTGCTGTTTTTCTGGCTTGCTGTTTAGAACCAAAGCAGAATACTTGTACTGGTTCCTGGATGCTGTTGGCTGAAACTGGGGCCAGTCCTCATGATTAGATGAATTATACCCTTAAAAACATACAAGCTGCTGAAAACTAGCTGAAAAAAAATAATTACTAAAGTAATGGAAAATAGGGAATACAAAAGACTGCAGTAGCAGGAACGTGGAAAACAGAGAAGAGAAAATGAGTGAGACCTAGATAAGGGCAAAGCAAGGGAAGGGCCCACCTGCAGAAAGCGATGGGAGTTGGAGGAAACTGTAATGAGAGGCAGCAGCGTGTTTTCCTCCACCCTGTCATTAGTGTGGATGTTTTTGGTAAAGAGGCAATGGCAGGCAGCCATGGTTTTGGTCTGTTGTGTTGAGACAATGCCAGAGGACTGGTAGTTCCCCTGGCTGCCTCTTCATAGCCTCACAGGAGATGAGCAGCCAAATACTTTCCACTCGTGTCCTGTGGTTTGGTGATCTTAGAGGTGGATATGGTCAACTTCGCTGAAGATGTGCTTCCATTTGTTATTTGTGATGTGGGAATTTATTGAAAGGAAACTGTGAGACTTCTTCCAGCCTACCTGAAAGCTAGACCATGATTCAGTAGCAATTTTTTTTCCCCGAGTTCATTAGATAATAAAGTAGAAGTTAGAAAACTGCTTTACCTATTCCCCTTGTCCTTTAAGTTCTGGTTTCGCAAATTCTCTTAGCTCTGGTTCTTGCTGACAAATTAATTGGTCTGGGCTGTCACATAATGCTGCTGAGGTGAGCAAAACCAGTGTAAATAGCATGTAACGGAAGAATGTTCCAGTACCCGTGTTTCCTCTTCCTCTTTCTTTGTGCTTTGGAGTGCAATGGAACATGCTTCACATGGGTAGAGAAAACATGCCCTGGAGGAAAACACCTGAAAAATTACTTCGTGTTTACACACATTTCACTTAATTTCTGTATTTTTATTCCAGAAATTACGTAAACAGATATCACATGTATTTGTAGTACAAAAGCTAAGTTACTTACAGAAGAATCTAGTGCAGGTATCAAAGTGCTGCTCTGAAGCAGGCTGTCCATGGTGGTGTGCTTCTGAGGGGCTAGGGCTTTCCGTTTGAGCCTGTCGGACATGGCAACTTGTCTGAACAAAGGAAGAATCAGAGGTTGCTCTCCTCCTTGTTTGCTGGAGCCTCTCCTAAAACCTGACCCATTTTAATTAAAAAAAGAAAATTAGCTGTGGGGCAATATCCATGGCAACCATAAAAGGCACTTAATGCAAGCACAGTTCCTATTAAGATTGGATTTTGTGGGCTCAGGTTTAGATGGAAGTTCAGGTTGCTGACGACCTTTATGCCAGAGCAAAGGGTTGTGTATTAAATATTGGTGAAATGCTGTATGTTGTAAGCATAGTCTGGGAGGACACAGTCTCCTTTGTCATGCAGGATGGTGCCCATCAGCTGTGCCTAGAAACGTTAGGCATTTGAACAGACGACTCCACCTGAGAGAATGAGAAATGTTGGAGTTGAAGCCCGCATTAGGGAAGGACATTTCAGCCTGGCTACTGGGAAAGAAATTCTTGCTGCTCCTTTTAACTGTTCTTATTTTTTCTGGGCTTGAGTGTGTGTCTGTGCTGTGCTGAGTTGCCCCTGAACCCTGCTTCGGTTGCTGGCTTCTGTTGCAATGTGATCAGCTTTCTGCAATTAAAGACAGGAGCCACGAAGGTTTGGGCTGTTTCATCAGGTGGGGCAAAACATGTTCACTGATTTGTTCTCAGAGCCTGAAGTAGTAGAAGTTATTTATGTGATGGAGGACATGACGTTTTAAAGAAACAATTAGGTGAAGTTCTGTCCAGATGCTTAGGATCTGGTCCGGTTAATTTTGAGATATACCCACATCCATGTGGTGTGTGTATACATACACAGGCACTGCTTTGCAAATGTGATTATTTTTTTCCCCCCTTTTGCAATCTCAAGCAAAATAAAATAAGTGTCTTTAAAAAATGTTGCTGTACTGGGATATGATAGATCATATCATGCATAACTAGTTTTCTGGGACACAGATGAAGGTATCTGTTATCTCCATTTTACTATTGCTGCAAGAAACATAATGCAGTATCTACTTTTAGTCATTTTGATTTAACTTTCTGCTTTTGCAATTTATACATGGCTGTGTAACTTGGACATACTGCTGCATTTCTATGTCATATGCCTTCTGAAATAGCGGCATCCTCTCGCGTTGTACGGTCTTATAGCTGAGGCTGACAATGACAGTTGTTTAATCGTTTTATAATTTCTTTTGATTGCTGCTTAATAGTAACTTCTTACTTGCACAGTGACTCTATCCTGGGCAAGCAACTCCGTTTTGGTGGCTTCTGTACAATGCACGAAAGAAAAAATGGTCAGTTAACCCATCAGGGAGCTAGTATGTGTTTAACAGATCACATTTCCATTATTACTTTATGTAACATGTCCCCTTAGAGCTACAAAGAGGGGTAAGCTACGTGTATTATGCTGCTCTAATGGAAAACTATATGTATTTCTGAGTGTTTCAAACTTCTACTCTTGTTAATAAAAGTATTTTTCATTAATTTCTTAAAAATAAAACTGGTAATCCCTGCAACAAATTTTATAGCTCGGTTCCAAAAAGCCACCTGTCCTCAGTGAACCTGAAACAGAAATACTGATTACGTAAGTGTTGTTGTAGATTTGCTAACTTCCGTTCGGAGACCTGAATACAAATTACCATGATAAAGCGTCGCTGCCTTTCCCCTAATGCACTTTGTAATTTTGCATTTTACGAAACTTTGTAAATGGTTTTACTGTCTCTGCGCAGAACATACATCGCTGTTGAACCGAATGAGGCTGTTGGCTGAGCCATAAGCCACCGCACGACTGCGGTGTCTGTGTTCCTCGCTCAAACTCCGCTGTTGCTTTCAAGAGCACCCTACTAACTTGTTTCCTAAAAAATCAAGTAGAAGTGGCACACAGCGACTTGGTTTATCTGTTGCAATTCGCTTCAGGCAGAAACTTTGTTTTATTCCTAACCCTTTTTTCCTCTTCTAAGCAGTATTTCCCCCACTCCTACCTTTCGTTTCCTGTTGTCTTCAAAACAATTGGGGCTTTATTTTACAAAAACGCTAACGAGGTCAAACTTTCAGGGTGTTATTTTCTTACAGTCCAGATTCTCATCTCATATACCAAAATAGTTGCTTTGCAATTCTGAAATACAAATGGCTTTTAGGTACCTAGCTGAGCTAAGGGGAAGACACGACGGGCAGGCTTTTTCTGATTCGAGTCTCTCGCCGCTCATTGTTTTGTGGACGGTTGTATCTGAAGGCAGGCTGCTGTCCTGACGGCAAAGCCAGAACGCAGCAGGGTCGACCAGGTGGCTCCTGAGGGCTGGCCTTGGCACCGAGGGTGGTGGGTCACCCTGAGGAGGATGCTCCATCCATCCCCTGCAGTGCCGGGGCTGAGCTGGGATGGAGCTTGGAGCTCAGCAGAGCCCATTCCTTTATTTCAGAGATTTGGGTATGTTTGTGTATTTAGTGTGGTGATGTTTGGGGAAAGTTGCAAAGGGAATCTACCCTCAGGTAGTTAGTGCTCGGTTCCTGCGTATATTCCTGTGTAATACATGATTCTTTCAAATAAGTGGAAAGGTGTAAGATCAGTATCTAGGCAAGTGACGTCTGTAATGCTTTCAAAATCCTAAACCTTGCTTCATGAATCTCACACCTCCTGTGCTGGCGATTCTTCTCTGATGTGGCAGAACGAGTTACTCCTATTCCATTTAATTTCGTAGTCCTTGTTTTCCTTTTTAAAAGAACAGCAGTTGCAATACTTACCTGGTGCTTTATTTTCTTTCTCCAGTGCTCGGATCCTAGGTGTGATTTGGGGTTTATCGTAATAGTTTGAGTGGGAAGTAGGTTTAGATAAGCGTTCCAAAAAGTGATTTAGAAAGCAAATACTTCATGGGATGTTGAGCAGAGAAAGCTGTACTCTGCAACTGGCAGAATGTTTTTGATATGGAAGCATGTGTCCATCACAACTTTATTTTTCCCCCAAAAGGGTAACTAAGGATGTTAAATTCAGAACTCCAAGAGAATGTCTTTATGAATAATGCCCAGAGAAGCTGTGGCTGCCCCCTCCCTGGCAGTGTTCAAGGCCAGGCTGGATGGGGCTTTGGGCACCCTGGTCTAGTGTAGGGTGTCCCTGCCCATGGCAGGGGGGTTAGAACTAGATGTTCCTTGTGGTCCCTTCCAACCCAAACCATTCTATGATTCTATGATGCTATAATACTTTGCTATAAAAGAAAAATTGTCTTTTTTATTCTAAATATTGTCATAATGTTTCATAATATAGTTTTATGCATTATTTGTAGAGATAGTATTTTTATGCAATAACTCTGTGATAATCTTTTTACAATGACCAAGTCATTTAAATTTTTTTAACACTGGGGATTATTTCTGTAAATGTGACTTGTTCAGTGTTAAAGACTGTATCACTAAGAGAGTTCAAAAATTTGGTTCCCAAAAGCATTATTTAAAAATTACTTTTTTGTTGAGTATTTTCTGAGGTCACAGTATGCCAAAGAAGGATGATCAGTGATTTGTCTTTTTGAAGGCCGCATTAAAACTGCAGTTTTTGGAGCTTTTCCTTCTTGTATTTTAAAAAATGGCTTCAGAGATGATTTATCACTAAAGCAGACACAATTTCACTGGTGCAGGGTGAAGATGTGTGATCTGTCCATGGCAGTATTCAGTGTTCCATAGTAACATGCATATTGATGTGAAGAAGCAACTGAAAAGTTGCAAAGACCGTCTTGTCTTTTCAGGAGCTGGAGAATAATTTTGTCCATTGAAATAACTGATGAAAAGATAATTTTTTACCTTACAAAGCAATGTTTTGGATTTTTTTGTCATAACACCAAATAATTTTTCTCAGTGACAGGGAATTTCGTTAAACCAAATTAAAAATCAAAATACAGCATTTAACTTGCAATTGTACTGTGGGGTTTTTTTGTGTGTGAAGGAGCTGTCAGTTGCTGTAGAATTTATTCAGATAAATGGAATACGGCATTTATGTGATTATTGAATGAACTTCTCTTGATTATAAATAAATCAAAATGTGTAATGAAGGTTGGGGTTTTTTTAAACAATTAGCTACTTACCTGTATAAGCGTGCCACATATTTTTTATCTCTCTTTTTTTGGTGGTGTACTGCTAAAGCTTTAAGGGTTTTAACCTAGGGATTTCTCCAAATGCATGCATTTGATGATGATTCAGTCAGTCTTCTGTGAGTCGAAGTTATTAGCTTTTCAAGGGACTGGAGCCAGAAGCATCTAGTACCAAAGGTGTTCATAGAAGTACTGAAATTTCAGACCTCCAGGGCCAGGGCACTGCGCCGGAGGGTGGGTTGGCATGGTGTCTTTACAAAGATGATGCTCAGCTCGCCTGCAGCTCCAGTGGGTTCATCTCTTTTCCTTACCTGCCTGTTGGAGATGAGGAGAAAATTCTTCTTGGAAAGGGTGGTCGGGCACTGGAACAGGTTGCCCACCGAGGTGGTGGAGTCACCATCCCTGAGGGTGTTTAAGGAAAGGTTAGATGTGGTACTTAGGGACGTGGTTTAGTGGGTAATAGGTAGGGGGGGGATGGTTGGACTAGATGATCCTTGAGGTCACTTCCAACCTTAATGATTCTATTCTATTCTATTCCTTACACCCCCTCTTCTCCACATTCTTTCATTTTTGCGGTTATTAAGTGTTTTTCCAGTAAAACGAGGTGGAAACTGCGGATGAGGTAAGTATGTTTAATGATACAGAAATTCTGCGAAGGTTTGGGGACAGATGTCAAACCAGGAACCAGGCTTTGCAGTGAAAAGAAGCCGTTCTCACAGCTGTAGAAGACTTCTCTCTGTTTGTGCCCTTCCCCTTTCTCTCCAGCTGGGGATGGGATGCATGAAATCAGCTGGAAAACTGCTTTAACAAGATGGAAATGAAGCCTGGTGACTTCCTGCTGAATTCTTACAACCTTAGTAAATGAATTGCTAATTAAAGTATGTTACGAAAGTAAGAGCTAATGTAATAGAAACCTAAACCATAGTCCTTAAAGATACAGATCTTAGCCTGATGTCACATAATACTTGATAGAGTAATAAAACACTTGATAAAGTAATAGGATATTACTTAGCTAAATAATTATATAAAATAATGGGCAATGTTTCTGGAGGACTGTTCTGTTCCATGTCCTTATCTAAAGGACTCTTAAGTAGGTTGTTTAAATCATTGCAAAGAAGATAGCAAAATCAGAAATTATTGTGGGAAGGAAAACAAAAGCAAGTATCTTGAGATGATGTGGATACAGGCTGGGGTTTTGTAACAGGAAAATGATGAATACTCGCAGTACACAGGGGACTGGCAATGAATTATAAACTTATGCAAGAATCGCTTAATGTAGGATTTTTTGTTTGTGAAAAACCTGAGAATTAAAGATTATATATATAGGCATTTTCTGCTAATTTTTTATTTATGCAAAACCATTTGGAATTCACTATTCTGTAGGTTTTTATGTTGAAATCTTCCTTTAGGTTTGGTAGCTGTAGTGATGGATTTCACGTAGCTTTAGGACAAATGGGTGAAATAAATCCACCTCAAGAAATATGTCTGCGTGTGACATCCTGACATGAAATTATTGTACCTTTGTGGCTTGACTTGGACTGACTTGGTCTGTTCTGGTTAGAAAAGATGATGATAAAATGTGCTAGAAAATAAAGCATTGGTCCAAATCATTGGATTATTCTCTATTTATTATAGACACTTCTGTAAAATTAATTCCTTGAGTGTCCTAGAGTTAGGTTCCTGGAACCTTAGCTTTTCCAGTTTTGTGGCTGATCTGAGCTACTGAAGGCATGATAACAACTACGTACTTCATCGTTTTGCTCAACTTTGTATGTGGTAGCATTCAGTCAGATTCCTGTCTTTCTGTGTCTCAGTCCGTTGAGGATTATAATGACCACGTAGCTGGTGAGTGTTGTAACTGCTCCTCTGGTGAGAGTGATTTAATGCTGTTTGTTCTGAACCTTTTCTACAGCACTGAGGAGATTATCTTTTAGTTTACTCTTGTGGAGATTTCAGCCTGTGAGGATATTGCCAAGATGGTGGGGAGGAGGAATATTATGCTTTCCCTGCATCATGTGTGTTGCGTAAAGTGGAAGGTGAGATATTCTGGATGTACCATGCTGGATTAATGCTTGTTTCTTTTCGGCATTTTCTACATCCCTAATCTTCGTGGCCATTTTTAGATGCCGATAACCTATGAAATCAATCCTCAAAATCCAAAGCACAGATTGTGATGAATTCTGTTCCTTGCAGGGCTCCAGTGTGCACCATCTTGAATTCAGTATTGTGTGAGCAGATGCTTACAACTTACCTTTCTGGTGCTGTCTTAATATCACAAAATTCTTGTGAGTATTATAAAAACAGAAAAAAATAGTATTTTTCTAAATTTGGCTCAGAGCAGCTGCCCCAGCTGTTTTCACGTTTCCGTTCATGAGTTGGATTAAAGGGAAGAAGTGGCAAGGAGAGCTGGTTTTCTCTGCAAACCGGGGAGCAACACAGGGGCAGCATGGAGCCCACTACACAATTCCTCTTGACATTAATGGCCCTTACGCGTATAAAGCGAGGCTGGCGTGCAGTGATTACACATGAAGAGCCAGATTATTATTGTTAATGATGATGCTTATGTGTTTCAGGAAGGCTGAATTGCTTCTAACGGGTTTTGTTTTCAATTTCTTTGTTCAATGTGAGGTGGTACTGGCTCCCGAGCTTGTGTTTGACATCGGATTCCCCTCTTCTGATGTCTGTGAAACATTATTCCTGGATTTTCTCTGTTGATCTATGCGCTTCTGTTTCTATTGTTCCTTTTTTCCCTTTTTTTCTTTCTTCAACTCTCAAAACAGCATCATATTTTCACGTGTATAACTTGCACCATATATAACCTATGTAAACTATGAGGTAAGGCAAGACGTTGAGGGAGCAGTTGGCAAGTAACAGTGGATAGAAAGCAAGGGAACTGAGATTTCAGAGGAGAGAGGGAGGAGGGGAAAAACCATTCCTGCTGCTGGGGCTGAGCGTGTCCAGGCGGTTGGGAAGGTGTGACCATGGTGAGGTGGCTGTGCTGGGGGTGTGTGGCTGAGAGGAATGATTTTTGAGCTCTCATTCAGGTAGTGATGTCCTGGGTGGCATGCACACTTGTACTGGATCCACCAGGTGCTTCAGCAAAGGAAAAATCTCTTGGGAGTGACGCGACTCGTTTGCCAGTTCTGTTTTACCGGCTTATGGTATGGTTTCACCACATGTATATTGTGGTTGAGATGTATATTGCTGAAGAGAGAAATTGCCAAGGTATTTCTCGCCCTCCTCCTGCGCTCCTGGCTGCGTTTCCTTGGACCAGTTTGTTGATTCAGGAGAAAGCTACCCCATCTCCCACCCTCCCTGACCCCATGCACCCCGTGTTGACACCGCAACCCTTCTTCATTCAGTTATGGCATGGCTGCGTGATTGCTGAATGCAGTGCGAGGGAGGACGGCCCAAAAGGACTGTCCCTTTTGGTGGCTGTCTGAGTTGGGTAAAATGAAGCACACAAGTCTGCACCTCTGACTTGGGTGCAGCATGCTGCTGTCTGTGAGCTGATTGCAAGGTGGGCATCCAGAAATCAGATGGGGTCTTGGACGAGGAGCGGAAGTTTGCCTGCTGTCTGTCCGAAATGTTTGTGAAGTGGGTGTAATCATCTCTTCCTCTGTGCCTAGGAAAGCTCCTCAGGCCACTCAGGAAAACATTTTCAAGTCTGATTCACTGATGGGTGACAGACCTTGTTTATGCACTTCCTACCCTTCTGTTCCTTTCTCTGAGTTTCTGTACTGGGCAATCCAGCCTGAGATACCCTCTGGGGTGCTTCCCACCCCGCATTCTAATGATGCTAATGGTGAAACCACATCGCAGTGGATGTTTGGATGTTAGCTTGCTCATGGCAAAACACCTGACATTTAATTTGTTCCGCAAGACAACCTGAATGTTTCATCTGGAGACAAAGATTTAGCTGTTAAATTAGAAGAGTCTTCATTTGCTTTAGGTAAGATTTTCATTTTTAGAAAAACTGGAAAAAAAAAAAAGAAAATTTTTGGTGGCTTTGGTCAGTCTCCCCCATGGATAAAGCCCCAATATGCCAATTGTCATGGGAATTACATCTGTTAGAAGTGCTGTTCATGAATCTGAATGGTGTTCAGCTTGTTAAGTGGAGCTTTCAAAGAAGAAGGTAACCAGGACAGTTCACTAGAAAGAAAAAATACTGTTAAATTGGTCGTATGTCCCAGGGAGTCTTCATAAAGGATACCCTTCCTCTTTAACCAGCTAAGAGAAATAAGAACTGGACATTCTGAACCAAAGAGGCATGTTAACATTTTATTGCTACTTGTTTGCTTAACTTCTGTGCACCTCTCCTAACAAATCAAAGGAGGAGCCTTGTTGTGAGTTAGACTGAAAACTTAATCTTGAGATCAGACACATCAGTAAACCCAGAGGGTTTGTTCCGCAAGACAATTCAGAGCAACTCCACTGAGTTCATTTCATTTCTTTCCACTTTTTCAGAGTGCTTCACTTGGAAATTGAGGTTTAACTCAGGCAACTCTAATTTTGTGTTGTCATCACTAGTTTATCAAGCATGGACAGTACTTACCAAAAGATTTTTATTACAGCTTTAATACAGAATTTCAAGCTATGGTTTTGTTTTCTTTACTGTCTCAAGACTGAGAGGTTTCTAGTGACCTTCAGGCAACTACTTAATTTACCTGATGTACACCATGGTACTGAAAAAGCTATCTCCATCTCAGTGAAAGGAGGTACAGAATAAAGGCTGGGAATAGTTGGCAGAGCAGTTGGTTTGTGCTGATACTTCGTTTTGGTAACCACCAGCTTTCTGACAACATTGAGTATTTGCGGCTGTTCTTAATAGCGCATTAGTTTATATGCCTTCAGTAGAGATTTCCTTCCTTTAGTCACAGGAGGAGGAGAGAAATGTTACACTGTGTTTAGTTGTTCTTTCAGTTATAGAATCATAGTCTTTCGAGCTGGAAGGGACCCATAAGGATCATCAAGTCCAGCTCCTGGCACCACACAGGACCAGCCTAATCAGGGCAGATGACTGAGAGCGGTGTCCAGATGCTGCTTCAACTCAGCCAAGGTCGGTGTGGTGACTCCTTTCCTGGGGAGCCTGTTCCAGGACCTAACCAACCTCTCGGTGAAGAACCTTTTCCTGATCTCTAACTTAACCCTCCCCTGACGCAGCTTCATGCCGTTCCCTTGGGTTCTGTCGCTGGTGACCAGAGGGAGGAGATCAGCGCCTGCCCCTTCACTCCCCCTCGTGAGGAAGCTGTAGGCCACCATGAGGTCTCTCCTCAGTCTCCTCCAGGCTGAACAAATCAGCCTCTTCATATGTCTTCCCCTCTAGACCCTTCACTACCTTTGTTGCCCTCCTTTGGACACTCTCCAAGAGTTTTATGTCCTTTTTGTGCTGTGGCACCCAAACCTGCACACAGCACTCAAGGTGAGGCTGCACCAGCGCAGTGTAGAGTGGGACAGTCACATCCCTCAAGCGGCTGGGAATGCCGTGCTTGATGCACCCCAGGACATGGCTGGCCTTCCTGGCAGCCTGGGCACACTGTTGGCTCATTCAACTTGCTGTTGACCGAAACCCCCAAGTCTTTCCCAGCATGGTTATTTCTTGGTTGAGCTGAAAGATGCACTTGCAGTGCAGAAAGAAAGGATATTGAGAGCAGAACTGGGTGGGAAAGGATAGACACTGCACAATTTGGGGAAAAATGGTCCAGTTGGTGTGTGGGTCAGAGGGAGATAATTATGGCAAGAAGGGAGAGGTGTGAGACAGTGAAAGTATGTTGGATTGGGACCTTCTTTGGGGTAAGGAGAAGCAGAAGGTTGCACGCATCTGCTCATGATGCATACAGTTTGGCTTTTACCCATGTAAGTTTTATTTCAACAGAGATTTGGGTTCCCTTTCAAAACGCTAAGTAACTTTAAAAACACAAGCTTCTTTTTTTTCCTCTTCTGAAAAATACTTTGCAACTGTCAGTTTCTTGTAGGTATACTGTTGACAGAATATGAGTCCTGAACCTTTACATCTGCAGCGCAGACCTCTTACGGCATGAGGAAAAGAAGCCAATTTGATCATCTTGGGGAGCTCAGTGCTAGAAGGAAGCTGAATGTGGTGGTGGTTTGTATTGGACCTGTTTGGTAGGCAATAGCACAGTAATGGACACCAGGAGCTGAGTTCAAGCTTTGGGTGTGGGAGAGGGCGCTTGTCTGTTGGTTAGCGGTGAAACAGTCAAAAAATAATTATCTTGCATGACCGGTCCAAGAGTCTGTTAATTTATTGGCTTGGCAACAGTTGCGTAGAGTTGCTGCATGGGTGGGATAAGATTGCTTTAGTTTATAGGGAAGGGTGAGAAATCGTCGTTGTTGTAAATAAAAGACGAAAACGAAGGGGAACCTAGTAACACAGTTAAAAGTCGGTTGAAAAGAGGCAAAAGCATCGACTTTCTGCCCTGCTTCCAAAAGAAAGATGAGGTGTGGTCTAGTTGGAGTGATGACATTTAATTAAACCTTGAGCGTTCCTGAGAAACAAAGGTACGATATTTTTTTTGTTGTTGTTATTTTTTTTCTCCTCCTGTAGATTTTCAGGTAGGAGCATACATACGGTCTTTGAAGCCTTCTTGTGAAGCTTTCAGTATTTGGATTCAAATTAGTGCTGGTTGCAGTTCTCAAAATTTTCTGTCAGAAAGTACAATAATCACACTCATAATAAAAGGAAGGGGAAAAGATATAGGATAATATTGCACAGTTATACAGCAAAGATGGTACTTGGCTTTTTTGGGGGGGGCTTTTCTTTTTTTTTTCCTCCTAGTTGCTTTAATAATTTATTCGGTGAATGACGTCAGTCCAGGATTGATGAACAGAATATTGGCAACTGCAGAGCTCAACCCAGCTTTTAAATCACTCTCTCTCAGGACCAAGTACTCATTTTGTTCTCAAGTAACCATTAGGTACACCAAATTAACATCTCTTGACTGGTGTAATTGCAAGAGTGCCCTAAGGAAATGACACTATAGTTTTTCTAAACAATAGCAGAGCTGGCATACGATACATGAATGAGATGCTCTTAAGTCCACCCATGCTCACAGTATTAAAATGTCAAGCCAGGTTTGGACTTAAATACTTGCTCTCATTTTTTTACTTACTTGTATAGTTATGGTCTTAGAGAGTTAATAAAGTTAGTGATGAGCACTTCATGGAAAAAGACCCCTACTGTATTTCAGAAATTATGCTTGATTAATCTAAATCCAGCGTTAGTAAGCAGGCAGGAGGTAGACGCTGGTTCACTCATCTGTAACCAGTCGAAGGATACATCCTCCATACACCCAAGTCACCCTGTCCTGACTCTCCCAGCTGTGCTTAGCCTTGAAGATGAATGGATTATTCAGTTGCCTCTTTATTTGCAAAGATTAGTTAAAAAACCCTCAGGAAGCCACCTTCTTGACCGAGCAAAGTTTGAACCTGACTTCAGAGAGGATCCTCCAGATGGAAGCAGATGGTGGGTCACTGTTTCTGTGGCTTGGACACAAGGGAGACTTACCTCTTGAGTTAATGTTGTGTTGGGATAGCTGTTGAAAGGTTTCCTACCACTGTTTTATGTGCCTACAAGTGATAGGGAGTTTGCTTCTGCTTGTGTGAATTCCAGGTTCTGAACGTTTTATTTTCTGTATTTTTACTTGAAAAATAACATCAAGATTGAAACTTTCTGTTACTACTAACTAAAAGTGTAATTAATATCGGCCTAATGCTTTGACAGGGGAAAAAAATCCCCAAACCAGATGCTGGTGTTAATTGGACACTGAATCGCTTCAAATCCTCCATTAGCCTGTAGGTACATTGTTCCCAATCACCTGCAGTTTCATTTCAGTCAGAAAGTGATAAGATAATCTTTTTTTAATTAAGGTGACATTATAAATTAACCTGTCAATAAATGGCATTAACTTTTTCAGCAGTGCAGTTACAAGTGGATGGATTTGTAGCACTGTTCTTTAGCCAGAAGAGAAATGTTGGATCCAGCGCTGAGTTGTTAAATACTAATGAATAATTTATTTAATGAATTTCCTCTGTTCACGGTGTGACTGGCAGAGCACCAGCCTTCTCCAAATGTTCCATTGTTCAGAATTACTCTGATTTTTGAGGCCTTATTCCTTCGATTTGCTACCCAGGTTGCGAACTCCTTTGCTGTATTCTCAACTAGATTAGCTAACTTCTCTGTAAACTCCCCTGATCTGTCCGAGAACCATTTTTCTATTATGTTTTAGTGGGAACGTGTATTGGTAATTAGTTTTTAAATTCAGTTTTGGTGGAAGCTTAGCATGTGTGTTCTGCTGTAAACCTAATTGTGTAAATGATTATGAAAGTGAATGTGCAGTGGCTCGGACATCAAAGTGAATTAAAAATATGTCGAACTGCAGAAATATTTTATACTATATCTGGTTGGATTCAGGTTATTATTCTCTTTTTACAAGATTAATAGGACTTTTGGAAGAAAACTGAACTGTCTCCAAAAGCATTACTGGAGGAAAATTTGCTTTCAGTGCACATCTAGTTTAAAGAAATATGTAATAAAATTCTTTCCAAGATTAATAAATGCTTGTACTAGAGGAGTCAAAGCTTTCAGTCCAGCTGTTTATTACTGAACTGTTGACTGCTGAGACAGCTCTGCTTAGAAGATGCTCTGCATGTGTAGTATCTTGACCAGATACCAAACCAAACCAAACGCTATGAAGTATTCTGGTGTACTGTGCTACAGTGAAAATGAAATTCAGAGCCCAAGGTGTGTGTGTGTGTGGAGCTGTATTGGGATGGAGCTTTTGCTGGAATTGGTGCTGAGATCTGAAGAGGTAATCCTGGGGCGTATGGAGCTGGTGAGTGTCATTGCTGCTCTTGTTCATGGGCTGCTGCTGCGTTTGAAGCTCATGTGCTCCTGCTGCTGGCTTGCCCCATGCCCTGCAGTAATCTGGTTTGCAGGAAGACACTTGACATTTTAAGAATTTGTTTTGTGCTTGTTTTTCTCTTTGTCTGTCATCTTCTGACATTTGCACATGATTTAAAATTGCATAGCACTGTCCTTACATCTTACTACATCATCTGCTTCTTGAAAGCTACCAAATGTGCTTCTGTTGGAAGAGGTTTTGTTATGCCCTTTTTTTCTCCTGCCCTCTGCAGACAGTTAAGTTTGGAGGTTGTTACTGAGGCCTGAGGACATCTTTTTCCGTTCTAAGCATGAGAGAAAGGGAGAGAGGTGCATGCAGGATGTATAGGCTTGAACAGAGGCAGGAGAAAAAGGGCTTTGATAGTCATTGCCGGACCTCTGCTGGGAGCAGTCGTGGGACCGAAGTCAATATATTTCAAGTGCAAATGTGGTTTGCTTAGTTCCTGAACACAGATTGTTCGGCTTACCTGGTCCGTCACAGACAATGGCTTTTAACTGACCTTTAAAATCAATTGGTGCAATAATGGTTTACAGCAGACTGGCTTTTACTGAAAGTCTCTGTCCTGTAGGAAACCAGGACCCAGATCCTGAACGTACATGCTCTGAGCAGTAGTCAATTATTTGATAGCTGGCTTTTTTCCTGCTAACCATTTCCATGACGTTTTATGTGATGCTACCCACAGGCATATTGGGATGCTGAAGTGGAATTTTTTTTAATTACTATTTTTGATTGATTTGAGAGGGCATGGGTGGCATGAAGACCTACTAGTGAAGATCTAAAAAAAAAACAAACAAAAAAACCCCACCCAAAACCAAACAAAAAAACCCTAAGCCACAAGGATCGGAACAGTGTGATCCAGTTGCATTTATTCTCCGTTTGCAAAATACAATAAAAAACTGATAGTGCTGTGGGTTGCTTCTCAGGTTCAGTCGCAGTCCCTGCCAAGTGGTTGGAGTACCTGCAGTGCCTGTTGTGGGGGTTGATCTCCGGGTGGTATTCTTAAATAGTTGTTTATCCCTAAACAAGACCTGGAGCATATTCAGGAGAGCTAGCAATAGAAACACGCTGGTCTGAGTCCCAGGGTTATTCAACATTCTCAAGAGCTGTTGTAATTAGCCTGGAGAAGAAGGGGAAGGTGAAGGAAGGTGTCTCCCCCCACATGATGGCTCTCTGAGGAGAAAACAACAAAAAAAAACCAGTAAGAAGTATAACTGTTAATGGCTTCTGACAGATGGCTCCTGAAGTACGGCCATGAAGCTGTCACTGTCTCTCTGCTGTTGCAGAATACAGATTCAGCTGCTGCTGAATTCAGATACAAAACTGGTCTGACTATCAATGATTTCATCATACCATAAGCCAGTAGTACACTGGGGGCAGAGTGACAGCCTTAACCCGGTGCCCAGAGGTGATACAAACACTGATAGCCAGTACACACGGCGAGTAAGGTGTTACCTGACACAACTCTGAGGACAACTCTGTGCACAAATATAACAGCATTGTGGCCAGTGGACCAGTGACAGTTAGTCTAATATATTAAATACTTATCACAAATTTGTTTTAACATGCTCTGGTCAGATCGGTTGTTACCTCAACCCTTTGTGCCCCACATTGGGCGCCAAAAAGGGCTGCCATGGTTTAACCCCAGCCAGCAGCTGAGCACCACGCGGCTGCTCGCTTACTCCTCCTTCAACAACAGGATGGGGAGGAGAATGGAAAAAACCAACTTGTGGGTTGAGATAGAGAAAGTTTACTAGGTAACAAAGGAAGAGAATAATAATAGTAATAACAATAACACGATACACAAATGCAATTCCTCACCACATGCAAAAGATTAAAAAAAAAACACCCAAAACTACAACCTGATGCCCAGTGTGTCTCCAAGCAGTGAATCTGCCTCCCAACCAGCTCCCCCAGTTCTATAGGGAGCATGACGCTATGTGGCAGGGAATGTCCCTCTGGCCAGCCTGGGCCAGCTGTCCTGGCTGTGCTCTACCAGCTTCTGGTGCCCCTGGCAGGGCCCGAGGAGCTGAAAAGGCCTTGGCTTAGTGTAGACACTACCCTACCTTGCAACCACTAAAAACATCAGCATGTTACCAACACGATTCTCATCCTAAATCCAGGCCACAGCACTGTATCAGCTACTAGAAATAAAATTAACTCTATCTCAGCCAAAAACCAGGACACACTTAAATTCCTATTTCCTGTCTGAATAATTGCATTTTGTACTCAAATGTGTGTTCTTCTGAATTATTCTCCTCTTAATGGACTTCCTGCTTAACTGCTTTTCTTCCTCTGTGCCCTTCATAGTAACTTAAATGCTTGTATTTATCTTCTGTTCCCTACTTTTTGCATGTTCCACACAGTTCATACATACCAGCAGCACTTTGAGCTCCCACTTTGTTTTGGCTCAGTTCGCTGTAGGTACCAAAGGCTGCTGATTTTCTGTCAGTTGGCAGTTTCACCTATTTTAAGGAAGACTAAGCAATTCTACATTACTGTATCATACTGTAACAGTGAGGGCAGGAGAAGAACTAGTATTGCTCAGGGACTTCCAGAGGATCTGTAGCCTCAAGGAAAATGTGGATTAAATAAAAGAAATATTTAATTTTTTTACGTTTCTAGTGGTGGTGTGACTCACCCAGGAGGCAAGAAAAGAAGCTGATTCTCCTTCAGCCTCTTGCAGAAGCTGCGTATACACTTTGCTTAGGTTGTTGAATGGTAGGAAGAAGATGAAAGGTTGGCTGGTGCGAGGCTTCATCCTAAGTGGAGGAAGCTGTTCTCAGCTTAAAAAACCCCTGAGATCTGTCATCTCAGGGAGGTACAGGGGAAGTACTTTGCTAGACTTTGTTCTCAGAAGGGAGCAAACCCAGTTGCCCATTGCTGGTGTAGTCTGAACATCAGAAAATGCTTCCCTTGAGAGAGTGCCCTTCCCTCCCTCTCTGGCAAAAAGGTATTCCTATCAATTTAAATTAGCACCATTTTAGCACCAGGAAAGAAAGGGAGTTCACGCTTGCTTCTGGCACTTGCAAATAGGAGTGCGAAACTGTTTTCTTAGCATCAGGCACGATTGTGCATGCTGTGTGGAGAGGTAGCTGTGTGCTGGCCTGCCATCAGCCCCTTCCTCGTCTGTCTGTTGCTATTGACAGGCCACCTGTAGGAGTCTCCCCTTCTTCTGATTTTATTTTTAAAGTGTTCAGCTTGTCTGAACTACCTGTTAGGAATTTTAATCTTGAAAACCACAATCTTTTCAGCAGGAGAGCTTGAGTGTGCTTTGAGCTGCGTACGCCTAACTGAAGGTCTGGGCTTTGGTGGATGGAGCCGTTTTGGCCGTTCGGGATTGATGTAGCTGCCAGCCTGGAGTTACTAAATGAATGGAAATGCTCTGACAGAGAGACAGCGCCAACAGACAAGTGCCTGTTCTGAGCTTGCTCGTTATGCCAGACAACAAAAATGTTGTGAAGATGCATAACACTTGCATTGTGATTAGTTGCATCACTTATTCATGTTCTGCAAAATAAACACATTTAGATGGCCAACCGTGACAAGCGTTTCAAGAAGTAATGGTCTTTAAGCATCATCAAAGACATAATTAAGCTGAATATTGAAAAGAGCTTCACAGCTGCGAGTACAGTTAATCAATGAAATGGGTTTTCAGAAAAGCCGGTGATGTTCCACATCAGCTTTCAGTCCTGTATTTTTGAGTCCAAGAAGAATGCAATTAATACCCACTAGAGGTGGTGGAGGAGTTCAGCCTTCTGAACTTCAAGGTGGCCAGTTAACCCAGTTAAGCCTCTGTGCTCCTTTTGGGGAGCTGGGGATGGGGACAGGGAGGGTTAATTCACAAGGTGAGATGATATTTTGTCATTTATAGAAAGAAGGATGGCTCATAAGAAGTTGGTGATGGTGTGTTCAGCAGTGACATAGTGCACACTGGCGTAGCAGTCACAGTACAAATCCTTGGGCTGTTCCTTAATAAGGGGAAATGTAATTTTCCACGAGAAATTTTATGCTACAGTGTTGTAGCTGTGAGTTCCGTGGTCTTCAGAGCATTCACTGGGAGCCTATAAAGTTTTAGCCATAGTTACTTAATAGCTCGATCTCCTGGTTTTATAAATGCCGGTTCTGTGGCAGCAAATTGATTAAACTCCGCGGTTTCACTTTCTGCATGGTAGTTAAGCTGACGGGGCGAGCCACGGACAGGCTGCTGTCATCTGAGCAGGTTTGCTGATTTGGGGTTGTTGGAAAGGGACAGGCGACATCCAGTGGGCATCCAGTTGTGCTTTGACAGCACATACACTAAAATTGGAACGATACAGGCAATATTAAGTGGCCACCGCACAACGATGACACGCAAATTTGTGAAGTGTTTCATATTGTAGGGTAGTGGTCACAGCACCAAGCCTGCCAGAGTTCAAGGACAGTCTGGATGACACTTTTAGACATACGGTTTAGTGTTAATGTTGTCCTGCGAGGAGCAGGGAGTTGGACTTTGATGATCCTACAGGTCCTTTCCAACTGATGAGACTTTATGATTCTTATGAACAGCGGGGAAAGGGAAAAGAGAAAATAGTCGAGCTGGCAGGGGGTGAAGTTCAAGGAAACCACAGAGTAAAATGGAAAAGAAGAAATCACACAGGAAAAGGAGAGGTTGGAAAGACTAGCCAAAGTGATGGAGAAATATTAAATAAAGAAGGAAATAAAGATGAAGAAAAAATAAATGAAAATCAGAGAACCAAATTGGGAGAGGAGGTGAGGAAGAAGACAGTGATTTAATAATGATACACTTTAAATAAAGAAAAAAAATAAAGTATCTATCTGTAACAGCTGTGCAAACATGCAAAACCCACTATTGAGAAAATTTCTGATATGTGTATTAGCAGATGCTTCACTTCGAGTGCTTTATGTAAGCCATAGGCTTATTGTGTCTTATTTACTGGCCCTTCCTTTTTAAAGATAGCTTTGGGACAGTGATCTGGCAAGATGAGGTTGATGGACTTGGAAATCCTCCCTCTCATTCCATGTTACTACGAGTGTACAGGCAAACTGGTAGCCTGGGTACCAAACCTTTACCATTACATGCAAGATGGATGCTAAATAAATCTCTGTGCTTAACTAAATCCCTTTGAGGGGCTTCAACCCCCACCCCTCCCAAGTGGGACTTTTATAACCACTTTTTTTGGGTAGAAAATTTGGCTGTTATGTTGTTTTTTCAGACTCCAAAGCCTGACATTGTTAGGCTTTTCTCCAGAAAGGTGAAGACCACAAAAACTTGAGTTACAAATAAAGAAAGGTTACATTTTTCTATGTAAACTACGTGTGCAGTTTGAAAAAACCCCAACCAAGCAAACATAAAATTGTGGCCAGATGGAGAGTAGCCATGTTTCTGGATACTCGTGGTAAAGTGGAAAATCCTGACTCGTGTGAGTTATCGTAGCTCTGCTGCTGGAGTCTTTATGAAATCAGGAACACAGGAAACAGCTCTGTCATATCTTTTGCTTTTCAGTTGATTTGTAACTATTTACACCCAACTTCTTATCTCTATTGGACTCTTACCTTGGGTAAAATGAAGAAATGCATTATTGTCTTGAGGAATTATGATGCTTCCAAAGTAGTGTGTGATTTGGATAGGTATACAAGTGTTAGAGTAATTTTCTCTGTGACCAGCCCTACTTATTGCTAGAAAAAGCACTTGAAAGTTTAAATCTGTGGTGTTTCAGAGAGTAAGGTGTCTAAGAGCTGTGGAAATTCAGTGGTATTTTGAGGGCTAAGCTAGTTTTTGAAATTTCTGGTCCTTAGACTCACAGAGCTGTCTGTGTCCCTTGCAGTCCTTTGGTCTACTTTGGTTTGTGCTGTCATCAAGTCTCCTCTTCACATTCTTGAACAATCACCCTATCATAAATCAGACCTAAATTGCTGTATACCCCTAGATAGAGAACCTCTATCAACTCTGTGAAAATTAATGTAGATTAGTATGGATTTACTGAATCCTTAGCTTAGTTCTCTCTGCTAGTTTAGGTTATACTTCGTATTGCCTTGTGAAGAAGTGCTTTCCAAGATAACCTCTTTGGAGAAGTCTTTGTGTCAGTCCTTTCTGTTTACATTTGGGACAGCACTCAGCTAAATGCTGACTTGGTGATCTTCTAGTAACAAATTTCTCCTTGTACAATTGATGTTTTGGGGGTGTTCCTCTGCAGCATGAGAATTGGTTGACTGTTCAGTTGTCCCGCGCCCACCTTGCTGCTTGCTATGTATTTTGTCAAGGTTACGTATGAACCATCAGTACATGCATGCCTGAAGTTGAGTTTGTTTTCTCGTTAACTAGGTGATGACTACAGGCAGTCAACGTAATCTTTTAAGTTTCTGTAGACAAGCACGCAGCTTGCTGCTGCATTGGGTGGAATCCTTGACTTGATACAAATAGGAACGTGCAATCTTACTCACTTACTTGTTGGTGCACAGGGTGGTACGTGACCCAGAATGAAACTGGGCCATGGCTGGGGCCTTTTGCAGAGAACAAGCACAGCTGTGTGACAGAGATTGATAGTCTTGAAGTGGTTTAGTCCCTGTTTCACTTCCATTTGAGAGTTAAAGGCAGAAAAGAGGATTTACTTAGAGGTTTTAACTCTGTTGGTTCAAGCCAGGTAAGCAGAGCTTGGGATCACAGAACAACTGCTGTATTGTGCGCATGAGTGGTGCTTGCAGTTCGAGGTCTCTGAATACTGCCTCCTTATTGCACCTCTCTGCTCATTATGACTAAAAGTAAAGCAGTTGAAAAGAGGAGTTTCCTCAGCAGGCAAAATAGAAAAGTCTCAATCTGAATACAAAACACCTATTGTTTTTCGTGGAATTATTCAGCAAGGGACATACTAGAAAGAGGGCAGTGTCTTAGCTCAGAATAAAAGTGAACAAATCAAATATTGAACTACCAGGTAGCTGACATTCTTTAAGCTCTTAGATTTTTTTCCCCTCCTACAGGTGTTTTATCTCATATTTATAATGCTAATTAAGTTGCATTGCAGTCAGTAGTCTTCGGCAGATCTGATTTCCATCAGGTGGAATAGAATAGAATAGAATCATTAAGGTTGGAAGAGACCTCAAGGATCATCCAGTCCAACCGTCCCCTCACCACCTATTACCCACTAAACCATGTCCTTCAGTACCGCGTCTAACCTTTCCTTAAACACACCCAGGGACGGTGACTCCACCACCTCCCTGGGCAACCTGTTCCAATGCCTGACCACCCTTTCCGAGAAGAAATTTCTCCTCATCTCCAACCTGAACCTTCCCTGGCACAACTTGCAGCCATTTCCCCTTGTCCTGTCACTAGTTATCTGCGAGAAGAGGCCGACCCCCAGCTCACCACAACTTCCTTTCAGGTAGTTGTGGAGGGCAATAAGGTCTGCCTTGAGCCTCCTCTTCTCCAGACTAAACAGCCCCAGTTCCTTCAGCCACTCCTCATAAGACCTGTGCTCCAGCCCCTTCACCAGTTTTGTTGCCCTTCTCTGGACACGCTCCAGGGCCTCGATATCTTTCTTGTGGTGAGGGGCCCAAAACTGGACACAGGACTCGAGGTGCGGCCTCACCAGGGCTGAGTACAGGGGGACAATCACCTCCCTGTTCCTGCTGGCCACACTATTCCTGATACAAGCCAGGATGCCATTGGCCTTCTTGGCCACCTGGGCACACTGCCGGCTCATGTCCAGGTGAGCGTCAGCCAACACCACCAGGTCCTTTTCCTCTGCACAGCTTTCCAGCCACCCTGCCCCCAGCCTGTAGCGCTGCCTGGGGTTGTTGTGGCCAAAGTGCAGGACCCGGCACTTTGCCACATTGAACCTCATCCCATTGGCCTCAGCCCAGCGATCCAACCTGTCCAGGTCCCTCTGCAGAGCCATCCTACCCTCCGGCAGATGGACACTTCCCCCCAGCTTGGTGTCATCTGCAAACTTACTGAGGGTGCACTCAATTCCCTCATCCAAATCATCCACGAAGATGTTGAAGAGGATGGGCCCCAGCAGGAACCCCTAGTGAATGTATGTTCTTCAATCTGTCTTATACTTCAGGTAGGGAAGAAGGGAATATTTTTATTGTCTGGGATTTTTGGGGGTCTTTCATTGTTTTTCTTGTTTTATTGGTGGTTTTTGAAGGGTTTTTTTCTTCCTTTTGATTTGAGGGGGCAGGGATTAATGGATGCCTTAAACTTTCACCCAACCTTCATCTCAGAAAACCACAAACACGCACCCCCAATAGCTGAAGAGGCAATAATTAGCTTGTTTTGAATAGGAACAAATGGGGAACTGGCTGATACTGAAGCTCACTAATAGGTGATTAAATTTTGAATGAGCAAGAATGAGAAAGTTGCTCTGCTACCTAGAAAGCCCTTGATGCTCCATTTCCCCACCAGGCAGGCATTTCCTTAGAGTGTCCTTAGAGTACAGAGATACAGCACACATGGAATTAGCAACTCTGCCTGTACAGAAGGAAGATACTTTAATTCTTCATTGCAAGTGTGGACTGCAGTCAATAAAACTGGGGGCGGGGGAAGAGAGAAAGATCAAGAATTTAAGCAGAATAATTTTGTCACACCGGAGATATTGTGAGTTTGGCGTATCAGTCCATAAAGTCCTTGATGAATTCCATGGCAATTCTTCAACACAACATGCCCCGTTGTGTTGCAGCTATTAAGAAAATCTTGTTTTCAGCAGTGCGAGACCTTTCTGAAACTCCTGCTGTGCTCCTTGGGGTTACGTCAGGGGGTATCCCTTCCCTGGGGCGCCGAGCAATCGGGGAGATCAATCCAGGACAGTCAGTGGAGATGTGTGGTGTGTATTCATGCCCCTGAACCAAACGGTCAGACACTCCAGAAAATTCCTGGGGTCAATCCTGCAGCATAAGTGGTGATAAAGAAGACGGTGTTTTAGTAAGGGTATATTAGGTATATAGTGAAAAGAATAAGGAGAAACAAATAAATGGAAAAAGCAAGGAAGATACAGAAGCCATCAAGATGAGTTATATTTTTAAGGCTTCATTTTATTGAACTTTCATTATTTTAACAAAGGTGATAGTGAAAGGTATTGCCATAGGTAGGGCTTTTCTCAAACTCAATATTTCTAAGAGATTTTAATTTAGAATGGCAGCATCTCTGTCCCATTACTTGTAACATGCATTTTTATTATGGCTAGGAAACCACATTTTTAAAAGAATAACTTTGTCTTTCCTTGCTCTCTTGGAATAGAAGATCTTTGCAACAGAGACTTCTTTCCTACCGGCCCAGAAGGCGATTACTGCGTGGAGAATGCTCCTGAAGTATAAATAATGTATCGATAGGAACTGTAGAACCATGAAGGTAAAGGACTAGAAAAATTGAATGTTTGCCAGGCTCTTTTATTATTTATCAAAGCTGGTGAAATCTAATTGCCACAGCCCAAGATACTCAAAGATCTCAGTAAAAGCCATTCTTTTTGTAAGTCATGTTTCTTTAACCAAAAATTACAATTGCACTCGTCATGTTCTTTAAAGGGTTGCATGCTCTAGGAAGTTGGAAATGGTTTTGTAGTTTGTTTTTTGTGTCTTCTTTATAAAAAGTTTTTTTAAATGGATTTTAACCCATAAATTTTGCGGACAGGTTCAGAAATTTTTTTCTTATGGAGCTCTGATACAATAGACAAAATAACTATTTTTTTTTTAATTAAAAACTTGTTTGCATTTTTAATTAAACTACAAGGTTTTCCTCTGAGCATCACAGAGTTAGTTTGTAAAATGGACTTACCTTTAGGCATATTTGAAAATCCAAGCCCTTAATGCTTTTGGAAGCCAAAATAACTTTTAAATTTGGTTGTTAATAACCAGCAAGTTAGCTGTGTGCAATATTAGCAGAATATTTTTTTTTATGTCAGTATCACATACGGGTGCTTAGAGTGACAGGGTTGATATTATTTTTTAAATAGCCCCAGTTGGGTTATAAGGCATGTGTGATATATAGCGTTCCTGTAGAGTACTGAGCCTAAATACGAGTGTACAGCTAGCATCTGGCCGTAAAAGAAGTGGAATGGTCGCAGGCTTGTTGACACACACCAGTGAGAAGAAAGAGAGCCCTGTAATAAAATCTCATTGAGGATGCAGAGAGTATGTTTCAGCATTAGGCATTCTCCTCAGGTTTCACAGAAATGCGTCCTCCTCTCACGAGAGGATGAACAGTGCATTTGCACCGGCTCATTCAAATTGAATGTTGGTAAAAGAAGAGTCTCGAGCAAACACTGAACAGTCTGGCATTTATTTAAAAAAAAAACAAACAACAAAAACAGAAACAGGAGGAAGGTTAAGCTGTCTGCTGTTTAAACTGCTGTTCATTGGATATTTATTTGCTGACTGTGTGTATTGACGGTGGTGAAAGCATCATTGGCAAGATTTCGGATGGCTGCTTAGCACAGGTCAGGATTATATTAAACTAAGGCTGCTTTTACAACAAAGTTTAGATCTTCATGAATGGCTTAGTATGTTGGTTTTGTATCTGAGGTTAGTTAGATCGTACATTGCTGGGAGATGAAAGAGGCTAGGATGTGCCTTCTCTATATTCTTTCCCTTTCTCTCTGTTTGACAGCACTGCAGCTTTAACTTTGCTTAGAGCTATAGTAAATGAGATACTATGCTAGATAGGGCATTTACTAACCAAAACATTTACTAAAAATAATTACAGGTAGGCTTCACCATGAATGTTTTGTTTCTGTTATTTTTGTTTGCTGTTTCAAAAATAAGGTAGAGCTCACTGAACCCAAACTTGCTACTTTTCTCTTTAATGCGCTGGGTGGCTGCGTAGAGGAGAGGCAGTCACTCTTTTGGGTGAAGCACAGCGTCATCTTGCAGTGCCTTAGGCATATTTTAAAAGCATCGCTAGTTAATTATAGAAAGAAAAGGTAAGGCTATACATGCACACTAGATTTAATCTTGCATTGCTCTCACAGTGAAGAGATTTATAAGAAACAAGGATTTTTTATGTTATTCTACATTATTTGCCTGTCTAACTCTCCCACCCTGCAACAGACACACATGCAGCCATCAGCTATATATATATCTATAGCTTAGTATCTGAAATAAATGCCTTTGATATTTCAGCAGGGCATCTGTTTAACAGTGTCTTAAACATTAAGGAAAGTCTTACGTACAAATGCTCCTGAAGTTCTTTCTCCTTCTCTTTCTCAGCACGCACGCTCTCTGTTCTTTTTTTTTTTATTTATTTTGAAGGAACCTTTTCCAGAGCTTTAACGCCGATTTATTATTTATTTATTTATTTTCCCCTGTCTTTCCCAGAGATACGGTAAAATGTCTTGCAAGATAACTGCTGCAGTGAAACTTTGTGTTCCTGGATGGGAAGTCTTGCTTGTTTACTGAAAGTAGTCTGCAATATTTGCTCAAGGGAGCTGTCGCCCTGATAAAATCTTCAAAATAAGAGTGAATTACTTAAAAAATGTCTGTGTGTATGTATTTCATTTATGTATGTAAATATATGCTATAGACATGGTGTCTAGAGCTGGTTTTGATTTGTCTATGCAAACCAGGCACGTATAGCTGTGTAAGTGGCACTGCCTTCAGCTGCCTTAGACAGTTTTCCGTGGGCATTCTGGATCAGAGATTCCTACAGGAATAACATGGACTCACATGGAGCTTATCTCAGCATTGACTGGCTCCGTTTGGATGACTTACTGTAGAGGTGCTGTTAGCAGTGACGTACTCTGTATGTGCTTCCTTGGGCAATTTGATTGTATGAGTGGCGTCAGGTGAATGGCAGAAACCAAATGGTCCTGCTGTCACTACTGGCAGCCAACTATGCATGGGTAAATCAACTTCTGAAGCCTATACAGCATTTCAGTACTGGAATGTGGTTTTGGTTTGGTTTTGGGGTTTTTTTTTGGTAATAGGAAAAGCAGTCTTGCGCTGGGCTCTGTGTGGCACTGTACGGGCTGCGGTGACACTGGAAAACAGGGTAAGCCTGGAATCGTAAGACTGTAAAATGTGCTCCAAAGCTAGATAAATGCTTTCTGTGGGTTTCCCAGGTATCTGTTAAAAAGGTGTGGTTTGAGTGTAGCTTTGCATGGAAGTGTTAATTGAACAGCACGTAGCGCATTCAGTCCCCCAAAGATGTGTTCGCGTGCTCTCCCCTAGCACCTCTGTTGCGGCAGCTCACTGTGCAAACCCTGGATGTTATGTGCAGCCTCCAGTCCAAGAGGCTGCTGTGGCAAAGGCGTGGCACGAAGCCTACCGAATTATTACAATCCAGGGGATTGCTTTGTTGCCCATGTTATTATCAGATGCTCTAGACTTGATTGTATTTGTTGTTTGGTACAGTGGAGAATGACAGGCAACTCCTAATGTCCTAGTGCGTGGGGGGCTGGGAGGGGTGGGGGAGTGAAGCAAGTTGAGACTTACACCACTTTCATTAACTACTTTCAGTACTGGTTGAAAGGCCGAAAGACATTAATGTTTCCTAGGCTGGACCACCCTCTTCCTGTCCCTTACAGTGGGTTTTGCTTGCATTCCATTTTATGTTGTTAATTCATGTCAGTTTGGGGGGATACGTGGTTTTGTTTGGTGGTTGTTGTTGGGCTTTGGATTTTGTTTCGGCTGTCTTGGGTCGTGCATTTTTTTAAAATCAACCCATTTTGTACTCTTCTTTGAAAACTGGGAGTAGAATCCCAGTACTATCTTCAACATTAATTAACTTTCAGTACCAGAAGATAGCTTCTTGCTCTTCTCAAATCTGATGATTAATGCTTTTGTTTACTTTGGAGAGATGTGTTGTTTGTCATGTCACCGCTGAAGTCCCGTTCCTTTTCCAACACGGGTGTTCTTTGATTTGCACAGGCAAATGTTTCCTTTTCACTTGTGGAACTACCTTAGCTTCTTGTCCAGAATTCAAACAGAGAATGGAGTTTTAAATTTGAATTAACCTTAGAATGATATTTATCCATTAAATCTTAACGTGAAGTTTTAGTAAGTTAGTTATTCCTTTCTTCTGAATACCTGTAAGAAAGACAAAGGGGATGACAACCTGTTTTCCTGCATGTGAACAGGGTGCTTTCAGTAGTCTTAATTAGCTGATTCTTCTGATAAGCTCAGAGGGCTCTAATGCTGAAATAATACGAAACTAACCACGTAGTCACCAGGTCTGCATGTCCATCTTTCACTGCTGAATATTTGAAACATTTGTATTCTAGGAGAGCTGTCAGGCAGTTCCAGTTGATATTTACAGTATTCTACTTTCTCAGAGAACGTATAGAATATCTCCAGGTACGTTTCAATGTACACGCCACCTGTGAGCCTGTAACTCTTTGGCAGAGAAATGTCGAAGGGGCTGTGTCGATTATCCCTGCGTGGCTTCAGGATGGCGACAGAAGAGTTAGCCGTATGTAGAGGTATGTCGGAGCTGTCCCAGAGAAGACCTAAACTGTTATATTAGAAGAGGCAGAAAGAAAGTCAGAGTTAATGTTGCTTCAGGAAGGGTTCTTCATTATCTTTTGGAAAGTGGGACTTTGCTGCTGATGCCCACGAAATTGTCCATTTACAGTATTCTGCTTTCACAGCAAGTTTATATGTTGGTGCTTGTATGCTTACGTTGTAAATGCAAGCACCATGTCTGCTTCTGATGGATGCCCACTGAATGCAAAGGCAGGCTTTGAGCAAAAGAGTGCTCTTACGCTAAATTTAGTCAGCTGATTACTCATTTTGCAGATGAGAAAAAAAATCTCTCTTGTTGGGATGTTGAAGATAACTAGCAACTCACAGGTTTTCAGAAGCTCTGGTACAGCAAATACACAAATACAGCTAGGAAAATAATGCGAAATGGTAATTTACAGAATATTCTTAACATATACTTTTTCCCTAGTTACAGTTTAGTTCAAGAAATAAAATACTCCAAACTGAGGTGATAGTAATAATTGAGGTGGTATTTGAAGTTGCTTTTTCAGTTAAAGATGTAGTAATTTGGGAAGGTTTTGGTCATTTTTCCCACCCATCTGGCAGGGAAGCAGAGGTCTTATTACATGTGTAGGTCTTGTAAAGGTCTTCAGCAGCATAGAGAGGAAAGGCTCTAAAGTTGTGCTCATGCTCTGAGGAAGAGCAGGCTCAGCCCTCGTTCTTTCTCCTGACTGGTCAGGCAACTTGGAGGTGGCCACAAGTTGCCTTTTTGCCCAGCTGTTCTCAAGGGAACAGTCTCTCTTCAGGGGAAGAGAGTGAGTTTGTTTGGTTTGGGGTTTTTTGGTGGGTTTTTTTGGTGGTGTGTTTTTGTTGTGGGTTTTTTTTGTTGTTGTTTTTTTTGTTGTTGTTGTTGTTTTGGTGTTGTGGTTTTTGGTTTTTGTTTAGGGAAGGACAGGTAGCTCCATGTCTGGGGCACCTGCTTTTGTGGAAGAGCCTTGGTGTTTGGTGAAGAGACTTAGAATCATAGAATCATAGACTGGTTTGGATTGGAAGGGACCTCAAAGACCATCTAGTCCCAACCCCCTTGCCATGGGCAGGGACACCCTTTGCTAGACCAGGTTGCCCAAAGCCCCATCCAACCTGGCCTTGAACACTTCCAAGGGCAGTACCTCCACAACCTCTCTGGGACTTAACTGAACTTCCTTTCAGATCCTGAAAAACAATTTAGGATTGTAATTTCCTTTGGATTTAGACTGTTAATATTACTCTGTGAAGAAGGAACGAGGTCGTCGAATTGACGCGGTCATACTAGACTACTGGATTGTGTATTTGATTGAGTATATGCAATATACATCAGTAAAACCTCATTGAAGATGATGCTGCAGCTGTTGGAAAATGCTGTGAATGAAGAGAAAGGGTAATTATAACTCAATATTTTTTTACATGGAGGTTATAATAAATTGAAAAGTTACTTGCCGATGAGAAGAGTTCACTGCAGTTCATGCTTTATGTGTATTGAAGGGATAAGGCTATAGCTGTTGTGGAAAGTAGCAACAGTCCTTGCTGCAGATCAGGTTGTCTTGCATGAAATTCTTCTTTGTCTTTGAAAATCCTTCTTCAGTCATGTTTTCTGTCAGATTTTTGTTAGACTTTTTCCCACTCAACATTTAAGATGCAGAAAATGTAAATGTCAGCTCCATATTAAGGATTAGCTTTGGGCTGAGAGAAGAAAGCATAAAGTTAATTGAAAGGTCATAAATAAATGAGTGCTTTTCTTGTGTGTGTTTGTGCATATACTTATAAAAATCTGTTTGTAGAGAAATAAGTCTTTAGTTTCTAAGGAAGATCCCAATAAACTTATTATGCTTATTAGCTGCAATCTGTAGCATTCTCCAGTTGTCAGTTACTTGAGAAAACTGTTACAAAATTTCAGGAGCTGGCAAGATTGCTTCAAAAACAAGACAGAGATGCCATATTCAGTGCTAAATGAAAATCAGTTTCTAATAGTTTTACCACCTGATACAAAATACTTAACAAAAGGAAAATAAGAACAAGAGACAACAACGTTATTGCCAAAGGAGCAGCATTTCATGAAAAGTTTGCGGCTGTTTATGGTGTCCTATCGTGGAAGAAGTTTGATTTCTCAGTTCTAGTGAGGCTATATAAAGTAAAATGTCTACCTTGTGAAAAGAGGAGTTTGCTCAAGCCCAAAAATGTGTTATAAGATAGTATTTTTGTCCTGTTGCAATTTTTGATCCGCTGGCTCTACAGTTTTTTAATTTCAAACAAACAAACCAGAAATCCCAAGCACATAAAAAGGAAAGGGATTCAACAATCCGAGAGTTGTAACTTGAACAGTGCATCAAAAGCTTGAAAATAGTTGACAGCGTTGCAAGTTCAGTGTCGGCTGCACTTAAACGTGTGTAAATGCTGTAGAGCGCGTGCCGATAGGTCTGCGCAAAGCCAAGGTTTGCAGGGGTCCCGGCTGAGCTGCCTGGGGTGCCGGAGGTACTGTGCAAGACCCATCTGAAAAAAAACAAACCCAAAGAGCCTGGCAGGAACTCTCTGTTCAGGCAGCTGATATTGAGACCCAGTGAACTGCAGGGATTTATGGTAGCAGCCTGTAACATACTTACGTACTCTGGTGTCATAAATACCATTGTGCTTTCAACTGAAGATTTAAATATAGAAATTAGCCAAGTGATGATTTTTAAGCTGTAAAATATATATGCTGTTTTTATGGAAGCAGTGAGCTAATACCAAAGCATGTTTTTAACATTCAAGGGGACTTTTTTCTTCAAAACTCTAGGAGAAATGATGAAAAGAAGCCATAGCATTTGCTTTGAATGTGAATTTCAGAAATACTTCCATTTTTACACAATATGAGGTGAATGAATATAATCTTAGGAGCACAGTAAGTAATACATAGCTGTCATTTTAGAAAGGAGGTTTCCAAGAGATGCTTTTAGAATATATTTGCTGTTAATTAAATACCAAAACTTCTTCAAGCCCGTACTGCAATTAAGTTGCCTCAGTCATGGTGAACAAGTGATCCTGGCAGCTCTGAGTCCCATGAGAGCACTGTGCAACCTCTGACTCCACAGGGTGGGAGGACAGCAGTGGCATGCAGCCCTTCTGCTTCAAAACCCAAGGAATCAGCAGCTGGCCAGAAGCAGAGAACCCCCTTCTGGCTGGGGCAACGGGGACATCGGTGTCTTGCACCGGAGCAGCTGGCACTTCTCCCCTGGGTCTGGGGAGTGATCTGACCTGTAATGCTTCTAGCTGTTGGCAGAGCGTCTCATGGGACTCCAGTGACTTGGTACCACTTAGCGCTGGTATTTCGCATTTCATGAAGGTGTAGGCAACGTGGAGGTAATGTGAGGGAGCGCTTAGTCCGTGTGAGAGGGCTCTGCCAAAGAAACCCCGACCCGGCGCTGAATTGTTGTGGGGTAAGGATGTTTTAGAGTTTGCAAAGTATTTTGTGTGTGATGTGCTCTAAATTAGCTACATTTTAGAAGTATAATATGAGGTTAAGGAGTGAAAATTTTATGTATCTTATATATCTGCCCTGTCATGTTTTTCTCAGAACTTTTTCATACACTGTTTCCAGGTGCAGTCTCTTTCCACAGATTCACAGTTCACTAGTGGTAGGTGGAAATTTTCTTCTAATAAATATCATCTTGCTCCTGTTTTAATAATTATTAAAAAAAAGAAAAAAAAGAAGTTTATAGTCGAAGGAGTACATAGTGGTGGGGTTTTTATTCATCTGTCTTGGTAACTATGAAATTAATACTGAGTGGGTTCTGTGCTCGGAAAACAAATGTTGAATATGATTGCATTTTGGATTAAGGTAGCACCATGCTAGTCTGTAGATCATTATTGATACTCTCCTGGGCCCTGTGAAGCACATTTATCAATGTTCTGGACTGCCAGCCCCTTTTCTGGGATACTAGAAAACAGTAATGGGGAATATATGAAAATGATGAAGTGGAAACTGGCTTTTCTTAGTCTTGTAGCTCTGCCTATTATAAATAGGTAGCTATTACAGCGAAGAAATCACTGTTCAGCAAGGTTAAATTCCTGAAAGCTTCGAGATAATTTTCTTTTTGCTGTAAATCTGTTTAAGCCAATTCTTTGAGCACGTCTGCAAAACTCCTAGTAGTTCATGCGAAGTTGTGGATACCCAACTGATTTCTGAATTTTCCCTGTCATAAGCTTTTCTTTCATCTGGGCACGCACCATATGTGGTGAGATTGTGGCTTATTGCCTCTTTCAAAGGACGGATTGAAACTGTGGTGATGACGTTGCTGTAAAAACAACCGCCAGCCGTTGTTATGTTCTGCTCTGCTCTGCTTTTCCAAGGACTTCACGTCAGATTAAATTGCAGATGACGAGGATAATGGATCCAAGGAAAAGGAGTGGGGGGACTTGGTAATGTATTAGGTCGGAGAGATGGCAGAGATAGGAAATATAAAATAAGAAACAACATAATGAATTGAAAGGTTGCTCTCCAAAGGCTGATGGTGTAACCAGATGAAGCCAATACGCGTTTGCAACTGAAACTTATCATTCGTGCGCTGTGTTTTGTCTGTCTTCTGGGGCATTTCCACTGTAGATGGAGAATGAAAGTTCTAACTTCCCGTAAGGGTTCTTGGGGAAGAAAGTCAGCTCCTTCAGAAAGGAATTAGTATCAAAGGATTACTTTTCTATATTGTTATGTATATATTTTTTTATATATGTGCATATACATAAACACACACACAAAAGCATCTTAGTGGTGGTACTGGGAATTATTTTTGGCCCTCTCAAATTTTCAGTACTTAATTTGTGGGAAGAAAAAAAAAAAGGTCGTCTTTGCAGCCAAGTTGGTTATTTTAATATATTGATGAGCTATACCTCATAACTGTCTGGCAGAGTTAAAGTGCAGTTGTTTACATCTCTGTGCTCGTATTTCATTTCTGCTTTCAGCCAAAGTGCTGAACCATAACAAGCCTACAACGCAGAACGTTTCTTTATAAAGATTGAGTACAGTAATTTTGCAAACTGGAATAGAGTTTATTTAGCAAAGTGCAGGGGAAAAAAAAAAAAGGCAAATTCATCAACCCAGGCCCTTTATTCCCATCTCACGGCTGGGCGACGTTTCCAGGCTCAGCAGAGCGGGGTTCCCGCTCCCCACTTGAGGAGCATGAATTTTACTGACGATAAAGGTTGGGCGTTGACGTATTAAGCGTGAACAGGCATCGCTGTTGCAGGCAGTGACCACCAACAATTACAGTTCTCCGTCTGCGAAAATGATGCGCTGCGTAGACTTTTAAAAGCTGTTTTGACAAACATGTAGCTGAGAAAATTAGCCTCTGGAGGTTTCATTGAGACACACGAGGAAGCAGCTGCCTGGTATTGTAAGGATGTAGGGTGCTTTGCAGCATCAGCAACATAGGGTGAAGTTCAGCGCCTGCGACATAAGATGTGTAATTGCATTTTCTTGTATTTTATCAACTACGTGCTGATGGCAATGTGAATTTTTGATAAACTCTGCAGAGCATGAGGGAGGATGGACTTTCCCGGTAGTGGTAATGGTGGTATTTGCTGAGGCATCTTTTTGTTAGCTCTGAGCCATTAATAATGGTGAGTGATGTTTGGAAACAGAAGCAAAAAGATGGTTTCTGATGGTTTCAGTTTCTGATGGTTTCAGATGGTGGGAGGCAGGGAGGGGAAAAAGGAAACATTCTTCTGTGTGCTGCTATGTCTCCTGAAGAACAGCAGGATCTGTTTGCGATATGAAAATACTGCTGTAGTGTGAAACATGGCAAAAATGGGCTTGCAGCTTTTAACTAGATTGTTTTTCAGTGTACAGAGTCTGACATAGCTTGTTCTTGTCCATCCATGCACGTGAGTGCCTCTTTAGAAAAGAATAACCCCCCCCATCAGCATCTGGAGTGTTGCAGGGGTACCGTTTCAAGCAGTGCCGTCAAGAAAAAATTGCTCAAGAAAATAACGGGAGCGAAACCTGCTCATCCACAGCTTTACCAGTGGGTAGGATCACACCTTCTCAGTCCTTTTTTTTTTCTTTCATAATATTTGGTTGAAAACTTAGGACTCTAACAATATTTATGCTGGCTATGACTTCTTTCTGTAAACTTTTTTGCTTCTGTTCTTAGGTATTTTATACTGAAACACGGAAACTGAAAGAGAAAACTTGGAGAAAACGTAAATAGCTGAACAAGAGTTTGATTAGTCAGCTTGTGTCAAATGTTGAAAACATGGATATGAAGAAATTAAAGCTGATTTTAGAACTTACCACCCTGATTTCACTGTTTATTCTAGATTGGTTTTAAACTGTGATGGAAATATTCCAAAATGTTACTGGAGGTGAGAGGGGGAAAAAAAAGTTCCACAGCTATTTCAAGGATAATTTTAATTTGAATAATAATTTTAACAGCGTATCCTAGAACTTACCCAGAACTGAGACTGCACTAGAGTGCCTGGGAGGGCAAATAATTTTTAGCTCTGAACCAGTTTCAATTTGGACTCATGCCTGTTGCGTTCTAAGTGCAGAGCATGAGGATATGAGATAAGTATTTGATTGCAGCAGAGCAGCATATCTATGCTTTGGAAACAACAATTGTCTTCCCTAATGAGAAGCTTCTTAATTTAAGTTGAAAATTAAAATCTGAGCATTGAATCCCAGTACTGAGCTTTCTTGTTTTGAGAAAAATATTTTGATTTTCTCTTCTTATGTTTTGCTCTTGCAAACAAAAGAGGAGCTGCCTGCCTGGAAGAAGTAGATGAGAAACAACTTTAATTTTTTATTGGTCAATGAAGTTCTGTCAGAAGTCAAGTAAGAAGCTGAAAACCAGAATAATTCTTTCCTCATCTTTTTGCTTTGTTTTAGGAGTTATTTGTTAGGAGGCAAAACCAAGTAAACCATCTGGGTTTGCAGAAAGTATGTAGGGGTTTTTTTCCTGCAGTTGGCCATTTTAATCTAAAATATAGGTCTCCTCACAGTGACTATCAAAACCCATATTTCTGGTGCTCACCCAGGCTCTACAGTCCTTGCTTGTAAATAGAAAATCACAGTTGTAGACCATCGCTCACACACACATATATACACACATACACACATATATATATATGCTTGCTTTTAACACAAAAAACTAAACTCCAACCTTTCTTCTGATGCTTGCCTGCCTTCCTTTCTTGCCTTGCTGACTGGCAGCTGCCTGGGTGGGCAGGATAAGGTGGGGGCCATCGGTGTCAGGGAGCGAGCTGAGCCCAGTCTGGCATCAGTTTAGGGTAATGTAATAAATAGCTATATTTTTTTCCTGGAGTTTTATGACTGCAGAAAAATGGTAAGGCAACAGGCAGTGGTTTTTGTTTGTTTAGGGTTGTGGTTTTTTTTTTAAACTTGGCACTATTCTTTTCTTTTGGTAAGTGCCTGGAAAAGTACGACTTGGAAGACACAGCAGTTTGGGATATTATTTCATTTATTACAAGCCCCAACATCATCCCCAAACCTCGCTGCTTCTGTATTAAAACTAGCTTAGAGCTCACTACATGGCTTCAGGCAACCAAGCCACGTGGCGTGGGAAGCCCGGCAGCACGGCATTCGGTACGCTTGCTTGGCATGAACGTCCTCGGCCTTGGCGAGGACTAAAATCCCAGCGTTCATGCTCTTGTTACTCCTGTGATTGACCAGCGCTGCCCCACGTCATTTGCTCTAGCAATCCCTAACCTTAACCCTTCTCCACAAGTGAAGTCATGTCTCAGTATGGACAGTGTGTTAACTAACAGCTGGAACTGGGCTCTTCAGAGATGAGGCTGGGGTCTGCTCATGTTCTGTCCGTCCAAATACGAAGAGAAAGAGAAATCAGGTCACACGTTGTGCTGTTTCCCCTTGACTGAGCGGGCCTGGTCAGTGAAGAGACTGTCCTGGTTAGGATCAAGCAGTTCTCCCTCGCAAGGCAGGTCCAGACGTGTGTTTTCATTAGCCTGGCTTCCTGAATCTGTCATTTTTTCCTATAGCTACTGATGAAAGGCCAGAGATCTTTGGTGGTCACAGCCTTTTCTTTTTAGAAACATGTTAAACCAGAATGAAACCACAACCTTGTTAAATCCAAGTCCCGAAGTCGTTGGTTGCAAGAAAGGTTGAATGACATGACCACCTCTTGCAGTGTTTGTAGTTGCTGTTTGGAAGCAGTGTCTGTTTTAATACAAAAGCAATGAGGTTTGGGGAGGATATTGCAGCTTGTAATAAGTGAAATAATAGCCAAGACTGCTGTGTCTTCCAAGTAGTATTTTACCTAGCCATGAACTGTATAGGTATAAAAAGGCATTAAAGGTATATGTAATGCCCCATGTACTGTGACTGGTGTGAGATTAAGAATGGATCTGAGGGAAGCACAATATTTACTCTTAATCTTAACATTTTTTTTCAACAGAATGACATTACTGAGCAGAGTTTATTATTTTAGCTAGGTTTTGAGAGATGAGTACATCAGGCAGTATGGAGGTTCAACAAAGGTGGCTAAGGTGTGGTCTTGGACAAAACTGGTTTAGCTGTCTCCTTTGCCAGCTTCTTGGGTTGGGGCTCTCTTTTCTCCTGAGCTTCGTCTCTGCCAAGTACTACGTTGCTTGTGGTGTAACGCTGTGAAGGGACAGTGGGAGTAGAGAGGGACTGCACTGAGCTGGATGCTGGCAGTGGACTAACCACCAGATTGTAGTATTCCCCTTGCTGCTTAAAGATCAGCAGTTCCCTTTGTGTCCTTCCTGGCTTAAACTCTGAAGTTCATCAGTGGCATCTATGGAGTCTTCTGATAGCCCATGTACATTTTTTTTGAAAACTCATTCCAAGCTAGATATTCGTGTTCTTCAAGTGTTCCTTCTCTTTAGGGAGAATTAAAGGCAGTTTTTGTGTGAATTGTTGCTTGGCTCTTCTAGCAAGAATAAATTGATGTACCTTTATTTTTATTGTGCTATTGAAAAATGCAGAAAAATAACATGTAGAAACTTGCTGGAGGTGTGGCTGATGCATAGCCGTTATATTTTGGAGACCAGACTCTTCGAGAATGGTTGGGACTTTTTAATGAAGCTTTTTGCTTAGAGGTTTGTGAATGTCATTTCTTGTATTACAGAAAGCAAAGGCACAGAACTTGCTATCATGAGTTGGAAAGTGATATTTATTGCTGAAAAAAATGATGTGAGCTGGTTTTACTCAGATGAATAACTCAATTGAGAGAGGAGTTCTCACGGGAAGGTTGTAACTGGAGGAGGATGAGAGAAGGACCTCTTAGGAGGTCTCTGGACCTCTTAGGATATTTCAGAAGAAAGATTAAAATAAATGATTCATTTCCTTTTTTACAGTCTGAAAGAGCAGATTTCAGTAACCTCCTGGAGTCTGCTGTTTTCAGCAGTGAAATCCCATCTTCATACCAAGGGTGGTAGAGGAGCGTTGTTCAGAGCGGTATGCGGGGAAGGCAGCGTCACAGCGCAGGGTGATACGTGTCTGCCTGCTTGTAGTTGGGCTTTGTCAGCCTTTTCAAAATGTGTAATACGGTTAAATGAAGAAACTTCAAAACATCATGTGAAAGAGCTTTTTTTCCTGTTTTTTTTCTTCTCTCTTTTTTTTGGATAGGAATCTTTGTGCTATTGTTTGTTCTCATTGCCATCAGTCCTCGTGATGCTGTCACGTAAATCAGCGGCCAACTGGTCTTTCTCATTTATATCACTTGCAGCAATTCATTATCTGTGTCTTATCCAAAGGGCTTTTATTTTTGGCTTTACAGTCCTTTAATGCGCTTCTTTCTGGCACTGACCCGTGACTCTGGGTCTGTGTCTCAGATCCAGATTGAAAATATGTTTTCCTGCAGGGTGTGAATACAGTGGAAATTCATCCAGTTTGTCCAGGGACTTACACCCAAGACTTGCTGGCATGTCCAGTGAACCTGGACTTCTTTCGGAATGATTTATTTTGTGAAACTCTGCTGTATGGGAATGGGTGCTAAAGACTTTACAGATGGAATAGACTTTGATAGTAGATTTAGAGATACTCTACTTCTCTTACTAGTTAGTAAGTGCATTACATAATTTAAAAAACATGTTATAATACATTGCAACATGAGCATCTCGCTAGCGAGCTGCCAAGCTTCAGCGTAGAGTCCTCCATTTAAGATGCTCACCATCAGACTCCATCACAAACTGCTTCTCTTATGTTTACTTGTCTAACTGCATTATGAAAGGGCTTCGTTATCTTTCTGTAAGTAGCAAGATGTCCAGTAATAGCAGACTTGCACGTGGCACTGATGAGTAAGTATCGTTTAGGTAAACTAAATATATTTAGAGGGGCCTCTCTCAGTTGTTAACGTGCTAGATTTAGAGAGCAGGAGATGAGTGATGGATTTAGGTAGGGAGGTGTAGGAGACTGTGCCTGGAAATTTAAGTAAGGAATCATCTGCAGCGGTAGGTAAGAATGGTCTTCAGTGATGCTAATGCACAGAAAGGCCTCCAGAGACCATTCCCCTGGCATGTCCCATAGTCAAGGGAGAGAAAATGGCTCCTCCAAAAGGGAGGTCACTGGCCAAGTCGACAGCAGTTGCCGCATCCCACTCCTTGGAAGAGCCTCTTTTTCTTTGGCAGCGATAGATCAAGCTAAAGGGGACAAGCATCACTAAACCAAAGGTTGCTTTTCTGAATACCTCCCACAGGCTCTCCGAGGGCAGCGTTCGAGTGAAATATATGTAAGAAGCACTTAGGATTTCTAGGAGACGTTGAGAGCCGTCTGCTCTCTCTGGGTTTGCTTGGATTTCAGAAGAAACAGTGCAGTGGAGATGTGCAGATATGAGATCAAGTGGGGAAAAAGAATAAAAAATGTATTACTTTTTTCTGAGACTGGCTGTCTTGTCTGTAACATCCTTCTCCATACTGTGAGTGTGTCTGAAAGAGAATGTTCAACAGCACTGAAAACCTGGGTTACTTAAAAAAGTAGTCTTTGCTCTAAGGAGTTTAAAATTCCTTGTCTGTTTAAAAAGCACAAGCAGAGGGAAGGAAAAGGAGAGGAGTGGTGGGTGTGGGGGTGTGTTGAAAGTAGGACTGCAGAAGGGGCATCTCTGCACGTCAGGCTTCTGAAAAGGCACCTTGGCTGAGGTGAGTGGTGCTTGGTTTAGGTGGACGTTTGCGAACAGAAATTGCATGGTGAGGGGGGTGGGCTTACATTTATCTCGGCTGGGTTACGGCCACAGTACGACTTTGGTTCCCTCTGTTTTCACACAAACTTTTAGTACTACTTAACATTACTTGTGATCATTGGTTGCTTCTTCAGTAAGTGAGGTGCATCTTGGTGGCCCCCTTAGTGCAGATAAATAATTTTCCAGAGTTTTCTGTCTGAGACTGGATCATTTCACACTCAACTGTGTTCACATTTTCCGTGCAGTTGGAGTCATTGGCAGCAAGTGTAATTGGGTAATATTTTTGTCTAAATTGATGTGGTTTTCAGTTTCAGAGAAATACCAAAACAACTGTAGTTTAAAAGCCCTTCAGAACCATGTTAGATTACATAAGGATATAACATCTCTGCAATCCGTTCTTTATTGATAACTCAGGTCTAGTGAAACATTTTTTTAAACTTCTTTTTTATTTAATTTAGATTTTTATTTTTAAATGTATGGCTTTGTCTTCAGTTACAGAGCATGTAGCCCATTCCTGAAACTGCTATATTCCTGGCCACTATGGTCTTTCTGATGGTAGATCAGAATCAGGGATGCAAATGGTGTCTGTCCAGTAACCTGCCTTTTCCCACATACGGGAACAGCCACTCAGGCACTGCATCTCCCTGCCAACGGCCAAATTTCAACACCCTTGCTATGGTTTGACAGGGATTTGGCAGGTGCTGCCATTGAGGGGACCTGCGGGGTAGGTAGAAGGCAAGGGGCATGAAAAGTGTTGCCTCCTGGTCCCCAGGGATGCGAGGAGCAGCGGCGAGGAGCCTGGATCCTGCTGGGGGAATGGGTTGTGGGGAAGATACTGCAGACTGGGATGTGCTTCCTGTGCTGCTGAAACTGTGAGCATCCAGACTTGAAAGGGGAAAAGGAAGGAAAAAAAAAATGCCAAATCCTGTTAACAGGAAAAGGTCGGTGTAGTGCCGCGTTGTGGATAGCCCTGTACCTCTTGTTCTTTCAGCGTAACTAGGGATTTCATTTCCCACGCCGTGCCATGCCTCGGGCTCATGGCCATGTGTTGTGAAATTTAAGACAAGATTTCTGTGAGATGTCTCTTCCTACTGTGGTCATGCTGTCACTAAGCAGTTGTTCCCTCTGACATCTGGCTTGTCCTTTTAATTCCCTCTCTGCTTGCAAGCCTCTGCCAGCTGGTGGTCCGACTTGGGAGGCATGTGCAGGGTGCGACCTGGAAAAAAACTTAGAGGCTATTTGTTCTCAGCAGAAATTCAAAATCTGGGAAGTGGTAACTAGCTGCACGGGTGAACACTTAGAACAAAGCAGCATTATAGGCTGCAAGTCCAAATATACTGATGGACCAAATGGTCTTCTCTCTGTAAAAAAAGAAGAAAGGAGAAAACAACACAAAAAAATAAAATAAAAAATTGATATTATTGAAAAACGTCGCATCTCTGTCAGTACAAGGTCTATGTGTGGGGAAAATAGATACTTAAAGGAGTTTATTCTCTTCATCATTCGAGTCCAAGGAGCTATTAATTTTCTGCAGCCTTCATAGCAGTAGTAATAGTATTTCAGCATTTCAGATCCCCTTTTTCTTCATCACATGCCATCCAGTGTCAGAGTTACAACCTCCATTGCCAATGCAAGTGACTAGAAACTATTGCTTCTCCCTTCCTCCCAAAATGTGTATCCTAAATTTGCCTTCTGAAAAACCTTGGTGATACAACTAAACACTTCGAAACAGTGGACGTGAAAGGAACACATTATATGTGGGGGGAATCACTTGTCTCACCCATTTATTTGGGTTACGCTCGGTAGCGTTACCCAGCTGAAGCCAGCAGATGTTCAGAACATGTCCCACATGTGAGTGTGCAAGTAGCTCCTCAAGCAGGAGGAGGAGAACAGGTTTGGTATAATCCATTTTACCTGGTGGATTTTATTTGGTTGTTTTTTCCTTTGTCAAAAACCACATGAACAACTGGAACAAGACGTGTCTGGGGACAGGTGGCTTCCGTATTATATCATAATGCTTCTGTAGTTTGAATGAAAGCGTCATCTGAGAAAAACAGACACGGAGACTTCTCCTTGCAGTAAATCAGCATTTTGTGTGGCCAGCATTTCCTTCAAAGATCAGTTTTTGCACTTAACATCAGTTTCAAAACTGATCATAAGGATGTAATCCTTATGTCCAAAGGTTAAGCCTTTGTTATATGGACAAACCAAATAAAATGTGTCTCATTTGTGTTTGTGGCATGTTCTGTGGAGGAAACGAGAGCAGGAACCAGCAGTGTCTGCAGGAGCTGTGAGCTCGGGCATTTGATCATTGGGAAAAGGTATTCATGGACGTTAACCCTTCCGGCATCCCTTCGCTCCGTGTTTAACTGCTCTGAGCTTCAATCAACAGATTTGTAATAAGTAGACAATTTCATTTAGCCAGAAGAAAAAAAAAGTAGGCCACAGTTTCTAGGAAGCTGTTGTGTAATACCAGTGACTTGTATTACATGGCGACAGGGTTTTCAGCGCAGTGAAAAGCCCTGCATCAGGTCACAGGGCTGCCAGAGATCTTTTGAGACAAGATGTGCCAAGTTCAACAGGAAAAAATGTAACGAGAAAAGAATTGACTCGTTTAGTTTCTTGATTTAAATCAATGTCGTTTTCTCTAAAAGAAAAGAAATTTTCTTCTGCATTACTGCTAAAGCTAACATTTGAAATACTATTGCAGCGTAGCTATTACTTGGCAGCTTGGCTTGTTCTCACGTTACAGGAATGATGCTAATAATTCCCGCTGACTGCTGTGACCTCCGCTGGAGGGAAGAGAGTCCATTTTCTTGTAGCCCTTCCTCTCGGAGCCTGACAACATATTCTCTATTTATTTATTTATTCCTTATTTGTTCCCTGCAGCAATTTTCCCTACCTGCCAGGTGGCCGAAGTGATTTGCATACTTTGTCATTTATCTCTTGTCATAAATCTAGTTCAAAAACAAATATCTGATGAATTTTTAATCCTAATAAGCTTTCAATACTATGGATGTGTGCTTTGTACACATCGTGTTGTGTAATTTATCTTTGCATACCAACGTCGTTTTAATGTTTAAGCCCACAGCTACATTTCTCTTTGCACCTTTGCCTCTCACCGCATAAAAATTGCGTTTGTACAACATGTCATGCTTTGAGTGTCTCGGAGATGTTGATGTGTAAGTCTAGATTGCATCACCTTTCTGGGTGCGTACGCTGAATCTGCAGTCAAATCTACTTAGGCTGAAGTCTGCTGCAGTTCTGCCTCTGTTTATTTGGAAACCACTGACAGTGAAGTCATTTCAGAATAACAAATCTTTGGCTTCAGTCTGTAAGAATAGCTGCTAATTAAATATTTCTCATTCTTAAACACTGCAAACGGTGGCTTACATTTTGACTGTATGCTCCAGTTTACTAATTAGTTTCCTCTTTAAGGAGATGCATGCTCCTGTATCGTTGTTTTGGTAATCTTAATAGTTTATTGGGGTTGGGTTTTTTGGTGGTTTTGGGCTTTTTTTTTTTTTCTTTTTAACCTGAAGCATTTCTTGCTGAATCTAAAGCTGGTCTGTCGTGATGTCACATCAACAACCCCCTTCACCATGATGGCTCTGCCCCAGAACGGTTGCAGCATGGGTCAGCACTGGTTTTGTGGTGACTCCAAGCAGTACATTGTAGCCCTGTTGTGCCAAACAACCCAAACATTTTGAGCTCTGACCAAAAAAACATGACTCATACTTTTGCTACCTCTTACCGGCCTAGGAGGAGCTTACTAGAGACACGGGTAGGCCCCACGTGGTGGTTGTTCTCTGCACCTTTGTGGGCAGTGTTGTTGTGTTTTGATTGTAAGGGAAGCCTCCTCAGATGGGGAAACAGGTCAGCAGAGCGCTAGGTTTTGGGTGTGGGTGGGAGGCTTTTGGGGAGGAGTGTGAGATGGAGTTGGTTGCTTTTCTCTGCAGTCTTTCAGTTTCTCTACATGCTCCTTTCTTCTGGTGAAATGGCGTCTTTCTGTGCCACACCGGCTGTCTGTGGTGAGGCGCGTGTACGAGCTCGGTGTTGGGGTCACAGCTGCAGCACTGATGGAAAACAAAAATAGCTGGGGGGGACAAGCAGTGGGATCCACTTGAAAGGTTGGGGGTGGGAGGGAACTCAATTTCTGTCACGGCTCTGGGGGCTGGAGTGACACTCAAAGTTGATGCAGAATGAAGCGCGAGGATAAGAACCCTAAAGAGGAGAGGTCTGGGGAAAGGGAAGGCATCTACAGGCCATGAAGGAATTTGGGAGGCATAACATGAAAAAGTCTAGATAAGTATTTTTTTTTCCCCTGTTCAGTTTAGGCTGCATTTTAGCAAATAACACAGAGGAATCAAAAACCTCCTTATTTCAGAAGGTTAAAGTCTAAGCTACTGTACCAGGCAAAGAGCAGGTGGTTCCAGAAGTGCTGTTTAGTCACTATTTGTCTCTTGCTGGTTTAATTACTTAAAACTGGGTGTCCTCACCCGGTAGCATCTTACTAGACTTTTGCTGTCCAGAGGAGCTGTGTCTGTGTCTCCACCTTCTCTTGCTGCTTGCTGGAAGCCCTGGCCAGTGCTTGCCAGGCGGGTTTTACCCGGCTTGTTCCTTCGTGGCTAAAGCTTTGCAGCTTAGTGAAGGAAAACCGCTTGAACTCCTGGAGACCACTGTGACCATGATGTTGCACTTGGAGAGGAATCTAGAAATCCAGAGGCTGTGGTTCTCATCTTTATTGGTAGACAAGAATTAATTATAAGAGAACTTTTGCGCTATTGAAATTGAAGTTATAAAAGCCATCTCCAAAAGTTGAAACAAATATAACAGTGAGAAAAAAAATCTAATAGCTTTTGAAAAATAGAGAAGTCTTACAAATCTAAACATTAGAATCCCCCCCTCCTTTTTAAAAAAAAACAAAAACCAAACCCTTTCTTCTATAAAAGCTTTATCCTTATTCCAGGAAATGGTGGTATTTGAACATGGTGATATTTACATAGTAAAGTGGCAGTTGTTTCCTTTTCCCACAAGATTGATTTAAGTAACATTTCTGTTCTCTGGCAGAAGTCATCTGCCTGCTGCTTGTCATCTCCTCTTAAAAGCTTCTGAAGACCTTGTGACAAAAGGCAGTCTTTTAAGAATTGTAATTACTGCTTACGGATTGTAAGATTCATTCTACCATGAACTTCAGTAGAAGAGAAGGAATACAATGGTTACTGAAATTAGAGTGGTGATGCTTAAAAATACATTACCTCCACCTCTTTTTTTGGGGAAGGAGGCTGTTCCTGTGTCCTGATTTCAGCAGGGATAAAGTTAATTTTCTTCCTGGTAATGCGGGTAATGTTGCATTTTGGATTTAGGATGAGAATAATGTTGATAACAAAAGGGATGCTTTTAGTTGTTGCCAAGCAGTCAAGGGCTTTTCAGCTTCTCACTGAAGGTGGGGGAGTGCCCAGGAAGCTGGGAGGGGACACCACCAGCAGAGCTGACCCAAACTGTCCGAAGGGATATCCCATACTGTATGATGTCATGCTCCAGATATAAATGGGGGTTGGGCCGGGGGGGGGTGTGTCTGCTCAGCAAGACCCCAAGTTTCAACTTTGGGTGGTCAGGAATTGTGCTGTTGATCTGTTGTTTAGTTTTTTTTGGGTGTTTTTTTTGTTTTGTTTTGATTGGTTGGTTGGTTTTTTTTGTATTGTTATTATTATCCTTTTCTGTCCTATTAAACTGTCTTTATCTCAGCCCCCAAGTTTTACTTTTTTTTTTTCAATCCTGTCCCCATCCCCCTGGGAACAGGGAGTGAGCAACCAGCTGTGTGGTTGTTTTAGCCGCTGGCGAGGTTAAACGACAAGATTCTGTAAGCCCATCTCCAGCATGCATACCGAGACAGTCCTCTTCTGTGGAAAGTACTTAGATATTTTTTATACTCATGGAAGTACTTCCCCTTACGGAGAAATCTGAAATGCCAGCGAGTGGAGTCCTTCATGGCATCCGTAGGAACAGATTGCGGGAGCATTTCTGTTCCTGGTGAAACACGGAAGCATTTGGATCACCCATTCTTAGTGTGATACTCAAATATCTAGATGGAAGCCAGCATGATGTAGTAGTACCAGCAGTGCAACTTTAAAGCATCTTTTAAGAGCAAAGATGGTGTGTGTTGTGATGTTACAGAACCAGGTATGCAATCATCGAGACTGCTAGTGCTGCCTGCTTTTCTCCAAACTATACCTTCATGGGAATACTCTAAGAAAGATAAAAGGAGGACTCCTTTCTTGATGGGGAAGGACTGAGTTTCCGCTTAATCACTGCAGTATTCCTTAATTTGTGTTGCAGTTTGAAGAAATATTTCCATAGGTCTCCCCGCTGTGGGTAATCTTGACTTCCAAAGAGGACTGTGTGCTTGCAGAACGAAGGGATAACGTTTCTCACATTTAGTTGTGTAGTTTGCATGGGTGGTTTATGTTTTCTTTGTTTTGTTTTGTTTTGTTTTTCCCAAAGTTGCAAAGACAGCATAACTAATATTCTGTTCAAATGGGAGGTCTGCAAAGGCAATCTTGTATCAAAGACCCTATGTTAGGATAGAGTTGGAAAGAATATGGCCTAATTTGCTTTGGTTCACCTGCCAAAAACGTTTCAGCTGAAGGCTTTCTTCTATAAAGGATTGGAGGAAGGCTAGTGATAAAGCTTAGGGATTGTTTAGTAATTTTCTGCCTATTACTCCAGAGAAGTCAATTCTCTTTTTAAAGAATACAGCAATAGTTTATTTAATTGATTTTACAATAGTTTCTATTTCAGCTAACATCACTTTTGCCACTCCAGGAAAGTGGGACTGAAAGACAGATTTGCCTGTCTCTTCTTGAAACTCCTGCCTTCCTGCAGTCTAGATGATGAAGTTTAATGTTATATCTCAAGTATTATTACAGCTTTGAAGAAACTGATACTGAACTTGCAGCTTTGCATCTCACCAGTTACCATTGCTTAGGGCAGATAATCTGACCTCTTCCAAAACTGAATGTTGAGCTGCAATTTGGCAATTAGACTTGTCAGGAAAAACGTGGTTTATGTCCAGCTTCTTAGGCAATGACAGCTTGGTTTATGTTCTCCCTCTCACCCTATAGCGTGTTAAATAATGTTGTACTATCACCTTCCATTCCTCATAAGATTATTTTCTGGCTTTCAGCAATGCAAAGGCTTTTTGTGGTGGCTTTTAAGAGTGCCTGATTGAAGGTAGTTGGCGTTGTGGCATCAATTAAAACTAAGCCCCAGTCATGGGCTAGCAATAACTGACATGCCAGGAATTACGACCCTGAACCTTCAGTTGTTAGCTAGAACTTCAGCAAGCATGACATATGTGATAATGAGCACTGAAGGAAAATGTAATTAGTGTTTCTTGAATATAATTTTATTTATAAAAAGGACTGCATGGAGCAACCTGACTTGAACCTGCTAGCTTTCATTTCAGTTTTCATAATACTGTTTGGTGTTTTCATTATCTAAATTATAGATGTTGAGGAGAAAAAAAATCAATATAATTTGCCTAGTTTACATCAGTTGCCTAAACCCCACAAAAGGCTACATTAGACTTGTTTTCTTTTATGTTAACAGCTAATATGTCAATCAGTAGATTCAACTGAAGATTTTTTATTTTTCATTTTTGTTCTTCATTTTATTAGAAGTTGTGTTTTGGATTAACTCTGCTTAGAGGAATGTGGAAGATGTTAATCTCCCAAATAATGGGCTATCGAACCATTTAGGCTTGTTAGTTGGTAAATTATCTTTTTGTCATATTTCTAATGTAGGGAACAACATGCTATGTTCTCTAAGGCTATGTTTTCAACTTTACAGTAGTAAATCTGCAATAACTTTTTAATGCTGTTGGGCCATTTAGATTATGTCTTGATGGAACTAAGTAATAGATAAAGCTGTCCAACAAGAAGACTTGGGGTTTTAGCACTTGCTTCATCTCAATTGTTTGGGCATAATAGAAATACTGATTTTTATAGCAGGCTGGTGGAAGAAGGGGGTTAGAGAAAATCACGTGTAGTGGAGACATCCTGTGTCTGTTCTCCGTCGTGTAGAAACAAAAAGAGTGTATTCTGACTGTATGATCTCAATAGTGCCACGCAAGGTTTGGAGGAGGAGGGAACGGAGAAGGAAGTTGGGATATGATACTCATGTTCAGTGAGTGAAATAAATATATGCTAATAGTTGAAATGGGATTTGGCAAAACCCATTTGCTGATATGGAGGGTGCATGCCTGTGTAGGGGTGACTTCTTAACCCAGTTTCTGAAGGAAAAAAAAGCTTACGTAACTTTACTGCTTGTTTCTGTGCCTCTCACACGTTTTAACTCATTGTCGAATGTGTTTCAAGCTGGCCAGATGGGTGGTGATCTCAGCAGTCCTAAAATAGTCTACCACAGCCTTTAGCCAAGAGGACCTCTGCTCCCTTCCCTGGCACTTGTCTTTGACCCGTTCCAGCAGCAGAGGGGCAGTAGGCGCTTGCCCGCGGCCCCAGGCAGCTGCCATGTGGCCGGCCAGCTGGTGCCCGCGTGGGGCTGGATTAGCCCCAGCTTGCGGTGCTCGCTCTCTCTCCCAGCTATCAGGTCAAATTAACCTTGGTAGGTGTCCCCTACCAGTTTTTAAGCGTTGGGCTGAGGAGAAGTTGGCAGATGCACACACAGAAGGCTGCGTCTCTGTTTGTGGCTGTTTGCCTGGGCTTCCTCCACAGAGGAATATGGATGATTTCTGCTGGCGGGAGGACTGCAGGCTGGATACCTCACATCACCGAATTCAGACCCGCCATATGAAGAAGCCATGACAAGTGTTGGTTTGTGACTTCGCCCTCCATGGGACAGAGCATCCTGTTTGCCGGACAGATTGGTCACCCAGGGAGGTTTGCTGCCTGCCTGGAGTCTGCATCAATGGTGTTCCAGAGAGGCTGCCATGGCTTATCTGGCTTTCTAACTCCTTCCCCAGCAGCTCATCCAGACAGGCATCAGTGAAGCAGCCAGGAAAAGCCTTCAGCAGATTGAAGGTGACTGTAGGGCTCTGGGGGTAGAGGTGAGAAGGACGGGTGCTCGAGTTGCAGGCTCCTCATACTGCCCACATAAGGCTCGAATTTAATGAAGACTTATTGAGGGCTCAGCAAAAAAGCATCCCATTGTGCAAGAAGACTGGGGACTTTTAAAGAAGGCCCGCTTGGCCAGGTAAGGAACTGCTTTGGGAGCTGTAGTTCAGAAAGGCAGTGTACAAAAAGCGGAGCATATAGAAACAAGGACAGGTAATGGAGGAGGAATACAAAAGCTAGGGGCAAAATCAAGAAGGAAAAGAAGTCCAGTTAGAGCTCAAACAAGCTAAAGTAACGAGAAGAGATTCTTAAAGTAGATCGATAGCAAAGGGATGTTCAAGAAACCTGTAGATCCATTGATGAATAGGAGAGACAAGCTCGTATATGATGGTACAGAAAAAAAGAATCACTAAATGCTTTATTTGCCTAAGGGAAAAGCCTGTTCTCCCGCCTCTTTCTCAAAAAAATGCTGGCATATACAGAGAGGCACAGCCAACAGCTGGAGAGCAACAGGTTAGGGACCACTTGGAGAAGCTGATGAGGGACCACTTGGAGAAGCTGTGTATGTTCAGATTGATGGGACTGGATGGGAGTTGCTGAGGGTGCTGAAAGAGATGGCAGATGTGAGACCACTACAGAAAAACTATGCAGTTGGGGGAGGTCCCCAATGAATGAAGAAAAAGGCTGACATTATACCTGTCTCCAAGAAGGGCAAGAAACAGTGTCTGGGCAGCTATAGGCAGGTCAGCTTCCCCTCTGGGCCTGGAAAGATCATGGAGTATATTTTCATTTCCAAACCTGCAAAGAACAAGAAGATAGTATGAAACGGTCTGGATTTAGCAAGGGCAAATTGTACTTGGCTCATCTTATTACTACCTTGGATGAAATGACTCACTACAGGGCTGAGGGAGAGCAGTGCTATATATATTCACTGGGATCATTAAGTTATCATAGAATCACAGAATCATAGAATCTTTAAGGTTGGAAAAGACCTCTAAGATCATCACCTCCAACCTTCAACCAACACCACCATGTCTACTAAACTGTCCCGAAGTGCCACGTCTACATGCTTTTTGAACACTTCCAGGGAAGGTGACTCTACCACCTCCCTGGGCAGCCTATTGCAGTGCCTGACCACTCTTTCAGTGAAGAAATTTTTCCTGATATCCAACCTAAACCTCCCCTGATGCAACTTGAGGCCGTTTCCTCTTTTCCTATCACTTGTCACTTGGGAGAAGAGACCAACACCCACCTCACTAAAACCTCCTTTCAGGTAGTTGTAGAAAGCGATCACGTCTCCCTTCAGCCTCCTCTTCTCCAGGCTAAACAGCCCCAGTTCCCTCAGCTGCTCCTCGTAAGACTTGTGCTTCAGACCCTTCACCAGCTTCATTGCCCTTCTCTGGACATGCTCCAGCACCTCAGTGTCTTTCTTGTATTGAGGGGCCCAAAACTGGACACAGGACTCGAGGTGCAGCCTCACCAGAGCCGAGTACAGGGGAACGATCACCTCCCTGCTCCTGCTGGCCACACTGTTCCTGACATAAGCCAGGGTGCTGTTAGCCTTCTTGGCCACCTGGGCACACTGCTGGCTCATGTTCAGCCTGCTGTCAACCACCCCAGGCCCTTTTCCTCCAGGCAGCTTTCCAGCCACTCCGCTCCAAGCCCGTAGTGTTGCCTGGGGTTGTTGTGACCCAAGTGCAGGACCTGGTACTTGGCCTTGTTAAACTTCATACAGTTGGCCTCAGCCAATCAATCCAGCCTGTCGCGATTCCTACCCTCCAGCAGATCGACACTGCCACCCAACTTGGTGTTATCTGCAAAATTACTGAGGGTGCACTTGATCCCCTTGTGCAGATCATTGATATAGGTATTAAACAAGACTGGACCCAAAACTGAGCCCTGGGGAACACTGCTTGTGATCACTGACTGGATTTAGCTCTGTTCACCACTACTCTCTGGGCTCAGCCATGCAGCCAGTTTTTTCCCCAGTGAAGAGTGCACCTGTCTAAGCCATGAGCCGCCAGCTTCTCTAGGAGAATGCTGTGGGAAACCATGTCAAAGGCTTTACTGATGTCCAGGTAGATGACATCCACAGCAAATCCACCTTGAATTCAGTAGGGCTTTTGGCACTGTCTCCCACAGGGGTTTCATTTGTAAGCTGAAGAAGTATTGACTATATGTAGACACGTGGAATTTTAGATGAGTTGAAAATTAGCTGCTGAAAGGTTAGTGATGCTTTGCATCAGCTGGTGGTCTTTAACAAGCAGGGTACTCCAGGGGATGATTCCGAAGCTGATAGGGTTTTCATGAACAGCTTGGCTCATGAAGCAAGATGCACTTCATGCAAATTTGCAGGTAGACTAAATTACATTTGTTGACATGCTGGATGGTAGAGCTTCAATCCCGAGAAAGATCAAAAACTTTGAGGAATGGAACAACATAACCTGAAGTTGACTTAGGAGAAATGCAAAGTTCAGCACCTGGTGCAAATAACCCTACATCAGAAGCAGTACTTCAAGGAAAGTTTTTATCACCTCTACTTAGTGTTTGTGGGGCTGTCTGGAAAACTCTGTTCGGTTCTGGAGGCCCCACAGTTCAAGAGGTAGGTAGAAAGGTTGCAGAGAACTGTGAGGAGGCCTATGAAGATGGTGAGGAGCTTAAGGAATGTCACGGCAAGGGAGAAGTTCACAGAGTTGGGTTTATGTAGTCTGGAAAAAAGGAGGCTGGAGCACTGTCCATTAGCGGCCTAAAATTTCTTGAAGGGGATTTACAAAGATGCTGAAGCTGATCTCTGTTCAGTAGTGGCAGAGGGCAAAAAGAGGGGGATGTAAGGGCACAAATAGTTACCTGGGATTGAACAGTAGGGAGGAACTTTTATCTGCAGGGGCAGAGCAGCACTGGAAGAGGTTGCCCCCAGAAGTGGTTTAATCTTTGTCTGTTAGCAGTAGTTCCCACTTGGGCAGGAGGTTGGACAGACCTCCTGTCTGTCAGGAGTTCATCCCAGCCAGCACTTTTTTGACTCTGTGAAGTCTGAGACACAGGGGATCTGGAGACAGGTTGGTTCAAGTATGATGCTAAAAGCTGTGGGAAACCAGTCTTCGTTCAGCGATATGCTTTCATGGATCACTTGGTGGAGTTTTTTCTATGGTGTCAACACGCCAGATTTCACATATGACTGGAAAGAAGAGCTGCTTCATTCTGGATCTTTTGAAAGGCTTCATAATTATGTAAGAAAAAGATTGTTATTCTGCCAGTATCAATAAGCATCCCCTATAGGAGTGTATTTTTGGCATTAGGGAGCTAGGCTTTGCATGTGGATCTCTAGTCAGCGTTATCACTTAAGCTGCAATAAAGCAGCTCGGTATTTTTACGCCTGAGCCATACTTGGAAAAATGTACAGTCACTTTTCTTATTGGAGACACGGATACTTTTAGCACAGGTGGTTTGAAAAGATGCAAGTGCTGCCATGTATTCTCAGCTCATCTCTTCTCGTCTGTCAGCGTAGATTAGATAAGGGTCTAAAGTCCTGAAAAGAGTGGCCCATTTGATAAATGCCGCCTGGATTCAGGGACCCTGATGAAAACACATGTAATTCCAAGCTTGACTCCCTTTCACTGTGCTACTGCGTAGTCTCACGGTCTGCTGCAAAGAGAGCATGTTGGTTCCATTGAGTGGTGGTCAATAGCAGTATTTTTATAGACTTTATCTAAGGAGATAGCAATACATTTACTTTCAGACTATCTTTTTGTCCTCTTTCATGTTTCGGATCTGTCTTCACAGGGCGCGCTCTGTGTGTGTGCTCGCATGCTTGTAATCAAATTTTTAGTGCCCTGCTTATTTTTCTTTCGAACTCCCGCTCCAATCTTCACAAAAAGCTGACTTTGTGCAATGGAATGACTGGGTGTATGCCGGTACAATGTGGAAGCGATAAAAAGTGATTTTCACTGCTTCTTTAAAAGATTAAACAAACTGCCGAGCTTCCTACCAGTTTATCAGACTTTTGTTTAATCTCATCACGATGCATCGAGCCTGCTTACTGCTGTAGATTTCATTAATGTTTATGTGAATTTTATGTTAAATCCCATAAGTAATAATGTAGTTTTTATTAGCTAGGCAGTTACATTTCATGGAATTTTCTGAAGCCACGTTTAATAGCTGAGGAGTGAGGAATCTCTGAAATACTCATTTTAGGGTACGCCTAAACTGTAGCCGCACCTTTCTGAATACCACCGAACGAGTTGTCTTGGCTGGCAGTAATAGTGCCGTTGGCTGCAAAATCATATGCTGCTACTGTTTGTGTGGTTCTTGTTACAGGTCTGGAGTTCCTGTAGGGGCTAAAGGAGCCCACGGCTGATGTGGCAAGAAGCCTCATGTGCGGGGATGCGCCTGAGCTTTGCATGTGCAGTTTGTGCACCTGGACTGGAAGGTGTTGATGCATGTGCAATGGCCAGATACACTGTGTATCTCCATAATTAACAAAGGGAGCTGGGGAAAGGTTTTGCTTTGTTTTGTTTTCTCTTGGTCTTTGCTTCTAGAATAGTGAAGGGGAATGTGGAATATGGGCACCTCTCGCAGGTGGGTTTGTTATTCCACCCATCCTTGCAACGTGAGAGCAAGGCTGTGCCTGCCTGGGAAGGACAGGCACTGCTGGAGCGTGTCCAGAGAAACTGGTGAAGGGACTGGAAAACAAGTCTTATGAGGAGCAGCTGAGGGAACTGGGCTTGTTTAGTCTGGAGAAGAGGAGGCTGAGGGGAGACCTGATCGCTCTCTACAACTACCTGAAAGGAAGTTGTGGCGAGCTGGGGGTTGGCCTCTTCTCGCAAGTAACAAGCAACAGGACAAGGGAGAATGGCCTCAAGTTGCATCAGGGGAGGTTTAGGTTGGATATTAGGAAACACTTAATGGAAAGAATAGTGAGGTGTTGGAACAGACTGCCCACAGAGGTAGTTGAATTGCTGTCCCTGGAGACATTCAAAAAAATTGTAGACGTGGCACTCCAGGACATGATCTAGTAGGCATGGTGGTGTTAGGTTGATGGTTGGACTTGATGATCTCGGAGGTCCTTTCCAACCTTAGTGACTCTATGATTCTGTGAAGTGTTTGTATCTTGGGTGTATCTGCATGAAGCATATTTATCCTTTTGAAGGCAGGGTTGATATTCCTAAAATAGGCTCAGGATCTGACCTGAGAGTTAACTGGAACTTGTAAATGTATGTGTTTAAGTGTATTATTGGTATGTGATGGTTGAAGTCCAAAAAAGCTGCAAAACATGATGTTTTAAATTGTCTATGTTTATTTTTTGAGCCTGTATGCCTAATGGAAGAATTTCTAGTACTGACACAGCAGTTCAGATGGCATGTTGCTAATATTCTTTATCACTCTGCTCCTATGGCCAAGACAACTGATAGCTAATACATATTGCACTGGTGATTTCTGTAATTTTGGTGTAATTTCTTTATGAATCAACTTACTCTGCAAAGCTAAAAACTGTCAGATAATAGCGGTTCTGATTTGGGGCGGTTGCTTTTTAATTGCTATGCTTACTTGTGTAGCACGCTGAAGGAGAACACTGTCAAGTTTCAAAATTAGAGTCATCAATCTGATTTTGTAGAAGCCCCTTCTGAAAAGCTGAATTTTTTTTAGTTGCTTATATTTCAGAGATAAACAAAAATTAAAACATTTCCTTATATTCTCTAGTACGAAACCAAAATTGATTATCTAAACAATTGTCTGTTGAATACTGTTTCAACAGCTATTAGTAAAATTGGTTCACACAGCAATGGTTGATACAGCAGCTTGCAAGGAGGTTGTAAGGAGTGATGTGCTTGATGAATATCTGGACTGAGGAAAGAAAAGATGTCATTTCATTTTAAGCTTAGTTTTTTTCATGTAGAAATGCTACTGAAGGATATGCGAGTTTTCTGCTTTCCATCTACAGGAGCAGGGAGGTGATCGCCCCCCTGTACTCAGCCCTGGTGAGCCCTGTGTTCCAAAGTTTTGGGCCCCACACCACAAGAAAGACATCGAGGCCCTGGAGCGTGTCCAGAGAAGAGCAACGAAACTGGTGAAGGGGCTGGAGCACAGGTCTTATGAGGAGCGGCTGAAGGAACTGGGCTTGTTTAGTCTGGAGAAGAGGAGGCTCNTGGTCGGGCATTGGATTGGGTTGCCCAGGGAGGGGGTGGAGTCACCGTCCCTGGGGGTGTTTAAAGAAAGGTTGGATGTGGTACTGAGGGACGTGGTTTAGTGGGTAATAGGTGGTAGGGGGACGGTTGGACTAGATGATCCTTGAGGTCACTTCCAACCTTAATGATTCTATGATTCTATTATCTTCACCTTAACCATCCTAGTGTCACTTTGCAGATGAATTACATAGTTTTAAAAAATTAATCTGCTCCATTAATAGTAGTGTAAGATATAAATAAGATTCAGTAAAAGTTGTAAGTGTCTAAGTCACTAAGGATCCTAAATCTCATTGGCTTTAGAAGAAATTTAATATGTGGTCTTCTGCTACTTTCTTTTGTAGTCCACGGTCTACTGGTGTATGATGATTTTACTTGCACAACATAAAACTGTTTGCGTTACTTCTATGGACCTGTGTTCAGAACTTCAGCTTCAAATGGACATGGCTGCTTTCAGTATTCACAAAGAAAAATCATGTGATTAATCTCAATTTCAGGTTAATGATTTCAAACCTCCAAATTTGCAGGTGATTAGTCTAGAACACTGTAGTCCATCTTGGTTTCATGTCCTGGGCTGTATTTTGTATTTTTGAAGTGACACACTGGTTTCAGCACTTTCCTTGGGTATTTAACCTTACCATCTTACAAACATAGCATAAAACTACATAATTCTAATAACTGGATGTTTCTTTGTTAAGATGTTATGCATAATACCAGCTTTTGCAATTCTCATGGTGTATGATCCTTGGGTTTTGCTGCGCATGTGAGAACGTTCGGAGGATTGGCCGCAATGTACAGCCAGAGCGCACAGACTATCTTTTTTTTTTAATCTTGTGCTTGCTGCCTGCCTGGCATTGGATCTAAGTGCTTCCCACGTAAAATTAACTGTAATGAAGTCTGTAGTAGTGACTGACTTTGAACCTTCTCTGACTCCTACTTCTTCTATTTTGATGAATATTCTTATCATTTTAAAAATGAATGTCTTATCAGTTGGGAATGGGAGACATATGTAGGAGGTGGTCACCATGTACAATGAAATTTGGGAAATTCAGACTTCTCTGTCCCTAACACTGGAATAGAACTGCTTGTTTCCTACAGAAGGAGTGATGAATTCCAGCAAATACATAATTACCTTTACCTGATTTTCCTCAGTTCATGTCTTCTTTCGTATGTGTTCCCACAGTTGAAACTGGAGTTCGAACTCTGACTTGTTTTACTGGGCAGAGGGCTATCTTTATGCACACAGGAGGAACTGGGTTGCTGCATGATGACTTCTACAAGCCAGCAATACAAAACCACATATTTGTGCTCTCCTGTCTCCTCCTTAGGTCGCGCATGTCAGCCTTGTTTGAGTTAGCAGCTGTTACTCATGCCACCTAATACATTTTAAAGAGAGGTAACAATGAGTGCGTGTATGCATAAATTCATATGCTGATAGAGCTTGTAAGCCTGCAGTAATATTAAAATACATTTTAAACAGTGTTTACAAAACAGGTATTCTTTTCCCCCTATGACAAGGTACAGAAGGTCTTCCTTTTTCTCTTGTGTAGTCTAGTTTAGATATTTTACCTTTCCTTCCTTCATTAATCAGTATGAGTATGAAAAAAACTAATTATTTCAGTGAGCTAATTCTGACTAAACCCTGTGATGCAGAACAGCATGTGAAACTGCTTGTGCCCATCCATTACCCAGGCCTACAAGAGAAAAGGGGGTGGGGGGGTGAAGCCTATATATCATGGATTATATTTTGCTTCAGGCGTTCTCTGACCTACTGTATTATGATTTGGCAGCTACATAAAAAAAATTAAAAGCTATTTGGGTTCTTACCAAATACATTATATAAAAATAGAAAATACCAGTAATTCAAGCTGTGGAATAGCTTTAGATGGATGATTATTCTGAAGATTTTAATAGTCCAATAAGAACCTAATCTAATTGCATGTTGAAATGAAGTTAAATATTTTCCAAATAGATTAGAGGAAGGGAATTGCATTTTGGCAGTGTGGTACAGCACCCTTCTTTCTCGTTGAGCGCACACATTTGAAACCTATATAGTTTTGACTATACCTCCCAGAGGAAATAAATGTAACCAAATGATGATGATATCCGCATTGCCCACTTAGTGAGGGGATCACCGACTGTAATGCAGTGTCTCGTCAGTGTATCCGTAAGAGCCAGCTACCTCTTTGTTTCCCGGTTATGGCCTCTGCAAGGCATCTGATGGGGTAAAGGCAAGTCCTGATTGAAATTTAAAGAGTGCCTAAATATAACAAGGGCTCAGGGTACATTTGGGACAGTTGCATGGATGCTGGCTTATCTCTGCACAGGCAGCAGTGTGAGGCTGGAGTCAGTAAGGACACTGATCCTGGAGGCCCTTTTCCTAGTTGTTGGAGCCTCCAAAGCTATTTGGTGCCTGTGGAGCACACCCTGAAGGACAGAGGGCTGCAAGGGCTGTCAGGGATTAATCCTGTCCTCCCTTCAGACCCTGAATGAAGAGGACTGGAAGCAGCGATTCAGGTCAGAGTTCTTTGGTGACAAGACAAGTCTCAGACACAGTATCTGACTTCCAGATGGATGTGATCTCCTTGATGTTGTCACTTCAGCAATTTTAGGTCAGTACCTGAAACCCACACTTCTGACCTGCGGTAGCGAGGCACACCCCACCTGGGGTGAGCGCGCTTGCTGGCCATCCAGCCTGTCATTTAAATTAGACAGTGACTCGCCAACTAAAAGGGGGCAAAATGAGATACTCCAAGGTAGCATGCACAATTAGATGCTTTGCAGCCATCAAGTGTGTGTCCCTCTCCACATCTTTCCAAGTATAACTGTAAAATAAACATCCACACCCATGAGGAACTGACTTCTGCAAGATTTTATTTTGAGCAGGGGAAAGCTAAGCCTTTCTGCCATCTGAGTATGAAGTACAAGCTAGGATGTGGCTGGGGAACCTACAGCAAGAGTGATTGCAGCCTTCCCTCTGTTTTAGAATAACCTTCTGCTGACCCTTCACTTCTGATTTAATTTTATGTTATTACACTTCAGATAAGCATGTTGTAGAATTTACACAGTGGGTGTAGAAAGTTGTGTTCTGTTCCGTGCCTAGGGGTGTGCTTTGATAAGATGCTGAGAAGAGGAAGAGCTAATCTACGTACAGCAGGTGCAGGTATGGTCTCCTCCACCACCGTTGAAGCTGCTTTGGTGCTTTCATGCTCAGCAGCCAAAGCGCCTTGAACGCCATAGAACTTTCGGTGAGAGAATGTATGAACTCCTCTGATACCAGTGTTCTGAAGGTGGCATCAGAAGAACAGCTGAAATGGAATGTGTGCATTTCAGACCGGGAGATGTGAGAGCAGAAAGGGAGATAGAATAGTTCTCTTCAAATGCCCAAATTTTTGCATGAAAAGCTTGGTAATTTAAAAGATCTATGACCCTGAGGGATTGATTAAATGTACTATATTACCATGCCTTTTAAATACTAAGATAAGAAATACTCTTTACGCTTTATGCTCAGTGTTACTTTCAAAGAGGAAGGATTAGGAAGGAGGGTGAAGAAAAAGATGTAGAATTAGAAGAAATAAAAGCGTTGTATCTTTCTTTTTTTCATTTATGCATGGGACGGTTTCTCTGTGAATGGTACCTTTAACTAGTGGGATACTGTCTGTTTCCACATAGATCATTTTTGATTTAAGAAAAAAGCAAAAAGAATGAAAACAAAACTTCTAACAACTTAGGAAGCACTTGTTGAGGACTAGTAAACCCAGGAAGAATGATTCTTGAGAAAAGCAGCATATTAATTCTGTTAGTATAATTGTATTAATAATAGCAGCAGTAAATGGTGTTAGTTACTCTAGAGTTGTGTGTTCTTATTTTTACATACACTGGTCATCTTAAAAGACACTTTTTTCCTTGCAAAATCATTGATGGCTTAGAAAAATCCTTGCTTTTACTACAGATTTCAGAAGGAAATCTCTCCTGCCCCTGTCATCTTTTCTTTGTGTCCACCATTACATCCCTGGCTAAAAAAACCCCACACCAAACAAACAAACAAAAAAAACCGAACAAAAGACCAAACCAAGGTAGCTCACATTTTGTGGTTAAAAGAAACAGCCTGATCAAGCTGCTTTTGATTATTTCAACATGATCTAGTAGGCATGGTGGTGTTAGGTTGACGGTTGGACTTGACGATCTCCAAGGTCCTTTCCAACCTTAGTGATTCTATGATTCTAAGGTTAAAAAATAAGTTTGGCTAGTTTTCATAGGAGCCTCATCTTCGCTGTGCCAAAAACAAACAGGCAAAAATCAAAATTATTCTAAGTTCAGTATTAAAAATCAGATCTAAGTGATTAGATTCTTTTTCTATTTTGTACAGAATCTTTTTCAGTACTTTTTCAAAATATTGCTTGGACAAACATGTTTTTCTGAAAATTCTTGATTTTGTTGCTGTTGTTTGTTTATTTTACCTCTATCTTGGAAAATAAAAATGGGATAGGTAAGAGGATTCATTTCCTTCTTATTTTGTCTTTTTCCATTTGACCAATATTCGAAGCTTTTGGTTATTAAAATGACATCTATTGCCTAAAAACTGGGGAGAAAATAGAAGAAAATGGTGTGGGACAAGAAAGAGGAAACCTTTATTTGCTTTATGTGACTAAAGGAAAAATAGCAACTTTTTCCTTTTCAGTGGTTAACTAGAAGCTTTTCTGAAAACTGTTTGTGTAGGATCTACTTTTTTACTTAAAATTTGACTAAATATTTAAGATGAAGGAATGGGAAGGAAGATTCAAAGAGGATCTTTCAGCCCGCAATTTTGTGCCTTCATCTCAATTTTCAGTTAGGCATTTGTAACTTTTCTATTACTAAGGGGTTTTTATGTTTGTTTCTATGAGGTTCTCTCAAAAAACCAGTAAAATCGGTGTACTTCTCTGAGGTAGTAATATTTTCTGAGGGGAGTAACTTTCTGCGTGCAAGTTGTGTAGGTAGAGTGTTGCCGATGACACCATGAGGTCCCGTTTTACCACTGATCTACAAAAATTAAGAAATCTGTTACCTTCAATGTGCCTGACTGATGCACCTACTGAAATACTTCTATTCGGCACGTACCAAAGGTATTGCAACAGGTTTATTAATACAGCAAAATAATTTTATTAATAGTAATTTAAAAAACATGTTTTCATAGTAGCTGTCAATGAGTGTCATTAATCTTCTCATCCAAATCCTCGAGTGTCTGTAATTATTAGTCTGTTCTGATGTTTATATTTACCTCTCTAAAAGAATTAGTAATTAAAGCGAATACCTTTTACTGAGCAATATGGAGTCAGAGTATGTCAATGTGAAGTAAAGCTGCATGGAGTAGAAGAGCTGAAAGTATTAATTGTCATCTGTTGTTTTACTTTAGCTATATTTATGTTCTGCAACTTTTGTGGTTTCAGGTTTTTTAAAGAAATAAGACACCACAGTTAAACTTCTTGCGCCTTAATTGTGTGTCACAGAATTGTAGAGGCTGGAAGGGACCTCGAAAGATCATCTAGTCCACCCCCCCCTGCCAAGGCAGGGCCACCTAGAGCACATCACTCAGGAACGTGTCCCGTCGGGTTTTGAATGTCTCCAGAGAAGGAGACTCCACAACCTCTCTGGGCAGCCTGTGCCAGTGCTCTGTCACCCTCACAGTGAAAAAGTTTTTCCTTATATTAACACGGAACCTCCTACGCTCCTCAAAACAGCTGTGTCCTCAAAACAGCTTTTATCCTTTTCCCGTGTCTTCATGAAGGGCAAACTCATTTTGCCCAAATTTAAATTGTGCTGTTACAAGTTCAGTTTGACCTCGGTCTTTGTTTTTAATGGAGCGTTTCGTCTCCTGCATTTACTCTTGTGTTAGAAATTTGCTGCCTCCCCAGTGCTGCAGGGAGCGCAGGAGCTGCTGTAAAGGACGGTTCTCAGCCTCCTGCCCAACGCGTGTGTTGGTAGGAAACCTTGTACGTACGCTACTCAATAGTTTCTGCTTCAGCAGTCAGTTGCAAGGCTCTTTTCATGCAGTTTATCCTGCATTCTTACATTTTAGAGGAAAAAAGTTCCCCAGCCTCCTAACTGAGGGCCAAGTAAGACCTCAGATATTATGGGAAGTTCATCATTAACTTATACACCAATGCAGATATCCTGAGCACAGATATGTATTATATACCTGTAGCAGTGCAGACATAGGCTGTAGATTCCCACATCTTATTAAATAATCAGTAAATGTATTAATCATAAATACGGAGATTTTTACATATATGCAAAAGTGGTGAAGCAACCTGTTATTAACTAAGCTACATACAAAGTAAACCCACGTTTCGTTATCAGCGGATTGCTGTATTAATTAAGAGTATTTTGTATGCAATTTGTATTTTTTCATGTCAGTCTTCAAAACTGACTAATTGAAGAAGGGATGCCTGACCCTGCAACGTACGCAAAGTATCTCATGAACTCTGGCACTTACTGCTTATAAGGGCTGCCATATGCTGTAATAAGGAAATGGTAATGCCTTTTGATATGCTTGATTACTGATTTGGTTTAATGATGTTCAATGTACATATGAGTATAAAACAAGAAGAAAAATGTTTGTATTTGTGAATATTTTAAAAGTTTTCTACTTTAAAAAGTTGCCTGTTCGAATTTTTTGATACTACAAACTGATATTGAACAATCAGACCCAAACTTATCCTGTTGCCTTGGAAAAATAGTTTTTTATATTCTTAAAAATAATAAGAAAAAAGAAAAGTAAAAGAGAAAAAAAAAAAAAAGACCCAATAAGAAACCCAGTAGAATAACAGATCCCCTATATAGACAAAATGGATAGTTCTTTTCCAATGAGTTCACATTTTTTATATATTTAGGTTAATGAGCAAACACAAGGAAAATACTGAAGAATCTCAGAATGACCTCTTGGCTCAATTGCTGTTGAGTAAGGATAATTCTAAAAGCATGTGCCACTCATCTTGCCTTCTGACATTGGGGTTGTCTTTCCTTTGTGGCAGGAAAACAGAAAGTTTTCTTTTAACTTCCTTGTAAAAAAGCGGAGAGGAGCGCGGTAGCGTCGAGGGCTAGCATGCTTGAGAGAGACATGAAGCAGTTGTGGAGGAGCAATCGTCTTGCATACTGCAGTATCCAAGTGGGTAATGGTGATTAATGTTCAGCGGGATGCTGCGTGCTGTAGAAATGATGCCTCTTCCCTTCAATCTGTATGCAGATAGGGTCCCGCGAAGGCTGTAAGAAAATCGAGACAATTTGCTTTGGCACAGCCTTGTTAGCACCAGGATTTCTAACATGCAAATTGTGTGTGCTGCTTACATAGGGTTTTTATTTTTGGTTGTTTGGACTCTTGATTTGTTGTTCTCTTTGCTGGAAAGCAACCGAGACTGTGAAAAGTTCCCTCCCCCCTCTTTTTTCTTTTTTTTTGAGCATATTGTGGAGAGAGCTGGAGAAGTGCTACTGCTGTGTGGGTTAATTCCCAAGCAAAATGTAGCTTGGTCACATTCAAAGATGACTCATTTGAAAGGAGGGGAAGCCAGACTGTATGAATGGTCTGTTGGCTGGTTTGTGTTTTTTTTTTAATGTACTTGTATGCATCTGATGCTCTCTAACACAAAGGGTGATCGTCGCGAGTTTGTGTGCCGTCTGTATAACGTGCTTCAACGCATACACGTATGTGGACAGATTGGTTGAGAGGAACATGACTGCAAAATCAAGTTGTTAGGAGAAATCTTTGACCAAAAAAATCAGCTTTTATGATGACTTACTGTGTTGAACATGGGAGTCTTTCTCTGTGAAGAGCTAAAGAAGCCAGGGCCGGCCTAAGAAAGGATCCAAGGGGAGCTCAGGAGCAGGGAACCCAACACCATGCAGGAACCTGGCCTGGGTGGGGAGGCTTCTCTGAAGTTACTGCATCATGTCCTGACCCCTGTAGTGATACACATTTCCTCTGGTGAGGACTGTCCACTGGGCCTGGGACATTGAAATGTTGTGATATTATGCCGTTGCCCCAGATCGCAGCAAGTCAGCAAAGATAGTTTAGTTGTTAGTACTGCTGTGAGCTAATGCGTGAGTCACCTGTTGATGAAATGTGATCACTTCAATCCAACTTTTAAGAAATGATAACATTTTAAATAAAAATTATTTTTTTCTTGATGTCTCTAAGTTGTGGAGGATAAAAAGCCCAGCAGCTGCATGGCAAGGCTGTTGTGTTGATCTGCAGTAGCTAAGGTAGTAATAACAGCCTGGTGGGACCTGCTGCTTGCAATAAATATTCAAAGCTGAATGAGAACAGATCAGCCTCAGGAAGAGATAGTCAGACATTTCACTGTTCCAGAAAATTGTTCTATATTGTCAGTAAAATAAGTAACATGCTATTGCACTGCATGGACTACTGATTAGTTGTTTCAAGATCACTTAAGTAATACAGTAGTCAGTCAATTTTTTTCCAAAGTTGTCCGAGGAGCTTTTGAGACTGTTTGGGCTGTTCTGGTAAAATCAGATTTTTAATATTGAGAATATGAAAAAACTTTAAAATGAACCTATTATTTTTCTGTACTGTCAAAAAATTTCATATTGTTAAGTGCTAAAGAGACTCCATTTATTTATTTATTTTTAATAAAACCTTTACTTAGAATTACCAGTGTTTGAGATCATCACTTCTAACTGTTACGTGGCACACAATGAACTCAAAACTGGTTAACGAATAGTTTTCAAAATGTAGCTATTGCCAGAAAGCCACCGATGGGAGGCTGTCCCAAGAATCACGATGTAGGCAGCCTTGGCTAAGGGCAGCTAGTTGGGACTGGTGTTGCAGAAGGTGGAAAGTCCCCGATGTGACTCGATGACGTGCCGTCTGCAGCAGGCTGTTGTACCTGGATGGCCTTTGTGTCTCGGGCACTCTGATTGCAATCAAACGTGCGCTTCTGGGCAGCAAACACAATTGCCCCCGTTTTGGAACAGAGCGTGTTGAGCACTCTTCTTTCACCTGCTTTATGAAGCCAGAAGGGCGCTTTAGACCTTATGTTTTGATCTTGTGTTTGCTGCAGACTGTTTAAACAGGCCGTTCCCTGCCTGTGTCCCCTAGCAGGTATGAGTGAGACCCATCCATTTCAGAAGCATATTCGTCTTCCATGTCCTTGGGAGATGCCATCGTTCTTCCCCTGCTTTTACTCTCATTTTAGATAGATGCGAATACCTTCTCTCCTTCCTTTATATGAATTTGTCTGACTTGAGTGACAACTTGTGGTTGTCTTGCACTGTGAGGTTGAAGAACCCTTTCCAGACCTGCTGTTACCTCTTTGCATTCAAGTTCAGTAGGTCTGCCTTTAGTTGGTGAATCCAGTCACAATGTCCACGTCTCACAGACCAGCTCCATCCCTCTTTTCCCTGGATAGTTTGTAGCTCTCTGCTCCATCCGCTGGAATATGGAGATGCAAGCCAAGTCCCGTGTTTTGGCATCAGTCCCCCCTATGCCCTCTTCAGCTGCGGGTCGGTCTTCCCTACCTGTGCACCTGGGTCTTGCGGTCGGCACTTGCGGGCTCATTTTTTTTTGGGGGGGGAGGAGGCTCCTGTTGGTTGCTGCTGATGCCCAGAGAATGCTTTTTTCCAGAACTGTCCTGTGCGTCAGACTTTAATTCCCCATCCCTGGATGCATCTGCTTGCGTTCATAACCTAAGGTTTCAGTCAACTGTTTTAAAAGCTTTGTTTGAATGGCCAAAATCACTAAATAATCCCAATTTCTTAGTATGACTGCTGTGTCCTTCTCCATCCTTCGCTTTCTCATCCAAAATTTTTCGTCAGACCTTTGTACCCTTTGAACTGTGGGACGCCTGTGCTTGAAACACGTTATGATATAAAATAGGAGTTGAAACTGTTCTCCTATTTTTTGTTCCCATGGAACCCAGTCAGTGCTAAAGGAGTGAGGTGGTAGTTCGGTGACTGATTTGGCTTTAGTTTTAATAATGAATTCCTAAGTGAAACCAACCTGGAGATCGCTACCTTGTGGTAGTTATTTTTCTGCTAAATGATAATGCTCTTCTTGTGTGCACACACCTGCCCATGCACACCTAAAGTTTTGTACAGATTTCTATGGTAATTTTTAGCCAGAATTTTTAAAGTTTTGAAATGTAAAGTGTTTTTTTTTGTAAATGAACCCCTCACACTATGAAATAAATGAGGATTTTCCAAAGTAACTCAACATTTTTTCTGGAAGGCTTATGAAAATGGAAACTATTTCCAGGCTTATGTAATGGAAACAATATAATTAAAAATAAGTGAGCCTGTTCTTTTTTTATTAGTTCAACATGGTATATTTTTAGTTTTCTGTATTTCTTTTAAACACTTCAGTGTTTCTCTCTGTAGAAAATGTCAGCAACACACTAATTAATTGTTCTACCAAGTAAAGAAGGGTAGGCTTTTTATATATGAGCAGCACCAAACTGCTACTGTATATTTACAGAAAATCAATAAGAAAAATTTAGCTAGAACGTTGTCACTTCCCAAAGGTAGTCAAATTTAATTTTCACCAATCAAAATGCCAGTTTGATGAATGTATGTAAGACTATGTATATCAAACCACAGAGTTAATTCTATAAATCACAGAGTAATAATTATGTTAATTATATAATATGCCTAATAAAATAAGTTTGACAGACTTTTTCCGGTTTTCTTTTTTTCTTTTCTTTTTTAATAGTAATGTGTATAATTTGACTTTATTTGAAAATGTGAGGAGTTCTAATAGCTCTTGGCTTTTCAAATCATACTTAACTGTTCAGTGGTCTCCAGAGTCCACTTGAGGGGCTCAACACAAGCATTCGTGTGTTCTGTGTCAGCATCTCCTTCTCAGTAGGTGAAAATCTTAATGCCTTTCTAGATATTTCTGTGTAAAACACAGCCATATTGTGACTGTTACTGCTTTGCCCTTTTCTAGCTTAAAATAATTGTTAATGAGGTTTTATTTGGTTGGGGTTTTTTTCTCCATAACTTGTGGAGTATGTAGAAAATACACATTTTGTCACTTAAAGCCTTTCAATTCATTCTATGGTACTTTTTCTCCTCATGTGTATCTTGCCGTGTCTGGAGGCTGAGAATTTTTCTCCTAGGAGGTGGGTGCCCTGGGCTCAGCACCCAACACCAGCAGCGAGGCAGGCAGGAGCTCCCTGCAGCTGACCTACCATCCGTGTTTCCCTGTCCAAGCAATGGTGGTATGGCCAGCACAGCTTCTGAATTTCTCTCATCCTGTTGGGATGGGATGTGAGCCTCTCTCCTCCCAAAGTCGGGCAGGCTCTGGGGACAGACCGGGCTGCTCAGTGCTTGGACCAGTCAGAGCTTGAAATCCTCCAAGGAAGGAGATGGCACAGCCTCTCAGGGCGACCTGCTCTGTTGCCTCACTCTCATGGCCGGGAAATAGTTTCCTGTGTTGGGATCCAGAACTGGATACAGCATCTAGATGTGGTCTGGTGTGTGCCGTGCAGAGGGACACAAGAGGATCTCTTGATCTCTGGGCGGTGCCCTGCTCATATCTCCCAGGAGGCAGGATGCCTTTGTTACCAAGGCACAGTGCACATCATTGTCTCCTCCAGGTCATTGGTAGAGATGTTAAAATGGACAGATCTCAGGCCAGACCCCTCAGGACAGTTCTCCAGTTCATAGTGGTCTCTGGGGAGACTACAACCCACCCTGAGCCTGACCATCCAACCAGCTTCTTACCCGTCTGGTTTAGTTGTGTGCCAGTCTTCTCTCTGCCATCTCTCGACGTTGTGTGTATTGTTAACAGTAATTACAGTTATACTGCTTTCCCCCCTCCCTTTTTTTTTTTCTGATAGAGACCCTGTACTTGCAAGGCAGTCAGAATGGGAGTGATGTAGTAACCCAGCAAGATCTGCTCAAGAGGGTTTTCCATATCGTGGCTCCCATGCTTGCCTTTCTCCAAACATGAACCATTAGTTGCTGTAGAGTAAGTAGGATAATTAAATTCTTTCTGGAAGGACAGATCAGTGATCACTCTGAGGGCCTGCATTGCATGCTTAAGCTACTCAGGCTATAATGGAATTTAACAGCCTTTATCTCCACAGTGTATTCTTTTAAGTAGATACCAGACAGGCTTTACTGAATTGATACTTGGCTCTCATTTTTCTTGGTTATCGGCTATTGGACTCCCGTGTTTTGTACTGAGGAAATGGAGGCAGCTGCGAAAGGCTGTGAGATGAGATGAACTTACACATGAACTTGAGAGAAATGCTGTAATTTCTGGTTTTTGACAGCACAGTCTGTTGTGAGTTGTGTGCTGCTGACACAGTGCCTTTGGAAAGGTAAGGAAAGGATGGATTTGGTCCTCTTTCTCTCTTTAATGCCTATTATGGTTATAGCATTGGTGTTAAAAAAATGGTCATGCTCTCATTTCATGATTTCAATTGCTCATTTCTTGAGGAAATGAGTGAATATAAAAACACTCTGGTTCCATTTCAAGAAGTAATGGCAATAATTTGCTTGACTGTAGAAGTCAGAAAAATGTTATTATGGAAACAAAGAGAAAGAAAAACTTAATTTTTGTACAGTGGTAAGTGTTGAATAAGGGTTAGGTTTATATGAGGTTAAATAATTCTGTGAATACATGAGCTGTGAGGCTGAATGCAGGGAATTGGACTTGCTCAGTTCAGGAAGAGCAGAGACTCCAGGAGGACCTACCAGCAGCCTGCCCATATTTAAGTAAGTTACGAAGCAAGCAGAAATGAGCCTTTTATTGATGTATGTGGCTGGAGAACGAGAGCTTATAGTCATAAATTGAAGAAGGGGAGGTTCAGACTGGGTATAATGAAATAAAGCTTTATTGTGAGGATAATTAAGCAGTGGAGCAGGTTGCCCAGAGGCTGTGCAGTTTCCATCCTTTGATGTGTTCAAGACTGAACTGGATAAAGCCCTGAGGAGGAACCTGGTCTGATCTTACCTTGACCAATAGTTGAACTAGAGACCTCCCTACGTTCCTTGTAATCTCAAATACTCTCTGCTTGGGCTAAGAGTGTTCTGTATGCAAGAATCATAGGGACACGACTATAAATCATGTGGGCATTTGGCCTGGATGAGATCTGCAGTCTATGCCCTTTGAAAAGGCCAGTTCCTCCATAGCCTTTTGTCATCTTTTCCTCCATGTTCAATAGATGCCATTTTCCACCAAACTGGGTGTAATTGGGTTCTGATTTTTAATGCATTAAGAAATAAAAATGAACCTCAGTGTCAGAATTTTATTCTGCCTCTCCAAAGAGTCAGGGTAGTTCAGCTCAAACCCATCTGGTGCCAGAGATTAAAACGGGTTGCTGTTTTTTTCCTGATTTCCGAAAGAACTTATACCTATGTGATTACTGGACAGTGGAGAGGAGCAGCGTCTGGGTGTCCGGAAGATGACAGCAGTACCGTGGTGCGCCTCTACTGAAAATGTGGCAAGAAGAGCTCAAGGTTTGGGGGTGTTGGTGTGGCTGAGAAGCTCAGGTAGCAGGACACTAGGGACAGTCTGAGCAGGAACGAGAGAGGTGAGGGATGATTTGGGGGTTGGAAGCTCCAGTGGGAAGGGCTGGGGGGCCAGTTGAGATGTTAGGAGCAGTGGGTGGGAGAGGACACCTGGGAAGAGCAGCTCTTGGGCAGGATGGGGTGAGAAAAAGAGAGTTGGAGGTGCTGCAGGAGGGGAGGTCTGTGAACCCCTGTGGCTTGGGCTGTGAGCTTCCACAGCATCTCTGTATATGCTGGAAACGCTCCTCCTCCTCCTTTTTTACCCTTTTTTAAAAAAAAAACAAAACAACAAACCCCAAACCTAAGTTATTAGTTTGTTTCTACTTTAGGAAATAGAGCATAGTTAGATAGCAGGATGCAACCCTCAAAGATACGAAGTCCTGCGACATTTATTAGCTTAACACCAATGAGTTCAAACAAGCTTTACAGCTAAGCACATTAGGGATTAATTGAACGGAGTGAATTTGTGGAAGTGAATTATGCTGAGACCTGTGGCTGCTCAATATTGACACTGATTTACTTTCATAGACTTTAAATTGTTATGCAATGGTCAGCCTCCGCGTATGATATATAGCAAAACCATTAGTCGTTATTATAAGGGATAATTTCATGTTGAATGCTGCGGCAGTTCATTTGATTCTCAGCTGGTATCAATTGCTGTAAATTCAGAATTCATTTTGTCTGCTCTTTTTAATCAGTTTTACACTGAGAGCTTCTCTTTCTTCATATTAACCATGTCATGGGGTTCTTTTGCACTTCTTTCTTTCGTTTTAATTTTAAGTACAGCTTTGTGCTCACTCGCTCCTGCCAGTCTTTCTGCTTAATTTTTCCCTTTTTATTATTCTTCCCAGTGTCTAGAGATATGACAGTAGCAAGGAATTTGGGTAAGTTTATCATCATCCAGAACAAAGAATTTTTTGACAAGAGAAAACAAACCCCAGATGCCCTCATTGTTTGTGAAACTTGTATTTGTCAGGACTTTTGTTGTAAAGTTATCACGGATCTGTTGTTATTATTACTATTATTAATAATACATTCTTATACTGAGTTTCTGCCATAAAACAGGCTTACTTAGCTCTTTTTGTACAAAGTTCTCATGCTGCTTTCTATGTTGCAAGAGCCGCTTTCTTCTTCTTTATAGCTAATGATACCTGTTTTGGTTCATATTCTTAAAGGAAATACTCTTTTACATCATTGGTATCTGTTAGTTTGATTTCAAAATTACATACCTTGTAACAATGAAGTGTAACTTACCCACTTAGTGCGTGTGCTTAGTGAATTATGGTACCTCTGTCTTGATTTGAGGGAGTAATTCTGTAATTTGACATTTTAAAAATTTGGGTCCATGAACCATCTTGCAGAGCTAGAGGTTTATAGATTGAAGTAGTTAGGCATGGTGGGAAAAGCATGTTTTTTGAGGAATTGTATGATTGGGACCCAGAGTTAACCCCGCATCGGTGAGGCCAGTTTGCTGAAAGCCTCAGTCTGAATAATGGTTTCCTTATTTATGCCGCAATCAGTCTGTGACCCCACTCTGACTTTTTTTGCAGGCAGTGTCTTTGCCCTGATGACTTCTGAATCCCCTCTGTGAACCAAGCGGTGTCAGGATCTGACCCGTGAGGAAACTGGGATTTGCTGAGGCAAGGAGGGCAGGGCAGCGTCCTCAGGTTGTGTGCCTTGCAGAGGATCGGCAGCTCTTGGTTTTGTCGGGGGGCCAAATGGTTACCAGGGAAGTACGTAGGTTTGCAGACGCATGTGCTCTCGCAAAACCAGACTGCTTTAAACTGAGGTTAGACCTTAGGAATTTTAGCTTTCCCATGACGTGAAGCACTGCAAAACAGGGAGTTAGGTCTTTGCACTCTGGTTAAGATGATGGTGGTGCTGTCTTCATGCTATAGTTTTGGTTTTACTAGTACATACAGTTTTGTTTGGCTTATGGGTGGACACGTTTCCATTGAACTATGGAAAAGCTTACACCATGTTTTCTAGTTAAAAGATTACCAGCAGCCTGTTCAGATTTTTAATTTTTTTTTTTTTTT
>VWZZ01002592.1:0-16824 GCA_013399095.1 Psophia crepitans
CACCATTTGCATCAAGAAGTTGTATCATGTTGTATTTCAAGTATCATGCTATGGACACTACTGATAAGTGATGACTGGGCCAGAATTTTATTTGAATATTTTAGTTTACAACATTAAAGATTTTATTTATTTATTCTTATTGGCAAGTTTTGTATTTTTTAAGGTATTTAGATCCACTTGCATTTGAAATGAAAAGTCGGGTTTGCTTGTATGGACTGTGGAGCTGTGAGTAGAAAATTACATTCATAAAAATAATGTGCCTAATATATTTTAGAAAATTTGACTTTGTCAGTATTTCGTAGTTTTACATATATTAATTGAAATATACACTTACATTACTGAATACTTACTTTCCTTTACGCACAGATTCTGTTTTCACTAATACCAGTTCTGAAATAAGTCTTCACTCAGACTTCACCCAGTGAGAGATGTACTATCAGGCCTTAAAAATGTAAAATCACATTTGGGAAGCTCTGTTAAAGATATGCAATATACAAAATGCATTTACAGAAAGCAAATGTAAGTTGGGGGCTGACTGGTAGAAGTACAGTTCCATTAAACAGAAAGAAGAGAAACAACTGATAATGGTCAGACTAGTCCGTAAAATCTTCCAAAGCAATTTCATAAATAAAATAACTGTAATTCTCTCCAATGGGAAATTAGCACCTGGTAAATTAGGATTGTCTCTTAAAAGACAATATTATTTTAAAATATTTTTGTTTTCCCTCTCAAAACTGCCTATGAATATGATTCACTTTGTGTTAATGCTGCTCTTTGCGGGGAAAAAAATTGTTTTGAGAATATCTTACATGAATATCAAGGCAAAGAATAAATCACTGTTTCAAAACCACAGCAAGCTTCTGTTTTGCTGTTTAGCCACTTAACTTAAGAAGTAAATAACCTTATAACACAGAACTCTGTTTTTGACAATACACAATAACATTATTTGATAAGTCATACCATAAATACACACATCTGGTTTTTATAGGATAGAAAGAGTAGTCTTCATATACAGAACAGAGATGCACAAGTTCTCCTCTAAACAAGAATCTGGATGTTAATCTTCAAACTCTATTTGGATGCTGAATATGTTGATCTCAATAACAAAAATAGCTAAGGTTAAGATATTGCTATCTCACAATGCAGATACTGCTGTTTTAACAGATTCCATATTCTGCAGATGTTTTCACAGAGCTGAAAATTTGAGGCAGCTAAATTTTCTTGAAGGAGATGGAAACTTTTAATGACTCAACCAGTTTAGTGATATTTAGGGAATTAATGAGATATGCCATTAATATGCATCATGTGGAACTGCTATTACACTCTGGAAGAGACCAATAGACCACTGTTCTGTGTCTGGAAGTGATCAGAAGTCAATAGCTTCATTCTCTCATAAAGCAGTTAATTTTAAAAGGGAAGAAGTTCTGTAACCTCAACAACTCCTCGGTGCATGGTTTGAATCAGAAATATTGCTACTTCTAGCGCCACTGCACATACTGTTCTTATTCACACAAATGTTTAACATTCTTGATTCTAACTAGGAATTTCCCTAAATTAAGTTTTGTGGTAACAGGCTGCAGATTAATTACAGTTCATATAAAAGCTGGGGTTATCTTGTTCTTTTTGATTCAGGCTTTTGAGTGTTTTATATTTCTCATTTATGTAAATAAACTGAGCAGAAGCAAAGAAAAGGCACCCATATGAGCTAAATTCTCTTATGATGACACTGTGCAGTAATAATATGGCTATAATATAATCATTTAGTGTTTGTTGTCTTAGACTAAACTGAACTAACAAGCATCATTAGATACATCGCCTAACTTTGTCAGTATTAGGCAGAATTACGGTAATTTGCATGCCCTCACACTGGATTTTCAGTTTATCTTTAGCTTTGAATTTTGTGGGTTCCTAATGCTGGAGAGTGTGGGATACTTTTGAGATGGTTTCAATATGTCTGGAATGCCTGCTACTCTTCAGACTTACCAACCTTCTAATTTAGACTTATAGTGGGTTTTCCATTTATAAAACAAAGAAATGGAACAGGCAATACAAAAACTTATTCCCAAGAGGTCTTCTGTTTATTTACAAATACAAAGTTTTTCCTGTAAATCTTTCTCTCTCTCTTTCTCTCTCTCTTTTCCTCTCTCTCTTTCTCTCTTTCTCTCTCTCTCTCTTTCTCTCTCTCTTTCTCTCTTTCTCTCTCTCTCTTTCTCTCTCTCTTTTTCTCTTTTTCTCTCTTTCTCTCTCTCTCTCTCTCTTTCTCTCTCTCTCTCTTTCTTTCTCTTTGTCTCTCTCTTTTAAAAGTACATTTAACTTCTATTGCCCAATACACAACAGTTATTATTTTAGAATTATCAAAATGTATCAAGGTGGATGAAGCAAAACAATGCAAAACTACAACATCCTTGTGTCCTTTCCCCACATCTTTCAGGTTCCCTTTGTTTCTTCCCCCTTTTCGAACTCCTCTGCCTACAGGTCCAGAGTCCCTTCTCCAAGTAAAAACACACAGCCACTACAGTCCCATTCCTTGTATCCTCTCTCTTCTGCGTGCCACTTCAGCTTTCTTCCTCCTCTTACATCCTCTGATGCTTCTTATCACATAATAATTCATCCTCAGTATTCCTTCCTTCCTTCCTTCCACACAGATACACTCTGTGCCTCTTGCTGCTTTCTTCATTGATTAGTTCAGGTGCAAAGGTTTGGTTTTGGAAAAGGTAATGAAAAATTACCATTAATGAATCCCTTGCTAGCTCCTCCTTGTTTGGACCATTCATTTCTAAAATTTATGAACATATACCAGTGAATATTAAAAAAAGGAATCTTGTGTTAATAAAACAACTGATAAACTTCAAAACCAGATAATCTATTTTTTATGCTTTGCAATCTCTGTTTTGAATAAAACATACAGTTTGAAAACAACTAGGAGACTGTGGCAGCTAGTTCTGCAGTGTTTGTTCTGTATTTGGGAAATTTCTTACTAATGAATAAAACCATACATTTCCAGCAGTTACAAATTATTTACTTTCAGTGAAAGTTTCGCAGTGATAATCTCTGAGATGTCCCTTTAAAAGCCCATTCTACAAAACTTGAAAAGTGAGATCTTCAATTTATCCTTGAGTAGATATTGAGTATGAGAGTTTGGGGGAAAAAAAGAATCCTCAAGAAAGGAAAAGCACTGCCAATCCATTATTTAAAAAGTAAAGTTTAACTTAGAATTTTCTTTCTTAAAATATTTTCACACTACATCTCACTGACTTGTTGAAGCATTTGAGTTCAAGCTCTGTCAAAAAATTCCTTACCAAGCTGGTTTTGCGGATTTGCATTAAATCTCCAATGAAGCTTCTGAGTGCAAGTTCAAATAAATTAAAGGCCCAATCAATAAAACTGGAAATCAGCCTTGCAAATCATGTTGCCCACTAAGAAATTTCATTAAATTAGAGTCAAATCAAATTACACAGTAACAAACAACAGCCGCTCCTCATGTATGAGAAGGTATCCTTAACACAAACCTCGACCTGCCTGAAGATGTGCGCAGCCCAATGTTTGCTCCGGACTTCCAGGGTCACCCCTTGATGAGGATTCCCATGTCCTCTGCTCCTGGCTTAGGGAGCTGTGTGAGCCCAGCCCCACGGCCTTGAATCACAGCCCTTATCCGCTTTGGTATTTTCAGCAGCTCACACAGCTAATAAATAAGCAGTCATTAGGCAGAGTGCATGTTTACTTCCATAGACCAACACTTGGAATTTTTAGCCAAAAAACCCCCAACCTGACTCACAGCTACACTCAATTCCTTTCTTTTGGGTGCAACACTGCCTGTCGCTGTTCTTGGAGGGGTAGTGGGGCAGCAGCACACTTGCAAGAGGTTATTTCACTGCCCCAACAGTGCAGTGCAGAAGGGCCGCGGGTGTCCCCGGTGTGACCGTGCCTGCTGGTGCTGAGGGTGAGGGCAGGAGTGCCCAGGCAGCGCTCCCTGCCACCGCTTGCCTTTACCATGGTATACTGGGGACAACACGGTCTCCCACCGCAGACACCCCCTCCCGCAGTGCAGGGCAAGAGGAGAGAAGGGGCGTTTGTCCCCTTTGGGCACCTGCATGGCTGGCAGCAGCAGCAACAGGCATATTAGGTGTGCAAACTGATTCCTGCTTAAGTTGTTGCCTCAATCTGGACACAGAATAAAGCTTTAGACTGAATTTTAATTTTACTAAATTCTACTTAAACATTCAAATTTTTCAAAGCTGCACATGTCTCTGACTACATTGTTTATACTGTCTAGTGTTACAACTTCAAGAGGAGGGAAATTAGGACACTGTTTTCTCACAGAAGTGGCTAAGAATATATTGGGACTCCCTGTTCAGGTAAGCGTCTCATATTCAGAAGCATGACCTAGAGGCAGCACCAACCAATTTATATATTTAACATCCCATGACTGGGTCACTCATTATGAAGCTTATGGTCCAAAAGGTGTAACAATGCATTTATGCCTAAGGTTTCTCTTTTGCAACTTGCCCACATGTTGTAAATCAAAAGGATGCAGGCTCTTAAATGCTCAAGACATTTGGGGAAAAAGGTAGGATTGCTTCAAAATGTTACATTAAGCGTGAGTTAGGATTTTGGCTGTTCTGGTACAGTTACATTTCAAAACTGAAATAATAAAGATACCTCTAAATTCCTCTTACAAGCTAAATGCTTCAGATATAAGCGTTTACAGTATTTTATAATAATGACTCTCAAAAACCCCTTTATCACCACAGGAATCATGTACTTCACAAGTCACATCCTGAGTAAATGCCATCTAAAGACAAAACCCAACATTTTTAGCAAAAAACTCCCCGTGGCTGTAGGCAGACTGCCAGCTGTGGTACTTCACATGGACTTGAGCATGTAGTCTCATCTCCGAGTTTGTGTGGGCCATAATCAACATAGGCTGACTACTACGGAGAATTTTCAGGCATTGCCTTCCTATACGCCAGTGATGAGACATAAGGGAAATAGGTGAATTAGGTGATCTGAGCTCAGTTCTTTACAATACACAACCTGGGAATAAATATTTGGGCAGTAGGGCTGAAGAAATTAGAAGTGAATATGGTAAGATACATACTGTTAGATAAATCTAGCCTAACTATAATCAAAAGTTGTTACCATTTGGACAACGGAGCAAAGCACATTACTTAGCATAGAGCTGAATAGCTACTTTGGACCACTGCTCCTCGTACCCCAGCTCACAAAGATGTCCTTGCACAGGGACATCAGTTTCGGCAGCAGCCTTCAGACACGAGGGTCTGGAGGCTTAGCTGCTGCCTGAACCAGCTTTGCCGCTAAGATTGGTGATCTTGGCACAACCTCCTCAAAACTGCCCTGGGTATTCTTCTGTACAGGCCTGCACTCTGCTGTGAAAAGAAGCCCTTTTCAGCAGCTCAGGCTACAATTTAGTCCAACATAGTATAAATCATACACTAAGAAAAATTCTACACCCCAAAAATCATTCTCCCCATAAAATGCTCAACTGACACAGATGAATCTGGGGTTTCAAAGAACTTAAGGAGTAAATCCCCCGCAGCTGTGTAAGCTAAGTGTATTTGGGCTTTTTGAAAATGCAGAGGGGCTGGAGATGAAAACAACCTCAAAAAGTCCAAGATTTGTGGGACAAGCTATGATACGGAATAGCAGTCAAGGATCTTCCATCCAGGACACATGAATACTAGAGGTACGTTCAAGCTATGTCTCCAGCTCTCCTGGTCACAGCCTACCACAGAATCTACTTCCAGACCCAGTCTGAGCATCTTTCTTGGGTAACTTTCCAGGAAACCAACTATTCACAGGGATTTAGTGCACTACAAATGCTATCCCTAAGTCTGAAGGGGAAGTTCTTTCAAGCAATGGTGAAGTTATCGTGGGAAAATTCCCATCTGATGACTTCTTCCTAACATGGGAAGCTAACAAATTTATCTCAGCAAACTAATTGCAATGAATGAGATGAAGAATTTTGGTGTTGTATTCTATTTTCATATCAGTGTAGTGCCACACAAAGAAATCCAACAGTATACATACACAAACATACATATAAAACATTTCCGAGACTGACAGTCATCTTTTCTCAGACATACAAATCTGTTTTGATACTGTAGTCACCACAACAGTTGCTGTATGCTAGGGAAAAGTGAGCCTTATAGTGCTTTTAGTGTCCAGGGACTTTGCTTGAAAAAAAATCAGAGTCACACAGAGCTTGAGCAAAGTCAATCCCATGGTGTCAAGTCAGAACTACAAAGGCTGTGGTACCAAACAGCTTATTCTCCTTCCTAAGTTGGAGAATCACAACAGAGAGGCCTCATGGAGGATTTGGTTTGAGTAAGGTTTTACTTTCTCCTAACCTTTTGAACATGACAGTGATCCTACTCTTCTCTCAAGACATCAGGGTATTCCCTGTCCATCCTTGTGGCCAGTATATCTGAAGTGCTCTACACTCTTTGGCATGACTATCATGATGTCAGGAAATGAAGAATCAAAAGAGAAGCAGCAGAGCAATGTGTGTAAACCGAAAGTATATGGAGACAGAAGAAGAAAAATGAAGGGACCTGCATTTCCCAGATAAACCACAGATAAACCATGGTAAATCACTCTCAGCCATGAAGATAAAGATTCAGTTAAGGAGATTCAGAAGATTCGGATAAAGGCAATATATGCATAATATACATATGTTAACTAGATACAAGAAAACACAAAATGGACCCACCCTACTTTTGACACAACCACAATAGCAAAGTAGGTAGTATACAAGGCTGTTCTAACTCTCAGAAAAATGAGTAGTTGGCTATTCTGTACCTGTATCCTTTTGCTGAGGCTCTTGGTGCAATGGCTGGAGCGTACCAGCACCAGTCTTACTCCAGTCAGACAACTTCATTAGTTAGAAAGCCTCAAAAGTACAGTTGTTTAGGAGTGAGATCTTTCTATTCAAAAGGAGGTGCATCAAAGACAGTAGAAAGCAATGAGATCCATACCTATTCTTCTGTAAGATCAAGTAACATGTTGATCACATTTGTAAAAGAAGGGGTAAGGAGCCAGGAGCCAGGTATTTCTGAACAAATGAGAATGTCATGCTAGAAAAAGAGAGGCATGATCTCTGACTTCTTATTCAGATTTTACAAGTATTCTTGAAAAGCCTTCATCAGTGTGAAGCTTGCTCTTACTGTTTCTAGAAGCAGCATGGAAGATTAGGTGGAAGGAACAAAACAAGATAAGAATTTGCTTGAAATTTCCATTTAAATGGTATCATTTACAATAAAACACAGCTGAAATATCCAGAAGCCTTGTACAAAATCAAACTCTACCAAAAAGATCTCTCTGATGTAAATATTTTTACTATGTGAGAAAAGACAAAGCTCAAATAATTTAACTCTTCTGTACTATGCAATGCAAAAGCATTAGCTTTTCAATCTTGTATTTAACTGTACTATAAAAGCAATATTCACATTTAAACAGGGCCTGGGAAACGTATTTAATTTTAGTTTTATTAAAAATACCAGAAGCTGCTCTTAACAGATAAATGAATGTCATATGAAACCACATCCAAAAAATTTGAAAAATTTCAAGTGCACTTCTACTCCAACTATCAGTTAATCAACCTATCACAGGTCTCTTGCTGAAGAGTTTCAGTACACAAGTTTTAGAGATTATTAAGGGCTGTTTATAATTTTTAAAGGACAGATTTGCAAGGAAAACCTTTTCTGGGATTGCTTTTAAATATTTTACCACATTCTTTACCTAAAAATCTTCACAGAACTTAAACTTCTTTGAAGACGAGGAAGTTAAATGAAGCATGACACCAAGTGAAACTCAGCATTTTCTTTTGTTGAAAAGGAATGACAAAAACAGAGAGTACATTGGCTACAGAGAATAAGATTTTATAATGACTTTCAACTTTTATAATGTAAATCTGTAAGATTATTTATAACAACTTAAAATACGTCACATAAACTACATTGACCTATACTAATTCGTATGTTTTTGACTGTTCTGTGTTATTTCAACAGCACAAAATTACTACAAACTTGCTTTACCTACTCTGGTAAACTGGATTAATGGCAGCTTTATTCCACGGAAAGGTCTCAAACTGGCTGGGCCCGAAACACCCAAGCTCTGTTAGTGCATCCGACCCACGGTTATTAACTCAGAAATGTCCCTTTAACTCTGTTTTCTTTGGACATGCCTCTGGACATGGGCACTGTGGGCTGCAGAAGGAAATCCAAACTCTCCCCAGCTCTCTGAAGCGACTTAGCTCTTAAGACAAACAGGATCTGGCATTAGTGCGGGTTTTCGCTGTGCTGTAAGTTTCTGTGTTGGGAACCAGGGTTAAGGCCTTGGATCATGCTTAATCTTTCCCAAGGAAATTGTGGCAAACAAAAGGGCGTTGTGTGGGTCAGCGTCCCTGCAGCTAGTCTTCCCATAGGACCAAACTTGTGAAAGACTGAGGACCTGCATCTCCCAAAGAAACCCCTGGACACTGCAGATCGGTTGGACCTCAAGATTTGTCCCAAAATATCCTAACGGATATTTCTTCTATATGGAGAAGCAAAGTAAAGGCACAAGGGTGATAACATTACGGCTTACTTATAGGAACAAACACTGTTAGGTGGGCCCTAGATTGGAACACATCCATGTGTAGCCATGTTACAAAGTGCATTTATTTCCTACAGAAGCAAAGCAGCAATATAAAGCTGAGTACTACGTGACTGACTAATATTCCAACCGCACTGCAAAGATAAAAAATGCCAGACTTCACCTAAAACAGACAATATGTTTTATGACTTTAAAATGAAATCACGGAAGACCTAACTCCATCCAGCTGTTCTTAATAGAGCTTTTTTTTCCCCTTTGTTTTTCATTCTCTACCTTAATCCACTTCAAAATTACCTCACAGTCTCATTCATTTTTGCTCGTAACTTGATAACTCTTACCATAACAATGTATTACACATTACAGAGCAAAAAACCTAAATTAAAGAACAGACAAAGAAATACAGAAAATGTATATTCATTAAAGCTGGTGATGCTGCAATGAAAATTTGCATAGCAACCTGCACCTATGCCTGATAGAATTACAAATTTATCATGCATTTGAAGGACAGATGAAACATTCCCACATTTTCTGCATCAGTCATTTCTATTCAGTTCAGCTTAGTATAAACAATCCCTCTTATTTTGCAACTAATTGAAGAATTAATACAAAAGGATTGAACACCTGTTGCTCTGTTGGCAGAAAACAGCAATTACGATGTTTCTTTCCAGTGGACTTACACTACAAAAGAAAAATTTAAAAATAGAAAAGAAAGAAAACATACTGGTGACCAGAGTCCTTTCGAATCCACAGCGGATATTACAGTTTTTTATTCAGATTGTGAGTGGTCCCTGTTAAGCTTCCTCAGTTGATGGAGGTCTCCTCTCTATCCCCCCATTTAGCCACTGCCCCCTTAAGCGTTGTCCATTAGCTTGGAGTAGCTCTGATTCACTCAACCTCCTCTCTAGTCTTTCCCACAGACTTTAAGACAGGCTTAAAATCCATTGTATGTCCACCTCACTGTCATGCAGATCCTCTTTACCAACTTCCTATTACAAACATTAATAACTGAAAATAAAGGCTATTAAAAAGAGAGACTAAATCCACTTTCATCACTTCTTTTTATTTCTTATCTAGGAAAGTGGCTAGGTAAGCCTTAAGCTGAGGTAGAAAGAGTCAAACACAGGGACCTGTAAGCAAGTGATTTTTTGAATAGGCGGAACCGAAAGGAAAACAATAACCAAAACACAAGCAAGCATCAAATCCACTTAAAATAAACATTATTAACTTTCCTTGCTGATGCAAACCTAAACCAATGAAACATTGGAAATGTCAAATATTTTGTTATGGTCACCTGCAATAAAAGTAAAGCAAGAAATGCTGGGCTTCAAAATACCCCAAAGAAAGACCTATTTGCTGTTAGCTTGGGAGCTCCAGGGCCACAGCCCTCACCCCCGCATGGAACTGCAATGCTTCACCCTCTCCTCAGCCCACAGGAGCTGAGGCCACCGCCCACATCGGTGGTGTCCCCTGACCAGCACCACTGGGGCATGGCTCAGCTCTTCGACTGTGTATCAACAAACCTTAAATCATTTTCCAGCAAAATTATCACTATTACTATTATTAATTATAAATTGTTAAGTTCTACTCCTTTTCACTTTTTATGAAAAAGTATGTGGAAACAGACAGCATCAGTTTTTCCCAACTATTTTGGAATGAGCACCACTGTCTGGCCCAGATGCTCCTTACTTTGGCAGTACTGCCTTCCACCACACTGAGGAGGCTTCATCATCAAGGTCATTTTCAGAAGCAGATGTCACTTAAAAAATCATGGTGGATGTACAGGCACAGTCCCTTCCCCCCTCGTTGCATAGCCATTTCTGGGAATGGCTAAACTGAAAACATTCACTATTTTTTCTCTCTTTGATGAGATACCTGCTTGAGGGATGCATTCATCTGAAGGGATTTTTTTTTTTCCCCAAGATGAGGAAAACTGAAAACCATCACGTACAACTTGGGGCATCAGCCTCCACAAGCACGCCTTTGCCTCCCTATTCAGACTGGAATCAAATACACATTTTTCTGCCTTGGTGCATTCTGGTATTGCTTTTTTAAAAAAGGTGTGCCAGACGTACAGGCGATGCGGGGGGCTGAGGCGTGCTAATTCTGTCTGTCTCATGAAGTGCTGGGACCTGCTGCCGGTGGTGCCCAGTGCTTTGGGAACCACTCGCACAGGCAACATGACTTCTCCAAGTCCTGTTTAGTTAGGAAGATGCGTCAGAACTTCAGCCGGGGCCAAAAATGAGGAGGGCATTGTGAGTCAGCGTCAGGCTGACACGCTGTGTGAGGCCAGGGGTGCCGAGACCCCCGAGCGGGATTAGGCTGAGCAGCACGTGAATCACAACATGGCGGAAACACAGGCGGGGCTGCAGGTCATTTGGATCTGTGTTCACGACACTCAGTTGTGCAGACACAAGACAAAAATATCATCAACCCAAGGATGATCAGGATCCACTTGTGACACTGCCCGCCACTATCCAAGCAGTAACATGAAATATTTTTTAGAAAGTACTGTGAGGACAGGAAAAACCCGTTCTTTTCCCTTTAAAAATGCATCTATACAACAACAGCAACAAAAATCAGCTGCATAGGATAAGCTATTTCTATGAAGAAAGAATAAACCATTAAGTACTTGATATTTTTCTGAATTTATAAATCAAAATAAACTTTTAAGGCTTTCCTGTTAATGGAATTAAAATCATCATCAGTCTTTCTGTAAGTGTCTGCAGTACATAGTCACAGTCCATTAAGAGAACACGTTAGCATTGTTCATAACAGGATGTAAATGAAATAATCAAGTAATCAGGACTATTTCAACATCAATAAAGCCTCAGAGTGATTATTATGTACAGCCATGACACAATACCTTTTTGCATACTTTCCCTGATCAGATTAAAGTGGTGATGAATTCCTCGATGGCTCAAGTGTGCTCCAAGGAAAGCTAGAAGGTTGTACAGTTAACTCCCAGGGTGTAACTCTAAACCATACAACCTACTACCTCAACCCGGATGCACACAGCTTCCGACGGTGACCATAAAGTCTTCTTCACTTCTTCAGCCTTTCTCTGAAATGTGACAGCAGCCACAGGCTTATATATTTCCCATGGGGGGGTAGGCTTTCAACTGCAGTTATACCCCATTTTTCAGACGATGAGGCATGTTCTTAGATAGATTTTTCTACTGCAGAGGTTAAATTTCTGTTCTATCCTGTTTACATATGTATAAAGATATATACATGTCTGGTTTATGTGTATATATATACATACATATTTGATAGGAACGATGCAAGCCCAACTACATTTCTGGAAAGAAATGACCATTTGGTCTTATTTGACGACTAAAAAAAATAATTTAAATATCTTCTTGTTTTTTCTGCATTTTAAAAATGTAATACCATGTAAAGGGATATTTAATAAAGCCAGTAAATGGTATATCCTACTCTCCCTCATGGGAAACCCTACAGTTCCCTCGTATCTCTTTGTGAATTTTAATAAGATATTAATCTAAAGGTGCTTAAAGCAACTAATAAAAAAATAAATAAAAAATCACTTAATCAAATTTGAAGATAAGGCAAGGGACGAAAGAAGCACTCAAAAAATTATATATAGTTTTGTACACTCACTTGGCTTGTTGTCAAATATCACTTCATTGCGTGCTACGTAAAATTTTGCCAGATCACCATACTGACACAGACCCATAGAAGCGAGCTTGTGCAGTACGTTTCAACACAAGATCGGATCTACGGGTTTATGCCAATTGGCATCGTTGATTAGCATTTTCCTTTTAAAGTGAGACACAGAAGACTTTACACAAACAAACATACAAAGCAACGTAAGAATGAGTATTTAAGAGTAGAAGTATTACCATCTATTGCAAAGACGACTACTTCAAACTGAACTGCATAAATGGTGGATGCACCAAACAAGCCAAAGACTTGCAACTAGCTTGTTTGTTTTTTTTTTAAATGGAAGAAAACCCACTTTTTTTTTTTTACAGATTGACGGCGCGACATCGGTTTGTCTTCAGCAGGAATTAACACCCTTTTGCGCGCACTTTGCCTTACCGATGAACTCTCAACTCCCAACAACTTGCATCTGACTATAGCATACACACAGCAGGCAAGACTGGAATCCATAATTGGACGTGACATAGAAATGAACAATACAGGTTTGTCCTTTGTGTCTGAGCTCATATCATGTACTACAGCCCAAAATAAAAATCACTCCACCAAATCTGAAAAGCAATGAGGCATGCTGGAGTGCAGCTCCCGTACAACATAATAAAGACTGCTTAGCTATTTCTTCGTATTACAGGGCATCGAAGTACTGCTTGACAATAACTTGTTGATTAAACAACGCCTATTAATCAAAGCAAAGAAGTTAATTTGTATATTTTATTCACTAATCCTTCCATCAATGCTATTCCCTAATAACAAGATTGCAAGAAGAAACTCAGTCTTGCAAGACTTCAGGGTTAACTCCTACAACAAATACTTTCTTCTTGTGACCGGCAAGCAGTCCGACACAAATTATCACGCATGGCATGTAGGGTGTCCTACGCAACAGACTGAAAACAGGTCCTTGGAGGCAATAACCGATAATGCAGAAAGGTGAGACACAGATCAAGTTTTATAACTCGCATATTCTAAATGAAAGCTTTGGCAAACAGTGCATCTTTAGTGTAGTATCTGAGCATCAGAGCAACTCCTAACAATGTAGCCACAAATGCATTCGTAAAATACAGGCATAAGAAGCAGGTACAATCGTAAAACCAGCTGCTATAGAAAGTTCACTTATGATTTTAGTGGGTTACTGAAATCTTTATCTGAAAAAGATTTTAATGCCTGCTTTCCATGAGTTCCCACTGAAGGCCTAATTCTGCCATCACTAGTCACGCAAAACTCTCTTCAAGAGAATGAGTGCTGCCAATAGCGAAGTTTTTGAATCAGGGCAATGCTTCATTTTATTGCAGACAGCAACATGTATTTCTAGTTCAGTAATGACAGCTGAGCATTAGTAAATGACCTTTTTTTTTCTTTTTTTTTTTTAATTTAGTGGATTAAATCTTGCACATTCAAGCGTACCAATCTGCATTTTAAAATAATGTTAATTTATTTTCTAGAAGAGTCTGTTTTAAACTTGCTTTCACTTTATCTACAACACTTCAGCATTCAGAAGGAATTATATTTTTATAATTGTTTTCTGCTGACATTGAGGAGACAGAATATGTAAGACAAGCACTCAAACTAGAATAGTTATCCTAGAATCAGAAATAAGTAAGCAGACTGCATATATAATTTACTGAATGACTGTAATAAGTGCTATAATATTGTTTCTCTGATTTTCTTTCTTTTTTTTTGTGAATAGAAGAGATAATTGGTCACTGCATTATATACTTGTAAATAGATACATGTACTATAAATGTACTAGCAATATAAATAAACTAGTAAATATATATCTGTTATATATTTACTCGGCATAACAAAAGAACAAATTATGTATTGATCTTTCAGTTCATTCTAAAGCTTCATGGAAACATACAGTATAAAGGTTACTGCAATATTCCCAACAGAAAGTAATCAGAGCAGAAGTTTAACACATATCTATGAAATTATATTTTTAGGCTCTATAAGGAAAGAAATTCTTTTAAAGCTAGCCTGCTTCATGTTCTTGCCACAAACTTTATTTTTTAACAAAAAAAATATTTAAGATCACCGTACTACCTTTGCTGAATTCTGGTATAATTAACTTCTTCAGTTTCCCTTTTCATTTTAATTTTTTTTCTTTCACTAAAACAAAAAAGTGAGAAAAATATTTTGAAATAACTGTTTTACATGAAGTGTTTTCAGAACAACATGAAACATGCACAAAATCAGTAATTATGCTTTTAAGATATAAAACTAACACACTGCTGATGCCCCTCTCAGGGCCATGGGAAGACATGCTGTGAACACACACACATTGGCAAAGACACTACTTCTTTTAGGATTTCCCAGTCTTTTTTCATCCCCCAAATATTTTATTTTTAGGAGGAATTCCAGAAGGGTAGGAACATAGTTAAAAAAAAATTAATAGTTTTTATCAAATAGTGGATATGATGAGGTAATTTGGTACCGTACTTCATAAAAATACTGGGATAAACTAAATGGCTTAGATCAAGAAACATTTGCAGAACTTTACGGAAAAAAAAGAAAAAAAGAAAAAGATGTGATTACTACAATCAGATATAGAAATTTTAAAAGTTCTTTTAAGCTAATACAAGCCTTGGTTTCTCAACAGACTTAGGTACTAATGACATTCATAACCATTCTAATAAAACTATTGGGGAAGAGTAGTATCACCATAGACCTAAGAAACACTTTCTAGGACAAAATGGGTGAATGGAGGTATATGTGTCATATACATCAGGTCTCCATTCAGCAATTTCCCAGAATTCATTGCAGAACAACAAAAATATATGATAGCAAAATGAGCATATAATCTTAGAAACTACTGTCTAATCAGTAATGGATAAACGGTGATGCACACATTAAAACATTTCTATTTTGTACAGTCATAATACATTTATAAAGCTTTTTATTAGACAAAAACCTATCATGAACATTTTGAAAAAAATAGAGAGTTTCTGATGAAAAAACCACGAAGTTTCAAAGTAATTTCTAGCTAAGGACATCTGTATTTTTAACATAAATTAAAAGGCTAGGAAAATATAAAAAAAAACAAACAACCCACAACAAAATACATAAAACACTGATTTGGCCGAGTTTTTCAAAATCTGTCAGTCAGAATGGATTTTGTTACACAATCTTCTAATTGCCTAGTAATATGTTACAACAGACAGACAAATGCTTTAAGAAAAAGGCTCTACTAAAGCGTCATACGCTCAAAACTTACTTTAACTCTGCATGCACTTACGACAAGCATTAGGAATGGATATCTTAAATACTGTTTTCAGCTCTTCCTGGACAAGTGCTGCTTTACTAAACATCTTAAAATAGTCACTGTTACTAGCTGCAAACCAGACTTACTTCATGAACGTCCCAATAATGTGCCTTTTATTCCAGTGCTTATTACACTGATTTCTTTGTAATGGATTTAGATACAAATTGTAAGAAACCCGTACATGAATTAACTCAGTAATAACTTTAATATACTGGATACAAGAGCGATCCTTTCCTACAGTTTAACACGTTTATTTTTTTTTCTCTTCCCCTCTTTAGAAACTGAAAGCATGAGTCACACTATAAAAAAAGAATTTACTTTCCTTAGCAACCAGATCTAAATACCCGCAACTTTCTTCGAGATAACCAAAGCTTAGACTGAATAAATGTAACATTAAGGTCTCTGCATAACTCCAGTGCTTAGCTAAGACAAAATGTGCCTAACCACTTATTTCTATAGACCCTCGATCTTTGTTTACTTTCTATATTTAGCAATATTAGATCAAACACACCCCCAAAAAGTTAGTTTTAAAAAGTGTGAACAGCTGACTACGTTAAAATTAATACACAAGGACTCAGTTTCAAGACAACATGTTTAAAACGGCTTCAAAAAAGAAAAAGAGGAAAAAAAGAAAAAGAAGCTATACCTGATATGAAAGGTACGTTTTCACCCAGTGCCAAATACTGCTATATGAGCAATAGTGAAAAAAACAAACAAAAAATTCATTCCTTCTTTTTTTTTTTTGTTTTTTAAACTGAAAGAATCAATCTCCTAGGCTCATTTTGTTACACTGTTTTAAGAAGCTCTAACACATCCTGATGTCTCTGTAGTGAAACATGCCAGAATTTTTTTTTTTTGGAAGCAGGAGAGTCACTTTTTTTTTTTTTCTGCACTCTTGTATGTAGGACAAACTCAGATCTGTTTCTTCTTCTTAGGGCTCCTGTTCTTTCTCGGAAGAAGACCAGGATGCCTGTCTTCTCTCTCTCTTGCTCTTCTCGGAATTCCAGGCACAAAGCACTGCGCAAAAGCTGCACCAATCCTTGCCGCAACTGCCTGCACAGGACTAGAGGTGGGGAGAGACCAGAGAATTCACCTCGCCCCTGCGCCGGTTTTATAAATGGGGATTGCACAAATCTGCCGGAGCAAAGGGGTGAAAAGGCAGGGTGCCAGTTTGCTACACTATGCTGCAATGATCTCATGTTCAATGCTGTCGCCCCGTTTGCCCAGTTCAAATGCCTGTTCATTAAACAGGAGGAAGGAAAAAAAAAAAAAAA
>VWZZ01002592.1:16832-78132 GCA_013399095.1 Psophia crepitans
AAAAAAAAAAAGGAAACACCAGAAAAATAAAAATAACTTTTATCCTTCAGACACTCAGGAGAGCTGTTCTAAACTACAGATCAGCTATAAAAAAATAAAACATGTAGTTTTAAAATGCAGTTATGAAGTATAAATATTCTGCTTATATTTTCTTTCCTTCTTTTTTCTATTTGGAGATAAGAAGCAGAATTTATCAGGCGTGAAAGGGACAGCCTCCTGGTGGTGTGCCAAAAAAGCCAGAATAAAGGCAAAGTTGTGCTTCAAAGCTCAATCGCTTGCTGAGTCTGGCTAAAGTCAAGTATTAAGATCCACCATTTTCTGAGCCATGTAAGAAAAGAGGAAAAAAGTCAGAACGGGTGCTGCTTTCCAAGTCTCCGTTGGCACCATCACAAAATCTCAGCCGTAAGGTCACATGATGCTCTGCCAAATGTGGAGTGCATTCCCATAAACCATTCTGCTGATACTGCGAAGGCAGCTATTGTCTAGTTTATACCCAAAGTTCAGCCCACTCTTCATTGAATTAGCTGAAAAACGCATCACCTTTGGGGGTTGGGAGCCATGGAAACGTCTACCTGGCAGGCTGCCCACTTTTTCTGCCCATCAACCAGGGATGGAATTGTGCTGCCTAATGCAATGATGACTAGGAATGTGAAGAGTCGTCCAAAGTGAATCTGATTCTTGCAAAGCCTGCTTCATTTGCACAGCAAACTCTGGCTTCTTGTCGTTAAAAAGGGGAGGGGGGAGGAAAAAAAAAAAAGAAAAAAGCGCCTTTCTCCTAAATGTAGCAATTAAAGGTCTAGTAAACATGCCTAGTCTGCAACTTTCCTTCGTAACATACTGAAATGGTTCCCAAAATAAAGCGCTTGGTATAACGCAAGTTTTCTGATTTAAAGCAGCACTCGCTTTTCCCGAGTTAATGTGGCATCCCCTGGACATTTTTGCTCCCTAAGAAAGGGGAAAAAAAAATAAAATACACAGCAGATCTCTCATCTCTTCTTTTTACCTGTCTTCCTGATTTTACCCAGCACAAATTGCACGTGCGTGGCAATGCCCGCTAGTAACAGTGGGGATGCAATATTGCTGCAGTCTCCCTCAAAGCAGTCTCCTGAGAAAGCTGGTTGTGTTTCCAGCCGCACAAACCCCTTCGTCTGAGCCCTCTTATCGTCACTAGTGAGCAGGACAGCTGCTCTGCAAGTTTGCAAACCAGCACGTTTGAGACCAGACAGCACCCTCCCTTCTTCAAAATGCATTTAATCCGGATTTTGTGAAAAGAGATGCAATCAGGCAGAATTTATACAAGATGCAAGTTACTAAATCGACTGAGTTTATAGACATAACTCTTCTGCCACAGACCTGAAATTTCGATTTTGCTCATCTACTGTTCTAAAGTAAAATGTCGCGTAAAAAGTCACTTCCAAATGAAAATGCCACGTAACCTACAGAGCAACAAACGCACGCTCTCCCAGCGCCTCAAAACCTTGTACAGAATAATTTCTCTCGGAGCTCAGCATTGTGAACAAATGAACAAAAATCCACTCACTGTTTCTACACCATGAAGCTTAATAGCTACTGCCAGAGAGATGTTAAAAATGTGGAAATTTCTCTGATCCTCCCATTAATAAAAACAGGAGCCATGGGAGGAGCCTCTCTACCTATTAGCATCTGCACAAACGCTCCCGCGAAGAGGAGGTTGCATGCTAAAGAGCTTGCAGCTAAAAACTGGTAAGGAAGGGCAAAGTGGGAGACGACAGGCTAGAAACCACAGCGGGAGGACAGGAAAAAACCGTTCCCGGGGACACTGTGGGCAATAACTCTCCAGCTCGGCTACTTTTATGTTTTGTTTTACAGTTCTTTCCAGTTCCACTTTATTTACCTGGAGGAAATTGAAGGTTCATTACTGAGGGAAGGAAGTGCAAGAACGGGGGCTTTGAAGTGGAGGAAGAGGGTTAGGATGGCAGCGCAGCCCTGGCGGGGCGCTGCTGGGGCTGCCCACCAGCCGAAGGGCTGCGAGGGCTGGCTGCACCCCTGGCTGGGACCAGGGCGGTGCAGGCGGCAGGCTGGCAGCCTGGGGCAGCCCCTGTCTCCCGGGCACCTCGGAGGCCTGCACTAGGGTTTTGGGGCGGGTAGGCATGACTGGGAGGAGGAGAGGGCATGGGGCAGCCTCTCTCTCCGGGTGATGAAGGGTGATTCTGGTGGGACCTAGACAACCGGGAGAAGGAGCACCACCCCGGCTCAGCAGCAGTGATGGGCGAGGAGGAGGTGCTGGATACAACATCAGGGGACGGAAGCTGCCCTGCTTGGCCTGCCGAGCCAGCACATTTGGGACCAGCCCCGCTCTGGTCACCCGTGGGAGCTGTCTGGCTGATGAGAAACTTGCTACATCCCAGTAAATCAATCCATGGCTTAGTTCCCCTCTTTTCCACACTGGAGCATCTCAAGGGCCAGCAGCCAAGTGGCCGTCCGATGCCACGACATGGCATAAACTCTCTCAAATGGTCTTTCGGAGTGAAATGCCACATGGTTTTGAATCCAGAGACCCTTTTCTTGTCCCTCTGAGATAAAGATGGTTGCCTGGTCCCACGGCTTGGACCACAGGGATCACACCAACATCCAGGGACCACGAGCAAACTGCAGGGCGTTATGCCTCAGCCAAAAAATGACACAAGGGTGGATTCTCTCATAAAAATCTTTGAGATTAAATAATCTCTTTGAGATTATTTAAAAATAAATCATTTCTTCAGGCTTGTAAAACTCAGAAAGTCAATTCAAATGCCTTTAATTAACGATCATGTAGAAACAGATTCCATTTCTAACATTTTAGTAGTTTTCTTATTGATTTGAGTCAACAGATCAAAACAGATTTTAATTTTTTGTCCTAGCAGGGCATGTGGGACTCAAGCTTCATTCATTCTACTTTACAATTTACCATTAACCATAAAAAAGTTTAGGCTACAATACCTCAGTGTCTTCAAAGGAATCACTCACGAGGCTGCAACCTACAAACCCAGGTGCACTTTGAACCATGGTGAAAAAAAATGTTTTCACTACAATTGAGTAGAAATGTCTAACTAAACAACAACGGATTCACATCCTGTTCAAATTTACTGCTACTATTATCAGTGATGGCACGTGAAAAGCAGAAGAGAACAACCAGACTTTCAGATCTCAGAAGGGTGTTTGCCACTAATTACAAATAATGGGCGGTCTGAGCTGGGTAAGTCTGAGCAGCAGCTTTTGAGGGACGACAGGCACAGAATCCTACACAGTCATTTTTATTTTCCTGTGTGGAAAAACACTTCAACATGTGGCTAGCCCTCAATAACGACCATTCAATTCAGCAGTATTGAAGAAGGATGTTAAAAAGCTGTTAAAAAAATCACTTGCATATGTGCTGGGCAACAATTAGAGATGCAGATGAATCTCAGACTTCTTTGCCTATGAACTAACAGCAGGGCAACACAAAGGGAACCAAAAAGATGTATCTGTAGGAGCGCCTGGCCCCGTGCACCCACAGCTGGGGGAGGCAGGGAGGCCGGGTGGAGGGAGGCTGCATGGGACCGACCTCCCCACAGGAGAAGGCGGCACTGATCCTTCCTCCGCCCGGAAGGCAGGAAGGGGAAGGCAAACAGGACGGGAAACCTGGTCTGGGCTGAGGGTTTCTGCTCACAGCCAAATATGGTTTCCATGTCTGTACTCAGTTCCCATGGGACAACTGGCACCCTGACTTTCTTAGCTTAACGGGCACTTTGCAAAGTAGCTGGAAACGAAAGATCGGAGCCTTCCCTGAGCAGCAGCCACCTGCACCAGATGTGAGAGAAAAGCTGAGAGAGAGCCGAAAGAAACACAGCACCCTCTGGAGTGAGGGGAGACAGGGAGGAAGGGAATCTGCTTTTTCACGTGGTTGTTCTTGAACACAAAAAACCAAAAGTAGCAGCTAGGCCACCATAGTTACTGTAAGTTGAAAGCTGAAAACATACAAAATGAAGAGGACATGCAAGCACTGGATATAGTACACATTTCTGGACAACTTAATGTGCTGTATTGCATAGCACAACACTTCACAGTAAAACGATCTTGCTCTGCAGACTACAAAGGCCCTAGAGGGGACAAAAAGTGTTTGTAAAATGCACGCATACGAAAAGTTATCATCTGCTTGCTACTTTCATTTTATCTTCACACGGCACTCTGCCTTCTCTTTTTTTTCTGCCTTAAGGTTAACAGTACCGAATAAAAAGACTTAAGCAAGATGCTATATGGTAAGAGCCAGAGATGTCATTCATCAAAAATTCAAGTGTCATTTTCCCCTTTCCGAAATTTTTATGAACAATTTTCCTCTAAGTTCCTTCTCCAAACTTTTCACTGTGTTATCTGCAACCTATTTAACTTTTGGCCACTTTGGCTGTATGGCTGGGTTCCTGAACTTCACAACCTTCTTTCTGCTTTGCTACCAGAGACAGAAAATCTTTAAAAATAAATAGCTACAAAAAACCTGAGTCATGCACAGCCAATACTCTTGTTCACACAAGAAAAGCCTCCTTCACAGATGTTTTAAGAAGATCAGCTCTTCCCTTAAGAGTGCAGATATTCATAAATAGCGAAGGGTGCAAATATAACAAAACAGCTATTGAAAATTCAGATGAGCCTTTTCCGATAACTGCTCCAGAGGATAAAGAACATGCACGCTGCAAACAGGAGCCGCCCTCCTGTTCTTCACAGGGCAGCGCAGTGTGGTAGAACAAGCAGCATGGCTGCAGTGCTGGAAGGGGCCTGGCGCTGAGAGGAGCCCATAGAGAGGCCCAAGCAAAAGCCAGGCTCTACCGCTATTCCGTTTCTCAAAAAAACTTAGGCTTTTAGGGGCGAGCATTCAGGCACAAAAAGATACGACACTTTCTCCACAAACAACGAGACAATACCTCAGACAGGTAAAAATGCTGTGGTGTTATAAAATGTCAGTTAAGACAATTCTGACAATAGGAAGAGCTTTACCACAGACATTTCCTGCAACATTTTTGTTTCAGCCACAGTTTATATCAACTCTGTCACTCCAGAAACATTAAGTAAGTTCAGAGCAAAAGGCACAACATTCAATTCCCTCACATACACCAAACCTTAGACATAGAAAAACACTTATTACATTCTCTTTACCTCATTTATATCTTGCAGGTCTAAGTGCAAATACAACTGAGCATTATCGTCACCATTCATCAGATGAAAAAATCTGAAGCATCTTTTTTTTCCCAAATGTAAAAGCTTTTAGCACATCACTCTTCGAAATGCCTAAGTAGTATGGCTGTTAGATGTTTTTTCCAGTTCTAGAGCCAAAGGTACCAAAGATTAACTTGTTTTCATAAGCAATTTATCATTACTGTATAAAAGCATAGAATACCTGACATTGCTCAGTGTTAAGTATGCTGTACTGAATCATAAGTACCACCTTGATTTAGATAATTTCTAAATACCACCTACACAGTTTGAACCGATTTGACCACTGCCTTTGAAAACTAAAATCTGAAGATAGCTTGATCTAGTTCCCGGCCACTAGAGTAGGAGGACAGTAAACACAGAGAATTAGCTATCAAAGCAAGTAAATAACAAATAATTCCTTACATGCCTCCTACTTGTGATAAATAAAGCAATATTGACTTCTTTCCCTAGTACCTCTTCAAGACAAGGACAAGTGTAGCCAGAATTGAAGCCAGAAACCGCTTTATTAATTCCTGATTTAGCAGCGTGCTTAGGATCTAGACCTGCCCCTGTGTAACTCCCACCCCAGTGCTTCCCTTAAAAAAATGCTGCACGCTTAGTTGAGTTGCACAGCTATGTACAGGGAACGCCTTCCCAACAGCAATCCCCTCCCAAACTTCACAATGAAGAGTCCTCATGCGTCTGGGATGGCACAGACTTAACTCAGGGGAAAGCGCAGATGAGTTCCTGTTCCCTGCTGTCTGTGTAGTAAGGGTCCTCAGCGCCACTTATTTTTCCTAGGATTCATTCTCGAACCTGAATATAGACTGGGAATAAAAAGGATGCCGCAAGGGCATACTTCGTACCATTGATTTCTCAATCAGTGATAAATAGTTTTTTGCGTTTTTACTGCATACCTTTCCCATACGACCCTGCATGAATCCTGACTGCTCAGAACTCAAAATCTTATGCAATGTTATTTAAAAGGAGCATTTTGCTTAGCTGCCTTGAGACAAAAGTAGCCTTCAGTAGAACATGTGCTGTGTGTCACCTATCCCCTGCCTGCTCTAACTGACTACAGTCTCATACCTCAATATGGCACAGCTCATTGCTCATGGACAAAGACAGAAAATAAGTATTTTTTAAACATTCTTAATTATGTCAGGAAGGAAGTCACATAAATCTTTAGGGTCTTATATTCCTAAAAATCTGGACAGTACTTTTCAAAACATCAGAATGTTTTGCAGGCAGGTATACATGCACACATATCCAAACACACCCCACACGTTTTGGTAATTTAATTACAAAAATATGGGGCCTGTGCAGGCAGTTTGCTGGGTTACATTCTTAGCAGGTTGAGTTCTGTTAGTCAAAAAAAACCCAACCTGGTCAGGTCATAATTCTAAGTTGAAAAGAAAGAACATGTGCATTATAGCCCAATGTAAGGTGTGTTTTTGATTCAACAGACTAAAGGATCCATTAGTTCTGAAGGAAAAATGATTAAAACTGGATAGGAAACAGTTTTCCATATCCCACTTTTCAGTTTCCCTACTGTGAATTTTTGAGTCTGCAAAATAATCTCACTCCAAACAGCACAAACCTTCAAATCTAGATTTTTAAGTACTTCTATATTGGAGTAATTAGCACTTTGTACATTAAAATGTTTTAAATATCCATTCTAGATTTTGACTTCTTCGGTATTTTTGGTATGAATGGTTACTCATTAATTTTATTTTTTTTTGTTTAAATTGCCATAACTTTGTGAGTAAAACCTACACTCAAAATAATCAACATTCCCAGATAACCTGAACAACATAGAGACGAAGGCAGAGGAGATCAAAGGCATGGAGCCTTCTCAGAAGACTGAGCAGGCTATGAGTGATCAAAGGCAGGGGAGAGAGGACTCTGGATCTTAACTCCTGCTTCCACTCTACATGTATAATTCACAGGTTATTGAATTGTGGGGAGGGAAACTATTTATTCATTAAATACAGGTTACAGGCCTGAAAAGGTATTTAAAATATAAAAAATGAACTTTGGTTGTTGAAAATGTCTAGGCAGGATCTTTCACAATGCACTTTTCCATTTATTTTTTTTTTTCCAAAAGGAAATGGTGCTAATGCAAGTAGCTTTCTTTTCAATGAATCAGCATTTTCTGACAAAGTCAAACCAACAAAAAGGCACACTATGGCTGGTTGGTGTCATCACAGAAGAGACACTGGGTTGTTTGGAAGCAATAACCCCCAGGAATACTGAAAAACTCGTATTCTGAATAAAGCATTACTGATTATATTAGCTTGCTTTTCAGAAGATTTAGAGCACGCATAACTCAAAATCTTTATCAATTTACAGTTCCATGCTATCTATGTGAAAGTCACATTTTGCAATCACATAAGGGCATTTCTTTAGTTTTTGTCCTACACATTTTGGTACTATTCCTGTGTACAACTGAACTTCCTTCCGTGAAACTTTTCACTGGTTACCAGCAAATGGCACTCAGCTCAGCACGGAGATGAGCTTTCATGCAATCAGTTGAGTATCTTAGCTACCAGATCCTTGGTTACTTGGTCATTATTCATCTTTATCAGAATTAAGTTCTGCACTGCAGAAAACCTTTGCAATTAAAATTTTCCTAAAAAGAAAGAATTATTGTCCCAAAGTTTTGATTTGATGAATCAATTAAGAACATTTTTGAAGAAAATCTTGAATAGCTATTTAGAATATAAATAGGAAACATTATGTGTACTTATTCAATAAATGAATTCGGCAATGCCTAGATTTAGTAATGATACAGGAATTCATATGATTCCTGATTTCACAGCTCATTGAATTTCATGATATTACATATATCCGCTGCCCCAGTGAATATATAACACTGTGAATTTTATGCTAACACCAAATTGTTTCTTGATGGGGAGACAGGAGGCACACCACAGCCAATATTACTCTAGTGTAGCTGAAAACACACTTGAGCTTAAGAGATGGTTCTAGTTCACACTTGACAGCCAAAGCCGCAGGCTTGGACATTATTATTATTATTATTATTATTATTATTATTATTAAGCACAGAATGATTACTGAACAACCAGAAATACGAAGAAACATTAAACAAAAGCAGATAGCATAGTCTGTTAGCTACTGGTTTGAAATTTTCAATACTGAACAGCACAAAGGAGTTTTCAGAGGATCATCAAGGGTCATGTACCTAGAAGGTGTTTTTATCTTTCCTAGTAATAAGCAGAAGACTTTTATTTCTTATTTCAAATTGTGACAAGAGTACTTCAGTCTTGTTTCAACATCTTCCTGGAATTCTGAACTACTAGTAAATATTTACATAGGCTATATGGACTTAAGGACATTAAAGGAATTTTACTTTGAACTTGTATAATGGCTAGTTCTTTGGGATCAAAGACAAGAATTTGCTTTTTTTTTTTTATTACAGCAACAACACGTAAAGCAACCTTTGAATGAGAGTGATCCAATATGAATATAACACTTTTTGATCAGTACTGGGCACACCTTGGCCTAATAACTAGGAGGTATTAATTGTTCCAGCGGCTCAGAGGTAGTGTTTCTACAGAAATGTGCTGTCTAGGGGCAGGGAACTGTCTGGTTTGCTTTCCAGAAAGACTTGGTTGTTGAAGAGGGCCGGTTCACAACACTGTCACAAGATATTTGTAATGAGGCACATTCAAAGGGTAGGCAGCTTCAGGGTACATAAAGGGACACTTCTGAAGATATTCTCATGCCCTCTTCTTTTATATTTCTCCGACTGTAACAGGAAACTGAAGGTTACCAATCATTTAATCTACAAATAACATTACTTTCAGGTTGTTAACAGATGGTTCATTCAGCACAGCTTCAGTGGACTCTATTTGATTATGTATCTGCTTCCTGAAAAGGTATTTTTCTAAAATGCTATGGTAACCGATGCTTGCAGAACATGAAACCAAGCAACCAGATTTCTGGAATGCATTTCTGGATAGCTTTTATCGAGCAGGAGAGAAGTGGAATGCAACATGTAGGAAACTATCCCCTTTTACTTAAAATGCAGTTAACTTGGGCAAACAGAATCTAGTTCTGTGCTCAGAGGATTAGTAACAGCTATGGGATTCTGAACTTAAGAGAAATAAACTTTCACAAGGAATGCCAATTTCCTATATGAACTCGAACAATATACACTTGATAGAATGCCATGTTGTACACAAAGCATGCAGTAACCATGTCCTTAATCCAGTATGTCCGGTGATGAACCTTTTATGTCCATGCTCTGGGAGAGGAATGGATCTGTATAATGGCTCTAGGTCTTTATCATGCAAACTCTTACACTTGTATTCATCTTCACTACAATTAGCTTTCTCACTGAAATTAGGGGAACCATCCATAACAATATAAGCAAGCATGCAGAACTTTGTGGAGTATGGGAGCCTTGAAAACAAAACCACCTATAGCAGATGCTGGTTTTAGCTATGTAAACATAAAAAACTAGTGCAGTAAAACTCCTATACTTTATTAAGGTCTTCTGAGATGATCTAAACAGTAACATAACATTAAGATGAAACAAAACATCCATCAATATGTTATCGTCCACCTCAGATCATTATCTTATGGTGGTATCTACTGACAACTTGTAACAGTTTCAAATAAATAGTTAAGTGGCTCCTTTAATACATAGGTGGAAGACCTCCCCATAAATTACCTCCTTATCTACTTGGCAAAGTTGCTTTTGCCATGAACTGTACCTACTCGTTTTCCTGAACTCCGCATATGTCCACTTTCATCTATCTTTAATAGTATTAGCAGTTTCTCTTGTTCAGGACATACACGGATGTCTCTATGCCTAACGAAGAGCCCAGGATGCCCCAACAATCTAAATAAATAAGCATAATTACTGCCTTGCTCTCCAAAGATATGGCAACATAATAGAAGTACCTAATAATGAAAAAGAAAATTAATATAGTTATTGTATACGTTGTCAGTGATAATGTAAATCCTAATCACTAAGTATTTGTAAATCAAATTTATCATAGGAAATAACATTTTTACCAAACGACTTTCTGCCACAGCACTATTTCATTCAAACCTCCTATTGTGATTTTCAATCGGAAAACTGTTTTTTCTGTGCGAGAAAAATTACACATCTCAAACTCACTTATAATAAATTATTTAGTTTCTTTATTGTGGCAACTTCTCCCAAAAAGTTAGTACTTTTTGAGTCGATTTGATGTGACCAAGATCCCTATTTACTTTTGACATTAGGCAGTTACTTACCAACAGTAACTCTATCCTACAGCTGTATGGCCCATTCTGAGCTACCCTAGATACCATAGTGCGTGTGTATGCACAGACACATATGTAGTCAAAGAACCCTTGTGAAAATATTTCTTGGTAGTCAGAGGCATGAATTACTCTCATGACTACAGTGTATGACAGAGTAAATGCTTCACCTCTCTCACACCATGTCTCTCATGAAGCCCTCCTTGGAATCAGGTTCTGGACCAGAGGACACAGGAGAAACTAGTACAGTTCTGTGAGTGTTATAAAAAAAAATAGAGTGATTTAACTGAGAAGTAATCACTTATTTTCTGCTTGTGGCATCATCCCCGCAGTACTGTAGGAAACCGCTACCAACAGAATACTCACTGCTGGAGAGGAAGGATAATTTATCACATAGCTGCAAATTAAGAGCTCTCCTCTTCAAGAAAGCAGATTCCACTCCTGATGTCAAGTTGTGTGATGTAAATTACCACATTTGCAAAAATGTTTAGGCAGCAACCATACAAGTTTCACGTAAGGTCATACTGCGAGTTCCTGGAGGTACTATTCACATATGATACTTAACAACAGAGGCATCTGCCTGTTGATAATATGCCAGATGTGAATACCTTGTCCACCGATAGTCTGAGTCAAGCTGGACCATCGATGTTCTTCCCTTGAAAGTTACAAATTGCTTGTTCAAACTCTTATATCTCATGTCACTCAAAACAGTAAATAATGCTTATTACCACTAGGAAAATATGTAGTTCGCTTTTCCAGGATTTATGAAAACAAGATTATTCAGCATAAACTGATTTATATTTTTTTTTAAAAAAGCAGCACCATTTTTATATGACATCTGAGTATAAATTCAAGCCCTGCACTGTTTTCTGAATTAAAGTATTAAGTAGGATGAACACTGGGATTTCAAATGCTGTGCTCTTTCCAGTTAAAGAAAAAATTGCAAAATGAAATGTCCATTTGCTATTTGTCATAACTCAGAACTGTGCAACGACCATGAGAAAGATAGTTGCAACATTTAAAAAATAAAAACAATGCAAGGAGATCCTGTTCTCAACATGCCTAAGACCATTTTTTTTCAGATAGTAGAACTGTAAGTAGTTAAACATGGATTAAAATTAAATTATCAAGGAATTTTAAAGTTTGATATGGATGAAGACTTATCAGTTTAATTAGTTGTGTATTTCTTTAATACATACTGTCCACAGATATTTTAAATATGTATATATTAAGATTTTCTTCAAAAACTCTTTTGTTCATTTAAACAATTACTTTAAAACCAGAATTTTCTTGTAGGTATCTCCCACAGGGCTGCAGGTTGCTGAGGTACCAGCAATCTTTGGGCACAGCAGTGTTGACCAAAGGGAGGGTTCTCCCTTCTGCTCTGGGAATAATCTCGCAGAAGAGCTATAAAGATACTGTATTTCGGAAACTTTGCTCCTTTCCAAATTAAATATGGGCTTGATTAAAATGCAATAGTCAAAAATTCTGGCCTTTTTAATAGGTTGTTCTACCTCTTAACAGTGTGCCAGACATTCCTGAACTACTCTTGAAATAGATACCAACCTTCAAGGATCAAATGGCAGCCCCTTAGTAGCTTTAACTTTCAAAAAGTCTTTGCGGTGTCAGCCAAGACACGTGAATGCCTTCTCTTTCACGTAATTGGTGAATCATTTCCAGCATGACTGGTCTTTCCTCCTCTTTTACTCAGCATTTCCACATGCAGAATTTGTTAGCATTTAAGCAAGTTTTCACAGCTTCCCTATTCCTCCTTCCCCCAAGTCAAGGGGAATCACCATGTAATAGCAGAGCCTAAACAACAGATGCTAATCCCATAGTTTAATGCATCACAAGAAAGTAATCAGATATTATGATGATATGAGCAGTATAATAACCTATACGGAATAAAGTATTTTCGTTGTTCATTTTTATCTGCTCTCCCAATCTGGGTTGCTGTGCTTTGAGGAAACCTATTTCCCAGGAGTACTTCTATGATGTACTAGTTAAATGACAGCATGGTTAACACGAATTCTTTTACTCTGTATAATCAAGTCTATTATACTGATAATATTGTACAACTTTTAGGAATTTAATTGCCATTCAAATACTTAACCACACAGATACCTACTGTTTATTTTAATATAAGGTTTAATTAATCTCCTTGTTACTGCTAAAATGCTTCATGAGGAAAAAAGTAATTACTCTATAATCCATGTCATCTGTATTTTATAATTTCTCATCACTAAAATGTTTTATTTGGATTAGACATGTTCACTTGCTCCTTACTTCAATTTACCTTTCCCTGTTGGAATCTAATCTAATCTAAACATTTTCTTACTCCTTTTCACTGTTCTGTCTTCAAAATGTTAAATGTACTCAACTGTCAAGACTTCTATCAATTTTTAACTTCTCCTAGTATCAGTCCCTAAAGAGTCCTACTTCGTAACTGGAGTACATACATGGAAACCTCAGCAGATGTACAATAAAAAACATTTGCATTTTGCTGAATCAAGATATCACATGATAAATTTTTATCATAAGTAATAATATTTTATCTACATCCTACATGTATATTTCTACTAAATATTTTACATAAATGCTATAATCTTATGTAAGTATCTTATAATTTTTTGAAAAATAATTATTTTATTGGCTTTATTCAGAATTGTGCTTTTTCCAGTGTAGAAGTGTAGATTGTGATTTACTCTTTTTTTGGCTAGAGAAATGAGCAGGATCATGAGCAGTACATTTGAAACACTTTTGGAAGGAGAAGTATTAGAAAATGCAATGCTCCATAAAATATATTTTGTTCAGTTTAGAGATAAAATTAAATCATTTCAACTATGTAAAAGGATATTAATCCTGCTTAAACTGCAAATGTTAACATACCAAACTATGAAGTTGCTAATGATATTTTCATAATGCTGCCATTACAACTACATGCATTATTAGTACAGGCTTATAGCCAAGCCTATTGGTTAATTTATTAAATCTCCAAGTAACACTTCTTGCCTTCATTGCCAGTAGATCTCCTAATTCAATACTTTTTTGTCAATGTTTTGTTTTTAGACTAGACTTGTATTCATATGATTTGTCTAAAGGAATGCACATGAATTGTGGCCTAGAACCATGGTTTCTGTACATGTGAATAGAACATGAAGAATAATACACAGTACTTCACAATAAAACAAATCTAAGTTCCCAATTTATACTTATGAAAATAATAGGACTACTCATACGAGTAAGCACCTTCACATGGTAAAATTCACAAGTGGTTCTTAGGCCTTGTGAAGTATGGCAGGAGAGGAGGGAACTGTTTGGTGAAGTACATTAAACATAGGATCTTCCTGTGTCCCTCCTATCCTTTGCAGCTAAGAGATGCTCATGGAGATCGTGACTTTCCTGTTACTACTCACCATGAAGGCAAGGCTGGTATTACAATAGCAACAGGTTTTCAAATCTTCAATAAGACTTGGAAACAAAATATGTAGCTGCTTCCCTATAAAGAAATCACCAAGCCTCTGCACCATCTAACCAACAAGAAGAAGAAACCAACCTGCCAAAGGCTTTCGGACAGCCATGAACAGAAAAATAAAATACTGACTTACCAATGCTACCAAGGTTCAGCAAGAGCTGTGACTGCTTATAGACTTTGGCAATTCGTCTGCTTAGTTGTCAAGTGTGGAATTCTGGCATTTAAATCCAGGTGTTAAGAACTGAAAATGTTCACCAACTAAGATTAACAGAAAGCATGTATTTGTGTGAGACAGGCAGTGGTGGGGAGTAGGAGCATGTGGCCTAACTATGCTTGACACTCTTCTTAAATTACTGTGGCTACCTTTTTTCCAGTATGAAACAGCAGAGATAAAGTTTTAAAGATGCACTGCAAGTGATTATGGGAGTATGAACTAACTGATAAAATCCAGGGAGGAAGAAATCTACTGTTCTTGTTTAACAGTGCTATTAAAATGGTGGTTTAAGTGACCTGTGAGCTAAATATCACCACCATCAGGCCTTGAGCACCTAGAATCCTCATGTCCTTTCCAAACTGAGTGACACCATTGTATGCCTAAAGGTAAGTCTGAAGTGGGAGTGCAAGCAGGACTCAGTATGGGCCACTCATGCCTTTTTTTTATATACTGCTTAGGGGCAAAACATAGTAATGCTTTATTCTAGAAACAGCAAAAGCAGTTCAGAATCTGCCCCACAGGAAGAAACGCTTATTAAAAATATGTCTTTTTGGTACAGTTTGAAATGTATAATCTGTTTTAAAAATGTTGAGCACAATATAAATGCAGATTGTGCAAGGTTCTACTACCCAAAAAGCCTAGTCACAGCGTTATGACAGTTCTGTGACATCTAACCATCATAGCAAGTGAAAACATGGAAGAGAGATGGCAGGTGGGAAGAAGTACTTGATATTCAAGGGAAAATATTAATGGATGTGTCTAAAACATAACTACCTTTTAACGTGTCATGCTTTGGAATATTTGCATAATATTATCCTTTAAATTGCAGTGTGTAAATATTAATTTCACAGTATCACTCCTAATAAGTCTGGCATCTGTACACTCAATGGGCCCAATCTAGCACACTTGCATCTCTCCATCACAGACATTTGGAGTCTCAGTTGAGGAAGTGGCTTGAAAGCAAGACAACCCAGACAGACATGAAGAAATATCAGTTTATGAGGAAAAACTGAAAGCCCCTGAACAAATCATGTCATAGGAAACTGTGTCCTGCAATGAGAAGAGATGCTCCAAGGCACCCTTTGTCTTTTCCCCACATATATTCTTTCCTAAGTTACTTTTCTTCCTCTGGATAATGGCTGTTACATACGTACTAGAAGTCCACACACAAATGTATACATACTAAGAGTCCATGAGCAACCTGCAAAAGAGCTGAGAAAGAAAGGCATAAAGAACAATTTAGAAATAGGATCAAGGATCTTATGAACAAACTGAAAAGCTGCGTCAGGGGAGGTTTAAGTTGGAGATCAGGAAAAGGTTCTTCACTGAGGAGGTGGTCGGGCTCTGGAACAGGCTCCCCAGGGAAGTGGTCACAGCACTGAGCTTGGCTGAGTTCAAGAAGCGTCTGGACAACGCTCCCAGTCATCTGCTCTGATTGGGCTGGCCCTGTGTGGAACCAGAAGTTGGACTTGGTGATCCTTATGGGTCCCGTCCAACTCAGGAGATTCTATGATTCTATAAAAACCTCAGTGATGAAGAATTATGAAGCAAAACATATGCTCCCTATATGTCCTTGGTGTCCTTAGCACATTTTTTACCTCTTGCATTCTGCACTCCCCACTTTTCCCTAAGAAGTACGTCACTAGATACATGTGAAATGTTGGCTGTAATTTTTTTTTCTTTTAAAAAAATATTATGCTTCATATTGAACAGAAATAGACCAAAAAACCACAAAGAGGTATGTGCCTGGTCTTATTATCAATGTGAACAAAGTCTTTTCTATTAGATGGTGACATTTGGGGATTTAGTTTGATGCTCATTAGCAGTGGATAGCAGAAATTGCACCATAGCTCCTGTGAGCTCAGGCTGACAAAGATGTCCTGTTTTTTTTGTACTACATGAGACACCATTACAGGCAGCACCACCTTGCAACAGTTAAGGTTTCTGTTCTGTTTACTCCTAAAAGCATGAAGAAAATGTTACAACCACTGAGTCTCCAGGAGACTAAGACATACTGATGAGTATGTGTTCAAGCACCATCATTTTCCAGCAGGCCCCTGCCACAATCAGTCTTCACAGTGATACACGGGGAACAGATTTAGAGCTGTAAATCTGCCATTTCCTAGCTTTCATATGTTTCACTTTGTAACATAAATAACTTCTTAGAACATAATTTCTTTACTGTGTAGTTTCTATTCAAGTAGAATTAGATGTGCTTGCTAAAACCCTTTTTGTTTTGTTTTAAAACCATCATTAGTTAATAGGATACAAAACTTCAAAACATATTACTGTCTTAAAAGAGAACTGGCACACAAAACTCCGTAATTTAACTTCTTTCATTTATTATAGCTGTTGGTGTTTCCAGCAGGGCAGTTGTAAAAAAGTTGGAAAATATTTAAGCTCATTTTTAGCAAACCCTTCCTCCTCATCCTTTCTACAATTTTCTTTCTGATTATTTGCTTAGTTGCATTCCAGTAGATCAGAAAACAAAGTTGTCAATAGTGTGTTAAAACTATTCCCAGAGGGTTAGAAAAATGAAACTGTTGAGAAATCACGAGACAATTGTAGAACAGCTGTTCATTTTTGCTATATATTAGGAAAAATAAGCAAATACCTTCAGACATAAAAGATGCAGTAATAAAAATAACTTCCTGAAGATACCAGTTCAAACTACAAAATAATACTGCTGGTATATTTAGATGAAATTTCCCTTAAATGTTCCAGGAAAAACTACTTAAACTAAGCCTTTGGACATATGACAGTTTTTAAGATACTGTAAAACATGAAACAAGTTAGTATCTCATCCAGTTATTCATTTTGAGAAAATGCCAAAGCCACAATAGTTATAGCTCTACTGTTCCAAGATGAGGCTTGCAGTTCCCAGCTCCTGTAACTTCTGACATACTGCTGTCTGGAGGTATTTGAGAAAAAATATTTCACGTACACTATCCTATTCTTACATGTCTGAACAATTTTGAAAAGTAAATTTTAAGCTCTACAGAATCAAATTAGTGGGATGTTTCTTTGGAAATACTCACATAGTCTACTTCAGGTGACCGATAATTTATCTTACATTTGGCATTTCCTTAAGAAAGCAAGAAAATGTAGAATGAAGTACAAAGGGCATAATAGGCATCATTAGTTAATTAATGTATCGTTAGTTAATTAATGTATCTGAAGCAACCTATAAAAGGTTGCTTTAAATTTGTTTAAATTTAGAATAATAAAATATGAAACTACTTTTTCAGGTTTCCTTCTCCACAGAGTAACAATCATAAGAGTATAGCACAAATGATGAGATTTAAGGAAGGAAAAATTACTTAGTTCTTACTTTTGAGTCTTGGGCATTCTTGCTTTCATAACACTGTTAGAAATACCCAAGACACTTAAGTTAGGAGGAGTGTTGGAAAACGTCTTCTGTAACTACTAAGGCTACAAAATTAAAGAGAGCATGAAAGGAGGACTTCTTTCATACCCACATCCAACAGCTGAAGCATTAAAGAAATTATCAAACTTTGCAAGATGGATGGCAGGAGAAAAGAGTTGCCAAGTTTGCTGGGAGCCTGACCCTGCAAGTGGCCTCCTGTGCTTGTACGAGGATCTGTCAAAATGCGAGTTGTCTGAAAACAAGGGCTTTCCCTATCTGGATCTAGCTCCAAGGCTGGAGCCTATCTATGCATAAGCTAACAACTTAGTATGTCAGCTTTGCACAAAGAATATTAAAAATATTTTAAGTGGTTAGTTAGCTTGGGTCTCTATTTGGTTAGATTTTCCTAGGTCTATAGACATAGCACAAAAAGAGATGCTGTATATTCCACACACATTAGAATCTATTGTTCCAAGGCTTGTATTTCTTTTCCAAAGGTCACAATATTTCATATTTTCCTTTAAGAAAGACAAAGAGAATGCTTAGTGGCAGAGCTACTTGAAGAGAGACAGCTTTTTGGATCCTGACTTCTTGGATATACAGAGTTGGCTGGGATCACAGTTCTGATCTGCTAACGAAGGCTGGACTACCCTTCTCTAATCAGCTCTCTCCACGAGTGTAGCACACACTGCTTTTATTCTTCAGGGGCAGCTCCTCTCCCTACTAAGGTGAGATCTGTGTAGGAAGGGCTTGATCCACCATTACTAGGGTTGTGTTTTAACTGTGTATCTGGCCCAGCATGCACAAAATCTATGACCAAAGTGAAGGAGAATCTCTGATGTTACTCTCCCGGTGGGAAAAGGCAGCTATACGTGCTATCACCCTGAAGGAAGTCAGTTCAGAGTGGCAAACACCTTGGAGAGGTTTGCCATCCAAGTCAGCCAGAGGGTTTAGCATAGCTGACCAGTAGCTATTACTACATAAGAAGGGAAAATGGGAGTGAATTTAGGACTAGGCAAATTAAAATACTGCAAATGAAAATTTACTGATGAAGGTAATGGGAGTTCTAGGGGCTCCCATTACTGACAAACTGAAGAGAAATAGCCCCTGAGCAAACTGAAATGCCATGTTAGTTACAGTGAGATCCACAAGCAATCTTTTTGTAATCACTTGTACTAAACTCCTTCATATTCCTGCACACCCAAACTGAAAAAGAAACAGCCCTTCTAACAAATGGCTTCATTTAAAGCCTCTCTCAAAATGTACACAGTCATATATTTTTGTCATCTATTAAAACAAAGGGCCCAGAAGAGTAATTATTTACTGCTGGGCATTATGAGAAATATCTCTGAATTAAATTATTTTCAATAGTGAAAACTATTATCACATGAATGAAATTGCATTCTTTTAATAACAATACTGCCTTTTAAAGGACATTTTGCATTCGCCCAGAGATACATGGAATTCTGGGTATGGATGCATGCAAACCCCAACACTTAGTTGAGAATCTGCTTTTGTTTTTTCTGCTGGTTGTTAATTATTCAGTGGCAAACCGAAACTGTTTCATCTGTATTGATGCTGTACGAAACTCACCTCTGTGCACACGAACAAGCACATGGTTCTATACCATACAAGACTTCAAAATAACAAATCATAGCAACTGTTAGATGGGATGAAACCTAAGGCCAGTGCATCCAGCGCTGGGTCTCTGACAGAGGCAGGAACAAGGCGTTTCAGAGGAGGTTTAAGTGAAACACAATTAGCAGACAGTCGTTGGTTTACTTTATTCTAGCTTGTATACCTTTTTGTTTATAGTTTGTTGGTGAACAGATCTCTGTATGTATCTGAAGTCAGAGTGGGGAGTGATTAGCTGAACCCCATGGTTTTGTTCAAGCGTAACACTAGCAACCAGATTTCCTCTGTGAAAACTGTGAATCCAATTTTCTCTCCCAATGACTGCTCCTTACAACGTGCTCTGCGTCTGCCAGTGACTCGATGTGCTAGAATAGTCCTAACTTGCTAAAATTTCTGAACAGTTCAAAGAAGCTCAAGCATTGTTGGAGTACAAAAAACTTCTGAATGAATTGTCATGCCAGTTACCAGAGCTCTTCTGGCATATACTTTAAAGATTTTTTTTTCCCCAGAAATAGCTATTTAGAGCTTTTAATATGTTATATAGACCCCAAATTCACTGCTTGTAATGAAAATATAAGGTGCCACTAGTAACACAGGAGTACGTGAAATGTAGATTTAAAATTAAAGAATTAAAAATGATCATTTTCATGGTGAATTTTCTATGTCCATATAGAAAATGTCTGGTCCACAACGTGTGTACCATACAGAAATTATATACTAATAATACACCTATACTTTTAGCAGGTTTTCAATGCCTCTGAGAATACCAGTAGGCTTGAATACTTTAAAATACAGCTTTTTTGTCAGAGACCTAATTATTTTAAGGATTTTTGCTGACCGTATCTGCAGAAAATTCCATTATTGCACAGTATTGTAACTGCAACCCAATGCCTCAGTCACTATGCAATCATTCAGGCTCACAGCATCCTACCCCACAAATACCAACAGAACAGGGGGCTCATAAAAACCGTGAATAATCTTGAAAGTACTTTGATTTGTGTTTTAAGTCTGTAAAGAGATGTGAAAGGTGCCAAATCAGCGCCCATTTCATTACCAGTAGAAAAAGATCAGTACTGTCCTCCATGTTGAGCTCATCACATGTATTCGGCCAAACTCTTTACCTTATCACATATATGTTCATGGGCCAGGATCCAATTAATTAATGGAAATGTGCTGAATACGTACAAAGATATATTATGTCCATGGAGCAGAAGTATCTACTGTAGCTCGTTTTTCCTACTTCATGAAGGCTACAATCATCACCATTAAGGACAACAAAGCCAATAAATGAAGCCAGTAAGGAGAGCAAACAGTTCCTAACTATGAAACTTGTCTTGGGGCTCTAATCTCTGCCTTCGGACTGGTTTTCTTAAAAATGTAATTGACTGACAGACATATTTTATTCAGAAGCATAGAGTAGGCAATCTTTGGGAGTGGAAATCCAGAGTAAAGAGGGTATGGAAGGTACCACAGGGAAGAGGTGGAAGAAAACAATGTATTCACTAAAAATGCAGTTTAGGTGATCCAGATGAATTTGACTTCATTATTTTAATAAAATTATTTGTTCTGTTAAAGATAGGTTTGGAGAAATCTTACTGAAATATATTGATTTTGTTTCAGAAGAATGATTAATGATATTTAAAGAAAAAAAGTCTGTTAAAAATGAAATTAAATTTGTTATTTGAGACACAATGATTTCTTTTCTCAGGTTTTTCATATTGATGAATAAACCAATTATTATTCCAAATCAATCTAAGCTTTACAATTTCATTACAATTTATATCTGAAAAGTAAGTGATGTGACAAGCTCTTCAGGAGCCACCTTGATATAAGAAGAATATTGTCAACAGCCATCTTTTTGCTAGAGTTTTAATATTATATTAAGAGATTTATTTATTGTGAGATAATAGTATCTTGCAATGTTTTGAACAAAATCCCACAAGAAGTTTCAAGCCTGAGTAATGAACCTTGGAGCAATGACTTATTTGGACATGTTGAAGATACAGAAAAAGAGGGCCTAGATTTGGAGGAAAAAAAAACCCAAAACCCAAAACATGCAAATTTTGTTTCTTGATCATTTGTCCATTGTCACCAATCTTTTAATATGAAATGCTTTTGAGAAGTCCTCAAGAATAACATTTGAAATCACTAGCTGTTTTTTAATACAAGGTCTCCCTCCCTGTTTGGAAGACTGATTGCAGACTAATTTGCAAACACAATCCAGGAAAATCAAACAAGGGGAAAAAAAAAAAAAAGCACTAGCTGAAGTCTACATAAGTTTTTTAAAGGAAATAAATGTATTGGGAATAGTGGGTTCGAAATGAATTTTCAGGAGAAGAGCCAAAAGGAAGAAATTTCTCCTTGGTAAACTGAGATCAAGAAAGCTTTCTAGATGTTGGCAGCACCACAGAAAAACCCAATGATAAGAAGTTATAATGCTGAGATGGTAAGAGACCACTTCATCTAAAATAAAGATGAGGTTAACAGTACTGATAAAATGTTGAAACTATGGAACATTTTGACATGAAATGAGAAAGACTTACACTAGAACACCATGTTTTATTTACTGTTTTGTCTGTATTTACCTATTTTAACCAGGGCTAAGATGAGCCTATTGCAAAGCACAGCAACTTTAAATCTAAGGTGAACCATACCTGTACACAGTGCACAAAATATTCGATATAAAATAGTATCTTTGATCTTTAATTAATTTTTTCCACCCTTTTCTCTCCCAACAAGGTACTGCATCACTCTAAAGGAACGATTAAAAATGATCGAATTGGGTGTAGGCAACATTAAAGCTCTACTGAATGCAAATGATATTGTCCAACTCCCTCATTTAAACCTACGAGAATAAAGAGACGTCCAAATACGTGTTTTCTGCAAACTGTACCTACAGCATACAACAACCATCGATCAAATTGGAATTCCACAGGTAAAGCATACAAGCCAGCCTTCTGACCTATGCACAGTTAGACTGTAAATTGGCGCTTCGCCTTGATTTTTTTGTACCCAGCAAACCAGATCATTAACTGCAATTTTATTCATTTCATAATTGCATTTTATTAACTTCAGACCTACAGAAATGATGTTTATAAATTTCCAAAGCCATCTCCACTTCCCAACAGCCACTACAGTGTTGCAGTGCTATTCCTGTGGTGTTAAAACACCATCTCTGGAGTTCTCATCAGGCAATTTATTTTGCTATGCTGGTATTCTGGTAGGTAGAGGGAGACAACACCCAGCAGAAAAACAAACAAACAAAAAAACCACCTCAACTTGTAAGGCTTTGAAGAACCACAAGTATCAACGCAAAGCATGAGAAAACTAAGAGAAGATAAAAGAAGGGAGAGAAAGAAGAAAATTAAGCACATTTGGAAAATTAACTCCTTTTCTTATTGAAAATTATAGAACTCTGGAAATTTCATCAGATTTTTTAAACTGGAAATTGACAGAAGCACTTTGAACATATTTAGAATAGATTTTGCAAATTTTGTCCAACAACGCAAAACACCAGTCTCTCAGAATTAGTTGCCTAATGTTTGGAAAACATTTTTATGAAAAAATCTAGGACTATTCTATTTGCTTACCTGGTCAGTTAAATGAAATTCACTGGCCCAAGCAGAACATATTGTAGAAGAGATCTGGAAAAAAAAATAAAAAAATGTTTAATTAAAATTTATTTCTCTCACCCATATTTTTGATGACAAATTAATAACAATGAGTTTTTACTATTGTATAGAAATTGCAAGCAGCAAAACCATACTAAACAAAAAGCTGCTTCAAATCTACTAGGTCACTGTTTTCCCAAAAGAGTCCTGACTGTGTGGCTGGATTACATTTACAAACAATTGTACTAAAACCAACATACTATACTGTGCTATTAAAAAAGGATTAAAAGTATCTGTTATGTAGTTGGTATCAATTTTTGTGTCTTTTTATTCAAATACAAATGTATAGCTATCAATATTTCCTTAAAGGATACTCAGATTTAAAATACGTCCATCTGTTAAAAAAAAAAGCACATGTATTTCTCATTACATGTTCTTCAAGGCACTTGAATACACAGAGTTTATTATTCACTTTATTTACTTATGTACTTTCTATAACATTTCACATCAAAAGAGTAAGAAAAGAACATCACTAAGACTGTAATGTGATTAATATAAGTACCAGAAAATGCCAAATATTAGCCCGCCTGTACAACTTCTGTTTCTTCAATCAGTATAGAATATGCTACCATTGCTAATTGCCCAGTCACATAGTATTCATCCATGGGAACTCCTCTTCATTCCTTCTACAGATGTTCAAAAAGCTCAAACACTGATATTTTGTGTTAATTTCATTGCTTTACACATGGTCTGGAGATACATTCATGGAGTAATATTCAAGTCCTGATAGAAAAACTGCAGTATTTTGCTATGCTCCATACACATTGCTTTTGCTGTGCTGCAAACACTGTGCAACTCAAGTTCAGCAAATTTTTTCTGAGGAATAACATTGTCCCAGATGAGTTCCTTGGTGCTAAGAAAGTAAGCTGAAAAGTAAACGCTAATTTCGGTCTCAGATTTTGCAGAGGACTAAACATCACAAGCACTTTATACATTCAAGGTACTGCTCACAAGGGTTTCAGCTGGAGACATAAATACCAACCACATTGCAAACTCGGTGACAAACTGATTACAAAAATAGGGAACACACTGTTGCTGACTATCTCTAAAAACTCGATGCAATGCATTTCACCCTTTGATGTGTGAACTCTGCAGTAAATCAGAGGACTGAATTTTATTCCCCAGGGCTTTAATCAACTTTGTCACGAGACTCCTTTTTCTTGTCCTGAGACATTCTCAGTCACCACTTTCCACTTTCTGTTTCTGAACAAGACTCTCCATTACTACAAACCAAATTCACCCTCAGAAATGGCTCATCCGCTTACTGTCTAGATCAGGGACACTGAAAAAGTAGTATGTTACCAAGTAAGGTAAGATTCCCGCAATGCATCTGCAGAGGATGGTTACATCAAGCTGCACAAGCCATGCTAGTGCTGTTTAACTTTGCCACTTTACCACTTCAATAATCATAGAATCATGAAATGGTTAGGATTGGAAGGGACCTCAAAGATTATCTAGTTCCAACCCCCCCTGCCATAGGCAGGGACACCCTACACTAGACCAGGTTGCCCAAAGCCCCATCCAACCTGGCCTTGAACACTGCCAGGGATGGGGCAGCCATGACCTCTCTGGGCAGCCTGTTCCAGTGCCTCACCACCCTCACAGGGAAGAATTTCTTCCTTATATCTACTCCAAATATCCCCTCTTTTAGTTTAAACCCATTCCCCCTTGTCCTATCACAACATGCCCTTGTAAACAGCCCCTCTCTGTCTTTCCTGTAGGCCCCCTTTATGTATTGGTAGGCCTCAATTAGGTCTCCCAATTAGCATCCTTCTGATGTAGCCAGACTGGTTTATTTTAATCTAAAAACTGGGATTTGGGTCAAGCAACTTTGAACTGAAAGGGTCATATCCTCATCATTTCCTTAGCCACCTGCCTGTCTGTGACTCTTGAGAACTTCTGTCTCATTTCAGAAAAATTTACCATGGGACTTTTCTTCCTAGACCAAACTACGGTCCAGTTACTGGGTTGGCACCACTGGACTGATGCAACTGTGCAGGTCACTGCTGATAAAATAGTTTCTCTGCTCAGATCAACAGTAGGAAGTTTTCAGCGGTTTAACAGCAAGAGAGATTGAGCAAATGCAAAAACAGTGGAACAATGACTGATGATAGGATAAAGAATAAACTGAACTGTGGTCACTGTGTTTTTGTAGGATTCGCTCTACGTGATCCTTTATTCTCAGGTTCTACATAAAATAGAAGGGGAAAGTGTTTTACTAGGGAAATAAAAGAAAATAAAACCAACAGAAAACACAACCAGAACTGTACTGCTATGCAATCAATTGGACAACCGTCCAAATGTGTTCAGACCAGTGAGACGTTCAGGAGAATACCTATTTAACTAAACCCACGCTTCCTCGAGAAAGACTACCACTCTCCGCACTTAAAGTCAACGGTCTCGTCGATGACTGTTCTGACCTCTTCCTGACAGTATTGTAAAAGAAGCTCTGGATTTGAACTCCAGCCACATCAGTTATATCCCACCATCCTCAGTTGTTCATGGTTAGACTCCGGACCAAGCACATCAGAAGTAGTCCTGGTGAGTACATTTGTTTAGCATTGGAGAGCACACTATATTTCTCTGTTAGACTTTTGGGTAGCCTTTCAGTAACAACATGATATGCACGAAAACTAGCAAGAGCAAGTGGGTTAATGAGAGACCAGATGCAATTTGCTTATACTGGCCACATCTCAAAGCTGTGACGGACACCCATCCCTGCTGATGCAGGTATTGCTGCCAGCACTCCTGTACCAGCCAAAAGCTCTGCACATACGACGCCCTCTGGGTAAAAAAAGGCACATTTTGCATCAGCAGCCCCACTTCCTTCATTAAGCATGTCACAGCCTGTTTCAGAACAAAAAATATTGCTCACCCCTCCTTAATCCATTTATCTCTTTGTTGCTAAGAGAACCTAACTCTGATTCTTTACTTTCTAGTGAATCACAAACAAGCTGTTATCCCCACTCTCACTGGAGGAACAGGCATCATGAAGAGTCTGATGGGGGAAGGCAGCACTTTTTTACCTGTGATAAAGTCCAAGCAGGAAATGAAGTAAGTTTCCCTTCTAGTTTGCAGAGTCTGCAGACACAGTCACCAACTTCGTATTTTCAAACCAAGCACATGTGATATGATATAAAAAGCATCAAGACACTGAGACAATTATCATGCAACTAAAGATACAATTTTTACAGTCAATTTTCAGAGGAGAATGGTATTGTTATTCTCTTTTTAGCCTTCAAATATTTAATAATAATCCTGCTTTATGCATATTAATTTTAAGTAACTTATAGTGAGATTTGCAAAGGTATTGATTTCAATGGGAGTTACGGACTGAATATCTTTATATGGAGTCACAGCCTTCATCCTATTAAATCTCTACATTTATTGTCTGCACACAAATCATTATAAAGCAGCCATTATTCAAGAAAGAACTCAATAGTAAGAGAAAAGCCCAATTAAGAAGGAATTCAATGCAATAATGGAAGTTCGGAAGTTGCCTGGAGTTGTGTTTGCCTGCAAATCATTGGGGATAGATGAAATCAGGTTTGTTTCATCCCCCCCTTCCAAAGCATTATTTTCACTTCAGCTTTACATTATTAGTTTTTAAAACTTGAAGTATTAGTACTTCTGCAAAGTCACAGGTTAGGAACAAAGATGGCATTAACTAGGTTTCTGAGGGATCTTGATTTTGCAATACTATCATCAGTGCTGGGGTTAGCCCTACAAATAGCTAAAAGCAACAGGCTGGGGTTCTTGTCTATAGCTCTTGGATGTTTGTAGATAGTCAAACTGGCTTTTCTCACCCTAGTCTTGCATACATTAGTCTGGTCACAAATCATGCTGGAATGTACATTTTAATACCTAAACTTCTTCCCTCCCACATCCATTTATGTGAAAAAAGAAGTAAGAATTGATGGACAACAGGAATGAACACTGGCTAATTCAAGTAAGGATTTTTTTAAGGACCAAAACCTGTTTTGTTCTATTTTATTTTTATAGACTGAAGTCTTTCCATAAAAAAATAATGGCACTGTAAATCCTCCAGCTAACAATGTAAAGTCAACAGATAAAAGAAATCTATCAGTCTATACACCTGCCTAAGGGGGACCAAAAAATTTGGGGAGACAAGGAGAATCACATATGAAGAGCTTTGTGATAGCATCAAGGCATTTCAGGACAGCATATATTTAATTGCACAATGTTTCTATGCCCTTTTAAAGCATAATGCTGAGACGGCCTACATACACCTTCTTACACCAGCAAAATACTGACTGGTTAAAAACACAGTGATGAATGTGTCTAGTGAACTTTGAGAACTGCAAATTTCTACCTTCGAGCATGCAACTGTTCTTATTCCCGTCTCAGCTACCCAGAGCTCTCCTGGAACCAGGTTTCTCAAGGTGGATTCAGACATATAATGACATATCACTCTTGAGAGGGGTGGAGAAGTTTATTTTCTCAGGTTTTATCCCTAACACTTTCCTAGAAAGCAACCAGCTGAGCCAAACAAGGGTTCCCAGGGTAACTCCAGTGCTCCTAGGAAACTAATGGTTTTACTCAGAATGCAGTGACACAAGGCAGAGATAGTGGTTTCTCCAGCTCAGACCTCCTGGGATGGATAGCTACCCATACAGACAGTAAGAAAGATCCACAGTTTGATATGGGCCTTAGACTGGCTGTCTTCACGCTTCCATGAAACTGTGTCCAGCTCTGGGCTCCCCAGTTGAAGAAAGACAGGGAACTACTGGAGAGAGTCCAGCAGAGGGCTACAAAGATGATTACGGGGCTGGAGCATCTCTCGTATGAGGAAAGGCAGAGAGAGCTGGCTCTGTTCAGCCTGGAGAAGAGAAGACTGAGAGGGAATCCCATCAACACTTATAAATATCTAAAGGGTGGATGTCAAGAGGAAGGGGCCAGACTCTTTTCGGAGGTGTCCAGTGACAGGACAAGGGACAATGGCCATAAACTGGAACATGGAAGTTCCATCTGAACATGAGGAAAAACTTCTTCACTCTGAGGGTGACTGAGCCCTGGTGCAGACTGCCCAGAGAGGCTGTGGAGTCTCCTTCTCTGGAGATATTCAAAACCCGCCTGGGATCGATCCTGTGCAACCTGCTCTAGGTGATCCTGCTCTAGCAGGGTGGTTGGACTAGATGAGCTGTGGGGGTCCCTTCCAACCCCTACCCTTCTGTGATTCTGTGGAATAGAAGCATGGCTGAATAAAGTGGAAGATGCTTAGTCTTTTCAATGACTGGGATGGGCCCGGAGCTGAAAACTACCAGCAGTGAGAGGAGACTCTGGATAGGTGACTGTGGACATAGCCCTCACTGTGCAGTACCGGAACGCCTAGGAAAGACCACTGCCAACCCAACACTGAAGTCCTACCTACATGGATTCGTTTTGCTCATTGGGCAAAGCTCTGGTAGACTTATATACACTGTTTACAATACAAGTAATGCAACAAATGTGCAAGAGTTTGCGCTATTCAGCAGGACACGCTCCTACCCTCAGAACTGAATGACAGTACGTTTGTTACACAAGACTGGATTGGACCCCATTATGCAGGTAATTAAAGTTATATTACATGGTACAGAACTCGAATGTATAAAGCAATCTAAAAAAGTGTTAAATAAAATATTTGCGTTTTTCAAAAACAAAATCATGTATTTCAGGAGGAGAAGACTGATAATGTGTAATAAATGCATGCATAGCCAACAGAATCCTCTAAATTTTATTGAAAATGTTGGAATTCTTTGAACTTTAATGTTTAAGAAAAAATTCCTGTCTTGTAATGTGTATTTCCAGCTTAACAGGGTTAATCAGAAAAGACTAAGAAGTCATACTTAATGCAAAAATCCTGAAGAAGTTATCTACCAGTACTCAGATACCACTAAAACTGAAGTGGAGATTTTTGTGGGGAAAAAAAGGTGTTCAGGGTATTTTCTGCATTTAAAATACATAAGCACAACAAGAATCAAACTCTCTTGCACAACTGGAACCACAACTGTCTTGTGAACAAGTACAAACTATTTAGAGGGATTTTCTTGATATGGATTTTTTTAAATAATTTTTACTTTGTGGACAGTTCTGTCTCAGACACATAACAGAGAAAATGAAACAAACTCAAATTGAACTTCTTCAATGTTCTTGAAAAAGTTGACTGATTTGGAGGTGAGAACTTAACACTTCTTTTTCCAGCAAGATCTATTCTACTTTGTAAGGCTTCAAGTTTATTTCAGTTCTCAACTTGTGGGTGACCAATGACCAATTTATCAAAGCAAAGCTTACCTAGCTATTACAATTTTGTTAATAGCAGTTTCACTCAGTGCTAAAAAAAAGGACAAAAATCTTTTAAATAAAAGTCTTTTTTTTCCTAAAGTACTTAAAACAGGATGAATTTTTATATATATACTTCCTAGGGGTTGGATCACACTATAAGCCCATTATAGTGGAAAAAGAGAGACCTAAAAGCTTCCCTGCATCTGGAGGAGGATCAGAAGGCACACCCACAGCTCCCACACAGCCACCGTCCCCTGCTGTTCATGCCCCATGACAGTTACTTTGTAGGGTATCTGGAGCAGATCTACAGTCAAGTGACCAACCTGGGAGTCACGCAAGAAACCTCTTTATTCCCTTTCAATAGACAAACAGCAGATTTCTGCTTTCCTATTGCTCCCTGCAGCTTTGCTGCTGCCAGGGTCCAAAGTCTCTCCCTGTGAAGAAACCCCACAACCACATCCAAAGGCTCACAATAGGCAAGGATATCCTACGTACCTTTCCCAGACCCATGCTTAGGGACAACTACAACATGATGCTTCACCTTATGTTTTGCTGAGTGACTGTGAATGCTGCTGTTTGTAAAAAAACTTACCATGACGCTCTCCCCTGTTACGAGCTCTCTCATATGCCAGAGCACTCAAACTCAGCGATACGTTACAATTACATTCCATGCGGCATAAAGCGAAAGCACTGTTGAATACAAAATACTACACAGGTGTAAGAGCTCACAAACTGATCTGAGATACCTCACTATAGGTGCAGAGCAACTCCATTAAATCATAAAACAAGAAAACCACCCCATTCTGTGGAGCCCTGGCTCACTACATTACCATTGCTTTTTGATTAAAAAAAACAAAACAAAAAAACCAAAACCAAACAGTAAGCATTACACTAGTTATTTATCTAGTAGAATGACTTGTTTAAGATATTTGGCACAATTTCAGTTAAGCTTTGTAGTTTGTCTTGTAACATTTTTTCATATACCACATGAATAGAAAACTGCATTTCAAAGAACTGCAAAGCCACAAGTTACATAACAATGGCTGCAAAGTGGAATCCGTTTTAACTCATAATAGGTATAATTAGCACAATAGAAATTAATCAGGTTATATTTCAGTGCATCTTTAAAATGTTCCAGATGCTTTATGCTTTCAATATTTCATTTGTATTTACTTAAATTCTTATTAAACAAGGTTTGTACAGGAACAGTACATAGACCTGAGAGTTAAACACCAAATTGCTCAGTTTTTTCAGTACTGTGACTAAACAGGAGAAAATTATATTCTGTTTGCTGCTCACCCCCTCAAACAAACCAAACAAAACCTCAGCTAACAAACCTATCCAAATATAGTGCTATACAGGAGGTGAGATGAGATGGCATGCCACTTTGTTCTTTGGGTTTTTCCTATGAAACTGCATGGTCTTAGCAAAGAAAAGAAAATAAAAGCATAAAGTAAAAGCTCTAATTCATTAGATTCTTAAAGGTAGTCTTCTATGAATATTTCAGCTTCCAAATCTAGTCTGAATCTCTCTGTGTTTACCCTTCATCCTAAAGATTATTCTCTACCTTAAGATTTTAGTATCTGTTCGTAGATAAATTCTGGTTCATCCTTCCCGGTACAGCTTCAGTATTCCCACTGCTTTCTCTTTTGTAGACAATCTCATCCCTAAGTATGTTTCCATATAAGTCACATCTCCCACCCATAACTATTTTTACATCAGGAACCTGTTGCCTACATGGCCAAACACTTACCTACAATGTACTTCTCACTATCATGACTAAGAAAAAAGCCATGGTTTCTTTGCCCATGTGAGAGCCTGGTGCACTGCACGCATCCAGCCTGAGGTCTCCTCCTGGGGCCGACGCAGACAACTGAAGTTAGTGGAATTTACAGTCCCACCGTGACCTCCGCCTTTAACCTTGTAAAAGCTACGTTATCTCTATAGCACCCTTCTTTTTTTCTGGTAACACAGATTCCTTTCAGAGGTTTTTTTCAGCTGATCAATAATTATAATTCCTCTGACTATTCTAATACAGAAATCTTCCCACATAAAATGTTTTTCTTAGCTGCAAACTATAAATCTTCTGATTTTTGATCTTTGTGTCATCTCCCCCGTCTGCACAACTTCATGCACAACAGTAGTCTTTCACTAGCCAAATAGAATAAATTGACATCTCTATACCAGTAGCCACTATTGGTACTCTCTCACTTCTTTTCCAACTCCCCAGTTATGTCTGGAGCTATGTAATTTACCAAGAGAAAAATCCTTCTGTTGTTATTTCCTATTGCCTCATTTTTCTTCCATTTTTTGTTCCTGTCCTTGTATGTCTGATCTCCATGAAGTCTCAATTCTAGAAATATTTCCTCTTATAAAGTACTTGCTTGTGTTGCTCCTCCACTGCCTCCTCTCTCAATGGAGAATTTGGTAAAGCAGCTTTCTCTCGTTCCCTGGCACCTCCTTGGACCAAGCATTTCAATTGTTTTCTACTTAGGTCGTGTCGAGCCACAGCACAAAAAACTGTCTTCTGCCCAGAAGCATCCCTTGTTTCTGACACAAGTGTAGTTCAGTACACCAGTGATCTTTCCATCCTCTTGGGTGCGTTGGTTCTTCTGTCTTCCATGCGAAGTTGAGCAAGTTATTAAGGAAGTCCTTGGTGCATGGAGACAGCATATACACATTCCAGCCTAAACAGTGCTTCGAGGTACTTAGAAAAGCTTCATTACTGAATAATCCAACCACTTAACAAGCTTTAGGTATTTATCCCCACAGCAGCCCTGTAAGAGATCCCTATTTTTACCTGATGGGGAACTGAGGCATAGGAAAACTACTTATGCTACTTAACCACGGGATATCTGCGATAACGCAGGAACCAAAGCTAAGTCTTTGATAACCCAGACTAATCTACAGACTATTTCTCCCACTTCCGAAATGATAAGCGTTCAGCAAATCTTATGTACGTGGGTTTTTCTCCCCTGCTGCCCTTGGAGTGATCTGTGCATAGATGAGCTATTTTGGCTTGCTTCAAGGCAAAGAAATGGGGTGGGTTTTCTCCCCCTATACACCTTTAGCCAGAAACTGTTCTGTCATTTGTGTTTTGCTGTGTGCAGCACTTCTAATTTTAGCCTTTGATACAGCAGTAATTGATGCCCCTATAGCTATTACCAGACACAGTTAAAGAAAAAGCAACAGAAGAAGGAGGAGAAGAAAGGAACATGTTATGTGTGGTTTCTGTACAGAAATCCAAAGCAACTGTGAAATCTATGCTGTTTCCAGTACCATCTTGTTTCTTCTAATTCTGAATGTCTTTTGTACTGGTTATAGCTGTGTGGTTTATTTTTATGTGAAAAAGGATTATTCATTTTCTATCATCTATCTGGCCACCTACATTTTGCTTACTGAAATATTTGCTTTCTACTCATATCTCTGAACTCAGACTTTTTTATGTGGAAATGTGGGAGATGTTGGCCTGCCTATTGTGGATCCAAAGAGTATCTCAAACAGCATTTATAAAAATCCAACATACGTTTGGGTTATGCTAGCAGTTACATTAAATGAACTACAAATCCTGCAGTGGACTTAAGCCAAAATGAACCCCTGGCATACCCACACTTCAGAGTATCTAGAACTGTTCGTTTCTCCTCAGAAGCCTTTCTCCAGCACGTTCCCTCAGACCTTCCCATCCTGTAGCTTTGGACTTTCTCCTGGCAGCTGATATAATTGTTCAAGGCTCCTGCAGCATCCAGTGTGCACAGCAGCACAAGCTGCACCACTGTGCCTTGCTCGTCACCTGAGTCAATCAGTCAAGGAGTTTACACCAAAACTGTGGGGTTTGGTCTCAATGATCTAGCTTTCTCTACCACTGAAAATCTTAGATAATACCCAACATGTAAAGCCAAACTGAAATCAAGTTCAAGGTTCAAGATGAGCTACAGATCATGAGAAGCTGGGGAAAAAGAAAAAGAAAAAGAAGTGGACGATTTTCCCATGCTATAAAGGCACCTGCCTTAGGAAAGTATGGTCCATCAAACCATACTGCTCAACACTCTTTGACAAAGCTTTCATCAAATATGGAGCAAAAGAATTAAATCAAAATTCTAAGCATTGTTCTACTCAGGACAAGGATATCCACTTTTTCCACCTTAAGACTCTACTGAAGACTGGGATTTTTCCCATACACCAAGCAATTCTAGAGTCTGTTACCTATTTTAAAGGGACAGCTCCACTATACCATGAAGAAAGACTGTCTAAACATAGATAGCAGGCAGAGGTAGCCATTATGACTTTGCCAGTACAACTTCTCAGAGACAAAGTTATTACAAATTATTATCTGTATCAGACAGGTAAGTCTGGTGAAGTTGGGGGCAGAGACAGGGGAAAGAAGAGGAAAAGGTGATGAAGAGGAACACTGTTGTAAATCATGTGTCTAATGTAGAGAAAAATCATAAATAAAAATTATTTCCAGTGGACAGGTAGAACTTTGGGAAATAAAATGGTTTTGTTCCTCATTAAACAACATTACTGTTTCTTAGGACTAAAACTGTACAACCTCTAGATCCATGTTTCTGTGACTTTCAAAAAAAAACAAAAATTTTTTCATAAATAGTAGCAAATTTATTAAACAGGCTACTGATTTCAAATTTATTACTTTCCACACCCATGAACTGATCAAGTCAACCTAAGTCCATCATTTATATGCAAAGTTTCTCAAGGGAAGATGGAAAGAACACCTGATGATGCAAAGTCCATTTAAGCAACTTAGACTGCACCTATATTGCTTGTTTGGTGCTGTCCCTATAGTTTGTGCACAGGTGGAAATCTGAATATCTCTTATCTAGCTCACTTTATCACTTATAAACTACTAAAAAAATGCCAAGAATGTTGAGAATCGTGGTTTATAATTGTCACAGAAATGGGAAGAAATGGTCAATTGTGTTCTCAACTCATTTAATATCATCATGAGATAAAGTTTGTCTAAATGTCTACGTATTACTGTAATGATCAAGTAAAACCAAGTTTTGAGATCAATTAACTTCTGTAAGTCTTATAACAGCAAATATTCTACCTGAGAATTATAGGAGCACTAACTGCTACACTGCTGAGGACACGCTGTAATGTTATAATGTACAGGCAAGTCAATTCTACCAATATACATTATCCCTTGCTTCCATGCACACCTTAGAGCCACAATCTCTGTGTATAAGAGTACATCTAGATGAAATTACCCCAACTTATAGATGTGTCCCAAGCTGGGACTTTTAAACTGGGCCACAGTGAATTAAAAGAAAAAAAAAAAAAAAAAGAAGACAACATTCAAACCAAGGCCCTGCATGTCATGATGTCTGGCATGATCTTAAACCATAACAAGGCCATGAATGAGCGTATGGCATTTGCAAGTACCAACATGATAACACTTAGCCTGATATATCTTACAGATGGTAGTATTTTGCCACAGCACGGACAAGATCTTGGCAGGGAAGCACAGAAAACAATAAACACTGAAGTTTTTAGAACTATATTTTCAGAAACTGGCCTCCGTATTGTGACATCTGAAGCTAGTCTGGAAATAAAGCCTTTAATTTCCTCTGTAGCTGTTGCCAAGAACACAAGGAAACCTTGAAAGGAGGAGGAGGTGATGAATGAGGTGGGCTGTGGAAGGTAAGGATTTGCAGCAGCAGGATGCTGAGACGTCCTCCCATGGCAGCAGAGAAAACACTGAAGTTGGGTTTCCTTCTGCAAGGTCAAAAGCTTAGACTAGCAAAAGTTAAGCTTAACTACGCAAAAACCCTATTACTCAACATATTTGTGGAGGCTGACGCTCTAGGGTTTAGGCTCTTGAGCAGCAGAGCTTTATTCTTTGTGAATCAGCATTAGCTTTCCCAGACTCTATCTACCTACAAAACCATCTTAACATAGCCGAGGAAAAGAAAAAATTGGCAGACTCAAAACTAGCACCAATAAAAAGCTGGACCTCAGAAACCTCGTCTTGCTTCCAGTATGGCCCAAATGTCACTCACGGCTGCAACCAAGAACCGTCTTCTGCATCTCAGCCCCTGTTTCACCGGGGATGTGGAACTGCAGGGACAGGGCTGGGGCCACAGGACCGCAGGGCGGTGCAGTGCCCTCCTTCTCCGACCAGCCCCTTCCTGCAGCCCCCACTGAGGTGAGCTGGGCCAGGCTGGGGACAGTGACGAGGGCTGGCAATGGCCAGTCATCTCCGTCACAGCCACAGGTCCTGGGGCTGGCTGGGAGGTCAGTCCCCAAGACGGGATGGGTTGGGGTTGGGGTGGTACATGTCAGAGTCAGGGCCAAAATGCAGCTTTGAAGAGGAGGGTGAGGCCTGCTGGGGTTTCTCACAGCTCTCTTCACGACCAGAGACTTGTGCCCCAAGCCAAGGCAGCCAAACATCAGGTGGAAGTGGGGAAGGGATGTGCTCAGGGCCTTGGCATACACACCTTGTACACACGCACCATATACTGCTGCTCCTCTGAGCATGCAGGCAGCAAACAAAAACAGTGTCCTCTGCACCTGGCCAACCTTGCTGAGCCCATGCAGGACAGTGCTGGTTCACTCTCCTCTTCCAGCAAGAGGATTTACTCATAATAAATTCCCACTCCTTCTGGAAAAGAAGAGCCAGAAGGGATGGTGAGTCACCACTGCCTCCCCGCAGCGCCTCTCCGGCCGCACCACTGTGCCTTACCCTCCATGCAGGAGAACCGGTAAAATCCCACATGATGCCTGAGAGATTTCCACTTCACAGTCTCTTACTAAAAGCAACATTTGCCATCTAGAAGAAAAAAGGGCAACAGTCTGTTTTACCATTTGCTGTGCAAGACTCCTAGCAAACACATGAACCAGGCCTCCAGACTTCTGTGGTCTGCGTAGCAGCACTCCTTGAACTACTGACTAAAAGTTGCTGGTAGCCTGTAAGATATTGCAAGATAATCTCCAAAAATATTGTAGGATTTAAAAACTGAGAAAGAGGCAACATACGCACATCCCTGCACATGCAAGCCAGTACACAAACCAGTGGGGAAAACAAACCTTGTAAAAGAGCATCAAAAGTTTTGCTTCATTTTTATCCACTGATAAATGAAAACCACTGCATTATCACTGCAGAGGAAGCTCTTTGGTTTGTTTGTGTTCTCCGAAAGGTTCAGTAGTCCTTTGATTAAATAGGATTGGGAATCACTACTATAAAGCACCCATCAGTGTAGCAGCTGAGCTCCTGAGTAAATTAGATCTGCACTGTATGGCACCGACTCAATTGAAAGGAGCTATTTGCTCTTCAACCCATTCTTTATGTTTAAAAAAAAAATACGTTGAGAGACTGAAAAAATGTTTTATAACAATCCTCCTGCTGCTGGTAGTGGAAATACTTTATTGAGAAGTGCTCTGGAAGATGTGTTGGGAGTTAGTCTCTCATATAAGAGACTCATTTAGTGAGGATACTACTTTAGAAAGCCAGCTTGTCATTTCACAGCATTTTTCATTTTCTTGACCATTTTATGTTTAAATAAAGCCAGTCAAATGATCTCCTCAGCTCCCAGAGTTTGATATCTGTATCTTATATCTCCATCTTCTTATTCAGTTTCCCAGCTCCTGAAATAATAAGCATCACTGTGATCATAAGCAAGCTAATCACTCGGCTATCACACATAAGAAATCTAGTCCCACTTTCCTTGTGACATTTCCCAGGTTAAGGAAGAAAGCTAAAGCTTATACTAAAGTAATAAAACAATGGACTTTGTATCCTGAAATTTTCCTCCTCCAGAGCTCTTCCCAACCACCAACAGACATACCTTCAGTTTCCAGCCTGCAAATCCTTCCAAGGAGACCTTGCCTGAACCTGGCCCGTGAGGCAAATGAGCATGCTAACCATGAGCAGGGTGGCACACATCACCTAGGAGGCTATGCAGGCAGCAAAGTCTAAAGCAGCTGCTACTTTTTTGCAACACAACGTCAAAGGCTACATTAAAAACCTGCGGCAAAGCTCATCAGAGATGGCTGAAATTCCAATACTTTCTCCAGTGGATTGCTCAATACTTTTTTCCTTAATCTGCACTAGATGAGAGCTTTTTAAAAAATGAGCAAGCATGACTCATTTTTATGACCAATGCACCATTCGCAAAATGCTTTCCAACCAGATTGCAGTTCAAATAAGACATGTGTATTGTTGCAAAACAAAATATGCTGGCTGAACAGAATGTATTCATCTATATTAGTTTTTCTTTCTAAATCCAGCACACTGGGAGCTAAATTAATCTGCTGAGTGCTAAATTCATCTAGCGAGAGCTACTGTAGATTCAGGGAAATGTTTTGAGTGCTGTAGCAAACAAGTCTCACTCACTCCGGAGCCCTCTGTGGGCTGTTGGTGTTTTAACCATTTTGTCTGCTTTCAAGCAAGCAAGCAGCTGATAGATGAGGAAAACGCTCATTGATTTGCAGTGGCAGCACTACAGCCAATCAGCCTGAGAACGAGGCATAATCATGAATCTCTCCAACTATGCATATTTATATGCAGCTGTCGTACCTCCAAGTCTCCAGTGAATACAAAGTGCTTGTGTGGCCACCAAGACGCACAATCCTGTCCTGCAGCCTGCTCTCACTTAACCATGGTAGGGGAAGATGGAACATAAACATATTTCATTTTCCCTAGCTAGGCTACCCCGGTAAAGTACATGTCGAATATGAGTATACTATACTCCCATAAATTCTTTATCCAGAGGCATTTTCAAAGGGCTAAATCATTTAAAGGAAACAAACATCTTGAAAGAATATATTTTCAGTAGGGTAGGCTGAGCTACAACAATATAGTAACACAGACAAGCTGTCTTGCCAACGGTGTCAAAAAGCCCCACGGCATTGCAGAGAGGGTACGAGAAGGAGCCTTCCCTTGTGCTAGACAGTGGTGATACCCAGGCAGCGCACGGGGGCACAACACGTATCTTGTAAATGTAACTCTTCAACTCAGAAATGGGAGACAGGGGTGAGGAAGAGTGGTACGGGGTTTTCCTTTTAGCTTAGTAAACTTCAGGCCTTGAAAACATACCAAAACAAGGGAGAGGCCTGTGGAGCTGAGAGAGAGGAGTAGAAACACAGACAGAGAAATGGCTCTGGGAAAAAAGAAAACCCAGAGATCTGGCACTCGGCAGGAGGCTACTTAAATACATGTACCGAGGGTTCAGGGGGGCAGGCTAGTCTATTCAATGGCCAAACCACTAAACGTCGTTCATGAGAATGACATCTTAAGTTGTTTCTTACAGTGTACGGGCCTGATTTCACACAAAGGTTCTGCAGAATTTCATGAGAAGAAAGCCAATGCTGGAACCCAAATCATGCGACACTCAAAAGGAGTTGAAACAAATCCACGTACAAGTGAAGCTGGCTGCCTCTGGTCTGGCTCCCCACAGCTGGACTCACTGGCACATCCCCATGGGGAAAGTCCATCCTAGGAGTTCCCTTGTGTTACTAAGTTAAACAGAAATTTTACCCTCCCAAGTTAAGCTTGACCTTGTTGCTCAAAGTCACACTTGCAAACAAGGGTGCACACAGAAGGTCGAAATCTAAAATCATTACAATCCAAAACCGTAAATAAAAATCATATTTTTATATATTCCTAAAACATCTTCATTGAGTTGCTGGAAATATTTTCATTTGCTACTCCCTTGCAAGCAAGCAATACTAAGACATAAAGTGGGAAAAAAACACCACAGAGTATTTTCACATCTGGTTATTTACAACTGAAAAAGACTACAATCAGGTTTTATTTATTGTGGCAATCACATATAAACTTAACTCCTACTATGGAATTATTCTCATGTTTTCGATTTCAAAGAACAATAGAAAAAGACTACCACTAAATGCCAAAAAGAAATCTCTTACATAGTATATACATGCTAAACAAAACTGCTAATCCGAGAAAGATTGTTACAGAAATCTACATCATTATAAGATCAAGCTCCAAGAGGTATTGTATCAAAATGATGAAAATCTTGTACAGATCAGGAAATGAAGCAAATGGACCTATTTTATCTTCTGGTTTATTACTGAAAATGGGTTTTATGATTTGCTGTGCATAGTTAAAGTGCTACCCAGACAAATTACAGCTGCTCTTTTAACCTGAACATAAGATGGCACAGTTCCAGCCAATCTGAAGTACGGTTTCTAGGCAGGATGTCAAATCTCAGCCCCCTGGGTTCCAGAATGATGGATTGAACCTTGAAAGTTGCAGCAGAGCAGCATATGTGATTTCTGTACTGTATTTTGATCACTCATGAATATATTAAAGCATGTCCATGCATATTATTCAAAGTTTCAGTTTATTGTTTTAAACTATCATTCAGGAAAAAAAAAAAAGTCATTTTTTTCCAAAGGTAAACAAACACATACTAAAAATGTAATGTTAATTTGATGGTAAAAGAACTGCTTGTAAATTTGTTTTTTCCTTTGTTTACTGAAGAGGACATTAGGTAATGACGCAAATAAAAGGGCATAATTTTAGAAGCCAGATCTCCTCACACAGCTATTGGCATATACAACCTACAAATTAACAAAAAAAAAGAAAAAGCTTTACTTTTTGCATTATCAACTACTGCAAGTCCATAACAACTAGTAATCTTTTTTAAAACAGGTTTTGGCATGAAAACATACTGTCCAAATGTTATACATGAGCCATACTTCTCCACCTGCTCATTCTGATGCTCCAGATGTTGCCACACCACCACTTTCTTAATTTATTTTCCTCTTTCTGTGTCCCTTTTACTCTCAAGAACTGTTTCCCTACAAAATCGTAATTAAACCAAGGAAAGATATCCCCAAAAATGCCCCGTAGAAAGCCGTGGGGAAGGTGGAGGACACCGCTGTCAAACGCGGAGGAAATTGTGCAGTTCACCCTGGTTGTGTGCCTGGGGAGAGGGTCCCCGGGCCGGCGCCGCCTCCTGCGGTGTGCTGTGCAGCACCTGGCACAGTGAAGGGCTCTGGGCTCGGCCTCTGGGTACCAGCACAGGACGAGACATAAATATGTTAGCAGCATCACCATACCGCACGCTAAACGCCACTGAAGCCTTTAGCTGACCAAGACACGTGTAAAAACGCACTGCAGAGGTTTCAGAATCGGGGCAGAGCTCAGAATCAGAGTTCCTAAAAGACTGGGGCAGCTTCAAGGGGAGCACACACCTTTAGTAGAAGTAAAGACAAAAACAAAGAGTGGAAAGTCAACGCACAGCGATCTTATGAATGATTTGTGCAACTCAGCATTTTAAAAGCTCCTAATTTACATATTCTTCAGCTAGTTAATGGCTGCCTCCAGGACATGTTTTTAAACCCGGTATGAACATTGTGAATTTTCTGCTTTTTCAACTCCTACGGTTTTACCCTTCAGAATGCTCTGTTTTATGATGACAATTAAAAAATACTTTGATTTTAATTTACTGAGTTACCAACTTCTAGCTTAAGAATGGGTTTCAAACACTACCCTAAATACATATTATCTATGTATTTTAGCTGATGAAAGTGCAAATAATATGATTTCAGAATCTGGCTAATTTGTGTTTCTGTAAGATTATTAGTTTAAAACAACCTATAGATTTTTAAAGTTCTTATGTTGGCCAAGACCGTATTCTAGACTCACAGAGAAGACTGAGGCAGGAAGGTACCTCTGGAGGTTGCTGGGGCCAGCTCTGCTCAGAGCAGGCTCAGCCAGAGCAGGCTGGTCATGGCCGTGTCCAGCTGGGTTTTAAATATCTCCAGGGATGGAGCCTCCACAGCCCCTCTGGACAACCTGTTTCAGCACTGACCACACCCCACAGCAAAAAGCCGTGGTTTTGAAAATTACTTTTAAGTGGAATTACCTCTCGTCTTGTCACTGAATACTACTGGGAAGAGTCTGGCTCCATCTTCTGTGCTGCATCACACCAGGTTTGTATATACACACCATGCACATAATGTGTTGTATTTAAACATAAGAAATTAAAACGGCTACAGTTCACTATCTTACAAACATGCCTTCCCATCTCTCCAGTGAATTTTTAGCGTGTAGTTGAGGGCATGACACTAAGAACAACAAACTAAGGAAACTAATCAAGATATACTAACTTAAAGAAAAGATGGCAGAATTCCTTATTGTCTTAGTGTCCTGATCTTTGCTCATAAGTATGTACAAAGGAAAAAGAAATGACTGGGTGAGATTCAGTGTCGATCCTCAGGGTTTAAAAGTACTAGATTTTTTTTTTTAGTTTCCAAGGAAATTAAGCACTGAGATTACTTTAAACCTAAGGCATTTCAGGTGTGAAAAGCAACCCCTTTAGCTTTTTGTTTTTTCTTTAAACAACTCTGTCGACTACAAAATAGATTTTAAGATTTTACTGCATTGAGAGTAAAAAGTAAATAAACATTTTAAGTTTCTAACACCACCTTTGCCGCTACTGAACTTTTCATAAGAAGGGCTATGAAGAAACACCTCTTACATTGAAAGCATAATTACACTGAAGTTAAAAGGAAGTTTCAGTCAATTTCAAAATTAATTCAATAGATATTTTTAATAAAGGTGTGGAAAAATAAGAACATGTCAGTCATTACTTGGAATTTGCAGGCTTTTGCAAATTTGTGGGTTTGAAATTTGATTGACTCTACATGCAAAAAAAAAACAAACAGGTTACCAAACAAGCTACATCACTAAGCAGTTCACTGTTTCATAATGCCATAAATCTATGTATGTTGCTGTGATATACAGCCCATAAATAAATCTACAGAGTTAGGTAAAGCTATTAATTTAGCTATAATATTTGACATGAGGAACAATACAGTTAATTGATTATAGTCTACGTCAAAAATAATTTTGAATGAAATCTGTCTAACGTCAGCTGCTGCTGGCCATTAAATTCCTTCACTCAATGAATCACCATGAACAAATGACCTCAACGGTTCCCAACAATCATATGAATTTGTCTTTTATTTGTAACTGGATCATTTGGTATTTTAACTGGCCAGCTTTCCAGGCTTAGGACCTACACTTTATCATCCCTATGTTTAATTTGGTGCCAAACGCTGAACATTTGTTTCTTGGTTCTTTCATTCTTTGACATCTTACAAAACTGGGAGACTGAAGTCTTATTTACTACAAGTTAAGGCAGAGGGGGCACAGCAGCAGCAACTCCTCCAAACTGCCTTTCCAGCACCTCTGGAAAACGAAAGCAAACAAAACAAAGAAGAGACTATGTACTTTTTGTCTGTTCAGCCATCAGAGAGTCTACTGAATAAGGTTCAAGCTGCAGCAGTTGGACCCTCTATGGTAGAGCCACAGGGAGCACAACCATTTCAGCCTAAACACGGGCAACAGAGCAGCCGTCAGGAGATGCGGCTGCAGGCCTCTGCCGAGGTGAACCAAACAAGCAGCTCTCCTCTGCTTGCCACAGGCTTCAACTCAGGCTTTTGCTTATCACACCCCAGAAATGAAATTCCAATTCTCCTGAAGTCAATGCCAAAACTCTTGTTCCACAGGGCCAAAATTTTGCCCGAGTTTATTACTGACTTTATAGCAGTGACAAAATGTGATATCCTATTACCAAACTCTTAAGACACCAGCTGCCTTCCTGTTTAGGATCACGCATTAACGTAATGTTTTCCCAATTATTAAATAGATATTTGTAGCCATAAAAGGGAAACCAAAGAAGAAATGAAAAGGAAAGTAGGAATGAAGTAAAGGACAGCTGCTAACACTTAGCTTATATGCTCTAAGTACAACAAATGAATTTTCCAATGTAAAGGCACCAATTTATTACCAAAATGCTTCTTTCCCTCGGATGGAAACTAAGTTCTCCTTTGTCTTTTTTTCCTTTCTATTTTATTCTTTGTTACTATTCATTATCATTAAATTTCCTGTAATTAAAACTGCTGAATTAAAAACACATGCCTGCGTGTGAAGCCAATACTTCTCAACATACTGAAATCCCACAACCACGTTTAGCCATGAAAAAGCAGATCAGTTTTCACTATTGCTATAGGATTTATTAAAACTCAGTTTAGTACAGCTACAAGTTCTATCTACTGACCTGTCAGGAAGTTACTGTGCCTGTGAGGATAAGTGCTGCACAACTTGAAAGTCATCTTACAGAGCATGACATTGTAATGTAAAAATTCCATTCCCAAAATGCGCGCTGATTTTACTTCCAGCATACAGTCCATACAATAAGCTCAGGCTATCCATTATTTTAAACTAACTCAAAACCACTAACTTTCATGAGATGACATGGAGGAAGCACTGCTGAAGCAATATACTTCTCGAGCTCACTGGCTCAATGATTTTTACATTTTTTCATGGTTTGCTTTATCACTTTGCAACTGTAGTTTATAATGCATTATTTACCCCAACCTGCACCTGTCAGCGTTCTGTTTGGCTTCACCTTCCACCTGCAGACCTAAAGAAAAATTGCTTCTTTAAATAAATTTTTCATATCACAGTAATGTAATACTAGATAATTCTTTTCGAATAATATGACAGCTTGTTTAAAAGAAACAGAGAATCATTGTGCCTAGAGAGAGATGCTGTCCAAAGATTTTGTAAATACTTGTGCTCACAGCTTCTGATGAGGCCAGTGTGCTGCGAAATGCCATTCTTCAGCTACACAAGGGCATTTCAGACCATGTCTGTTTTTCACCTCCAGTCCTACCCTCTGATATGTAATAGATTTCTTCATATATTAGCTGACTGGCATTTAGAATAATGCATTACAGTACATTTTGCTGGATGCCATTAGTGTATTCATAATGAGCAGAAAAAAAGCAGGAATGAAATTTATGTACTGTGTGAAGAGCAAAGGACACACCTTTGAGTACAATCTCCTTTTCAACTCTTATTTTATATGCTCGGGTTATTTTTTGAAACAAACTCCCACAAAAATGGCAGCTTTTGCATCCTTCTTACAATGAGCACTGCACTGAGTAAAGGCACCAGCCAACTCTTCATCCTTCAGATACAATACTGATGTTTTCTTAAATTTGTAATAAAAGCTATAACGATTTAAGAGTTGGTCTCCAGGAATAAAACTGACTAAAATGTATCTTCAGATACATAAGTGAGAATTTTGCAATGTGCAAACCTTCAGCAAATATCACAGGGCAACATGGTCTCAATGACATAGAACTTGTTCTTCCCACCTTAAAATACAGGAGAGGGAGCGTTGTTTGGAGTCATGTAGCACTGTCCATAATGAAAAAAATGATGTCAATTTCAAAGCATAAGAAGACTGGGCACTACTTCAAACCTTGGAGAAGAGAATGAGATGGGAATTTTGAAGTTTGCTTTAGAACAGTTATGAGAATACTCCTCCAATTTTCCTCAAGCTTAATAACCCACACTATGAAAGCTCACAACAAAGGGCAATGATTTTCCTGTTGCTTGACTTCCAGTACCTAACTTATCTCAGTATGGAAGACAGGTTTCCATGCCCATCAATGCAGAGAGAGGGGCTTTGCCAAAGGGAAATTCCAATTGCCTTTTTTTGCGAACTATCTTTTTCCATCAGATGATGGAAATTGTCCAAACTCTCCAAGAATGAATGTCTGAGAACCACGTCACAAATCAAAGGATTCCAGTGAATGATTATTAATTTCTACTTCTGTCTGCCTCCACTGAAGGCACAGTAAATGGGTTCTATCTCTACCCTAATAACCATAGGAAATTCTTCAGAAGCTACAACTGAACTATCAGAGGAAGGAACTAACGCAATCTGTTAGGAAATACTGTGCTGTGTGGGTAAAGGCAAACCTAGCTGAACTTAAAGCACTGCACTGTAAGAAAAACTCACAAGGATCTATTTAATCACCTACATATATATATAAACTTAGAATAACTTAATTGAACAGAAGAACCTCATGACATGATGCCACCTCTTTTTAAAAAAAACAAAACCCACTCCACCTCATAACCAGTAATAGGAAAAGCTTTACAAAAGCAACAACCAAAGGCCAGTAAACAAACAGACAAGTGTTCAGCGAATGTGGGATGCAAAGCTTGCCCTGTGTTTCCAAAGAGGAAAAAGAGGCAGGAGCGACACTGGGAATGAGCAATAGGAAGGGGCTGAGCCGAGCTGACCAAGATGAAAGCAGAAGTGACTCTGGGACAAAACCGAGATGCCCCAAAGTGGTATTACAGTGAGCACTGGAGAGTTTCAAAACCCGAAAAAAGCAACTTCCCAAGTGGATTTAAAAATGAAGAGGTAGCCAAAGAAAGTAACCCATGAGTGATACCTGTACAGATTCCTACTGTGTCAGGCCTATATTGCAGCATGCTGAGCGCCCTATGCTTTTGAAGGAAGAGCCCCAAGGAAAAATATAAAAGAAGAATGTGCAGTAGCTAAACTAGTAAGTGACAGAGAAAAACAGAAAAAATAAATCTCATTGTAAAATACAAGGGAAATCTACAGAGAAAGCTTTTATTTCAAAACTTAATTCTTAATTTCAGACCAAAGTCCATTTGAACTTCAGTTAGGATTTTGGTTTGCTTGCTGTTAATAAGGTGATGAAAATCACTTTGTCACCACTTCGGTGTTCTCAGACAAAAAGACTGAAGTGTTTCACCGTAAGTGGACCCAAATAAATGAAAAGAAATTTGTATAACAAGACCGCTACTCCTTCCTAACTTCTTCTCAAGTAACGTGTTGGAAATAAATCCCTTGAACCTTAATCTGGTATATTTTCCACCAGGGTACGGTGCACATGAACTTAGTCCATTTTGGCAGCCTTCATGATATCGCATTAAGCTGCTGAGAGTCAACAGAACAAAAAATTCAGAGTCTGTTTTCTTGTTTGAAGCTGCGAGGCTTTGAGTACATATAGCTATCAAGAAGAAAAAAAGAAAGATGTGTACATGACTGGAAAATAAACAGAAAACTGCTGAACCAGTACAGTAATTTTAGGATAACAGGCCCTGATGCCTCCCTTTCTCAAAGGCCATTTGCCCTTCTGTTTTGTACATCTTTTTTCAAGTATTCCCTGTATTCCCCATCGAAAGCTGGGGTTTCCTGTTCTCAGTCACACCTCAGTAGCCATGAAAGTGACTTCAGTCTGGCTAGATGACGTTCTCTGAGATAACATGATTCACTCCAGAACATTTAAAAAATTGTGTACGCACAAGCAATATTGACATTTGACTTGAGATTCAGGGGAAAAAGCATATTTGGGGTTCTTAGCACCAAAAATCTTGTTTGATATTGTTTTCTGGAAATGCCACCTCACAGATGGAGTAAAGCAGCAGTCTCGCTTCTAATTTCATCCGTCAGTTACTCTGGTCTGATAGCTGTACATCGGCAGTCTCCCATGCTACCATAAAACCATGAGTTCACTTTCTGGACTACATCACAGATTCCTCACTGAATACTGGATCATTACTCATGAGCACTTTGTTTTTTATTATTTCAGCTTAAACAGATTTTTCAACATACACTTCTGAGCTGGAATGTTGCACTTGTTTGTAAGAGGCAAAATGTCAGAGACCGCAGACATTTGATTTGGGTATGCTCTGAAAACTTTGAAATCTTACCCAGGACAATCCACCTCCTTGTGGTGTCCCTTCCTCCTCCCTTTTTCGTAACATCAGGTCACAACAGACCCCTGTTTGTTTCAGCTCCTCGATTTCCACAATCTCGTCACAAGTTTGACATCTATTGTAGAGATACTCTTGTGGAGTTTCCTTCAATTCCCACTGCAAGCTCAGATTTCTAAATTCTGATTCCTTTGATACTGATCCTCTGTTGGATTTTTGACAATAACAACTCATCTTGACAGTTTCTTAATTTTTAAAAGGAATAGAAAAGTAACTGCTTACAAGAACAACAAGAACAAGAACAAGAACAAGAACAAGAACAAGAACAAGAACAACAACAACAACAACAACAACAACAACAACAACAACAATAATAATAATAATAATAATAATAATAATAATAATAATAATAATAGTTGTTTTGTGCTCAGATGAATAACATGTTGAGTGAAATACAAGCCCAGCATGAAAGGTAGATACTGCTTAATTCCTACATTGGCCCTATCATTATTTCAATCTCGTTTATAATTTTTGAGGTGTTCAAATAGACGTTCTTCAGCACTTCAGCAGACTAACCACACACCAGAAAAGATCACGGTACAGACAACATCAAATGCATTGTCTAAAACTGAAAGAAGTGTGTTGAATGCAGTGGTAAAAAGCTGAAGGCACCCCCTCGAAAAACTTGGGAGGACTGTGGCTGATAAAGGATCAAACAGTTTATGAAAGGCAATAGGCAACTATGCTCTCCTCTATAACTTAGAAGCGGATGGGATAAATGCTGCAGAAAGAGAAGTTTGTCTCTTTCTAACATGCACAAAGTTTTGTGGGTTTGTTGTTTTTTGTTTTTTGTTTTTTTTCCTTTTTTTTTAACCAAACTCAAGGGAACAGAAACTTCTACCTGAGAAGATAAAAACAAGAGTGGATCAGGTGGATTACACTGCTTAAAAATAATCAGTCATTGACTAGAAAATCTCTTTTCCAAGATTCTTCTTGACCTACTGTGGTACTACCATAAATTGCCATTCAGACAAACTCTACCAAGCTTACCTCCAACTAAGGACCAGGAACCCTGGTAATCAGTTGGCCATCTTTTACAGTTAAAGATGCATCTAGATAACATTGAAGAGTTCCAAGTGCCTTTGAAGACACTCTTTAGTAAGTATGATTTTAGCACATGCCTTCTACTCAGTATCCTCCCAGTTTCTAGTATTTTTGGATGTATTATGGGAACTCCTTTCTATCTAAATTGGCTCTCTAGAACCCTTACCTTGTCCATATCCCTGTTATATTTTCAGATCACATGTTTTTTACTCCATTGTTAATTATATTATTGTTTTATGTTAGCACCTTCTTTCCTGTGTTCCAGCCAGTTGGATTTTCTTTTTCTTTTTTTCACTCCTATGCAGATGACCACAAACTGGAATATTCTTCATTTTCTTTAACAACAACAAACATCTCCAACATGCCTTCTGTTCCCTTACTCCATCTATTTTTGTTGATGTTTACTATTTGCTCTAACACTTGTTTTGGATGTCCTGGTGTATTTTGTCTCCAGCCTATGTTTGCTTTCCACTTTGCGAGCTTCCTGGCAGACAGGGGCTGTAGGGGCTGCAAGTTTGTCTTGTAGACCATTGAGGCAAATGGTCAGTGCTTAATGAGTAAGATATCTGGCTGCTCAGGAGGAAACACAACCGGTGCTTTTCACCATGTTATGTGACACATTCTGCCCTAAAAAATCCCCAACTCACACCGAAGGAAAGAATTACTTTGAACACTTCTGACAAGAAATTATCTATCTACCTATAGAATTTGGACTGTATTTTATGCATTTGTCAGTGTCCAATATCTATCACCTTTTAAAGGAACATATGGCAGTCCACTGCAGCTCTAGCTAGCATAACAAGATATTGCAGTTTACCATTTTTTATCAAGGGTTTGGCATTTGCATGTTCTCCAAGCTATTCACCAAGCTATTCATAGTATATTACTGAATCCACTGGCAAAACGCACACTCCGTGTATTCATCTTTAGTATGTGCAAAAGGATTTGTTTAGCATTAGACACACATTCTCAGCACTGTACACATCTGTTTCTTTTAGTGGTAAGAAAAGGCTAAAGTAAAATCCAAACAGAATTACCACAATGCTCAAACCCCAATTTATCTCCTAACTATCCCATAAGTACGGGATCTTCCCATAGGCACTTTCTTAGTCATTTAGGAACTTGCCATCCTGAAATTGAAACAACTAACTTACCATTTGTTATGGTTTTGTTTCAGGTTTTGGGTTGTTTTTTCTTCTTTTTTTCTCATCTATGCACAATTTGCTATTAAGTACTTCCCTTTATTTAAGCTTTATCAAAGTGGGGTTTTCCCACTGAATTTTTAGTGGCACATTTCAGATGCCTCTGGGGACAGCAGACCTGAGGACGGAGAGAAAAGAGAGCACAGAGGATTTGCTCCTGGACCCAGCACTCCAGCAGGGTTGTTACTCATTTCAGAAAGCAGCACAGGTATTCAGGCACTGTACCAGGAAATACAGCTGCAAAAAGCAGCCATGATAAAAGCTGAAGAGACTTCTTTAGTGGATGACATTTGGGAAAAGTAGCTCTTGTCCTACAAATCAGTTTGCCAGACATGAAATGTGATCATAATGAAAGAAGCTACATTTTTCTGATCAACTCTTTACAAGTTTAATAACGAGAAACTCTGTGCACAAATTCTCCTCAAAATGGTACAAAACTGCGTGTGTGGGTGAAGTAATAGGAGAATGGGGGAAATGATGGAGGGAATGGGAAGACAGGCTGAAGAGAAGACAAGGGATCATCTAGTCCCCCATGCCACCGCACGGCAGCACCAGTTATTCTTGTCTTTCCTAACATATTTGGCTAATCATTCCACTACAGTCAAACTTTCCTTATAAATCAAATCTTCAAGACCTCCGATTATCATCATTGTACTGTCTGCTCCTTGCTGTACAGTGTCCAAAGTGGGATACTGCACTCCAGACTATCAACACAGTCACAACTAACAGGGAGTGTCTGTGAACAGCAACTGCCCTCACTGTGCAGATGTGCGTTTAAACTGAACTACCGACAGAGAGAGAAATGCATGCCCTGTTCCTAAATGGCTAAAGCTCATTTCTCAGAGATACACAATATCTCTTTAATCATCTGAAGCCAGTTTTAACAAGAGACTGGACAGGTCAAAATAAAAAGCTCCCTTATTTGCATCACAGAAATACACAAAGACTAAATATTCAGAACGTATTCACTGTTCTGTGTCTCTAGTAGTTGAATCAGTACTGATCAGAAATAATCTCAATTCTGAGGCATTTGTTTAGCAAGGAAGATAGAAATGGTCTTAGAAAACAGGTGAGGAGGGGATATATTAATCTTCAGTGCTAGTGCCACAGCTGACAACCCTGCACAAGAATAGAAGGCACAGAGCCCACATTTCTGGCTGAGAGCAGATACTCCTTCATAACAAATTTAAAAAGCAATGGTATAATCAGTTTGAATGACAACCCTATTAAGAGCAGTGTCTTTAAGCCTTCCTAAAACAACGCTGAAACATTTCAACAGGATGCTATTAGAAAACAGCAAAATATCATGGGATTTCAGCCCAGTTAAACAGAGGGCTGATGCTGGAAGAAGGCAAGTTACTAGAGTCATGCAGCTGGACGTAGGATATGGGGCGTCCATGGAGACCACCTCTAGTTTCCCAAAGACTCTGTCTCTCTGCTAGTTACGCTGCAGCAGGTAACGCTGCTTTGGCTGCAGACGTGCACTGCATGAGTTTCCCAGGTGCTGGGGGAAAACCTCAAGGGGATGGCAGTTCAGGGCAGCAGCTTCCTGCGTGGCTGTATTCAAGCTCATGTGCAGTGTAACGACCTGCGTGCAGGTTTCATATAAGGTATATTTATAATGCTGTAACACATACTGACCTTGAGTAAATCACTAAGCACCCAACTTTTGGTGGTTTCAGTGGTCTTATTTACATGAGTAAATAAGGCTTATCCGCCTTAGCCTTCGAACTAGACTTTCCGTATATTTCTGCTATCATCTACTTCATTCTCTCTATGAAGGAACAAGAAAACGTAGAGCTTAAACTGATAATTTGTTAGTTTTACATTGTACAAAACCATAAGCAAAAGACTAACAAAGTACAAAATACAGGTTTGTCACACGATGCAGTTAGTAGGAAATATTTTAGACAATTTTCCCTCAGAAAAGGCCGGTTCATGAAAAGTGAAGTTTTTTGCAAGGAAATGTGTCAATTCATTCACCACTTAAAAAAGCAAAGCGTGTTTTGAAATCGCTCAAATATTCTTTTTAGATATTTTCAAGATGAAAAAGTTCTGACTTAAAGGTCAAAATTACCGGGTTTTTTCCTTCCCCCAAAGATTAATATAGATATGTAGAAAAACAAACCAAAATAAAATACTTCAAAATTACTGGCATTAAATATTTAGGTTGATCTGATTCACTTTCCCCCAACCTTTATTTATAAAATAATTGATATTTTATGGGATTTTTTACTATTTTAGAGAGGAGAAAGTTCTGAAACCTCAAAAAATTCTTGACAGGTGTGATAATTATTTCTGATGCATCTTCAAGTTTAGTAAAGCTATTTCATGAAAATTATTAAAGAATTTATTTTTAGAAACACTTTGCATGTATCCTTCTTTCTCCTCTCTGATTTTTTTTCACCGCTAAGGATTTTTTTTTCGTTTAAAACAGTCTTAATATTGAAGAGTTCACCTTTTTCTGTGACTTACTCTTCCTAAAGCATTACTTAACAATTTCTAACAGATTTCTTACAGCAACTAATTGTGAAGTTACAAACAAAAATCTTTAAATTAAGGTGAAGAATAGGTATCTGGAAGACATAAGAAATGCTGTCAATGATTCAGATTTACAAGGAAGTATTAAAATCAACAACTCAAGGCCCAAGACAAAAAAATGTTCTAAATAGGGAAAACATGCAATATAAAGCAGGGCTTTTAAAATTTTTTTCTGGGTGAAGTAGAGGGGATTGTACTTGTTGAGCTCTGGAATACTACCAAAACCAAGGATAGAGATGTTCAGAAAAGGATATCCTTGCAGAATTGGCAATAAATAGCAGCAACGGTATCATATATACATAACAGTTTCTCCACTCATGGTCATCAACTCACTGGCCTCTTACAAACTTCTACTCAGTGTCTGGTAGAGGTTTAAAATGCAGAGGAGTATTGCCTCAGCTATTTTAAGTACAGTGGACAGGTTTGTTGCACTTGAGGGAGATATGTCCCTGGTGGGTTGTCTTCTGCATCTATCAGCCAAGGCAAAATCTTTACTATCCCACAAGCTGCTGTCTTCACGCCCCTTGATGCACAACCCCAAAAGACTTTTTGACATCTCCCCCAGTCAGGTCAGCATTTTACTTTTCAACTAAGAATATGATTAATCAACAAGCATTCAAAATTCTGCAGTTACCAAGGACATAACCCTCCTCAATATTTAAACAATCCACTTTTTCAGTAAGTTCCTTATTTTGTCTAACCCATTTGAGCTTCTGTGAAAATTAACCCTTTACACAAAATGGTTAGGTACCAAATTGCGAGCTAGGCTGTGGGTCTGACTGGGGCTGGTCTCTGGCGTGAATAGCCAGTTCAGGGGAGTGACCGCTAACAATTCCTAACTGCAACGGCTTGTGAGTTAAGCTCCTAGGTAGTGTTCATTTTGCACATTTTCACATCTGAATGTCTGTATTTTTGTAGACATTTCTAACTGGGCTTGTTTAGTCTGGAGAAGAGGAGGCTGAGGGCAGACCTTATTGCCCTCTACAACTACCTGAAAGGAAGTTATGGCGAGCTGGGGGTCAGCCTCTTCTCGCAGATAACTAGTGACAGGACAAGGGGCAACGGCTGCAAGTTGCGCCAGGGAAGGTTCAGGTTGGAGATTAGAAGAAATTTCTTCTCGGAAAGGGTGGTCGGGCATTGGAACGGGTTGCCCAGGGAGGTGGTGGAGTCACCGTCCCTGCGGGTGTTTAAGGAAAGGTTAGACACAGTAGTGAAGGACATGGTTTAGTGGTTAATAGGTGGGGGGGACGACGGTTGGACTGGATGATCCTTGAGGTCTCTTCCAACCTTAATGATTCTATTCTATTCTATTCTAAAGTTTAATGTTGAATGGCAACTTGTCGGGGGATGGGCGGAAAGGACTTACAACAGTCGGGTGCTAAAATCCTACCTTCTGGGCAAACAGTGATGTAAATGAGATTTAATATGAAACATATATACATGTGTTAGTAAATATATACTTGTAAAACAGTCATCAGTAGCACAAATTTGTAGTCTTTACATCAAGATAGAATATCTATAATATACTCAGTCATTACAACATAAAAAAAGGTCTGCTGTATTGGCAGACAATATTGCTGAAATCAGCAATTTTCACTATGGAGGTATTAATATCCTGCTTATTGATTCTAATCTGCTTCATTGTATCCTCAAGATGTCCCAGGCACAGATCAGATGCCATGTGCCAATCTGGACCCTCTGTCTCAGAGACGGAAAAATGTTCAAGCCACACTCCCATTTACTGGCGCTAGGACCTTACCAATTTATCATATTATTATGGAGAAGAACAACATATAGGACCCTTTGCCATCTTTACTACCAAAGCTGCATTTTGAATCCCTCACTGAATCTGTTAATGCCTTTGTAACAACTTACAATGTTTCATACAGAGAAGTTAATCCAAAAATTTAAGTACAGACCACATGTTAAATTTTATATTGAAAATTATTTGATCTGAGCAGCTGCTGTTCGGACTAACTCAATCTTCTGCAAAATATTCCAATATTTACACATTTCAAAAAAGGGTTTCAGTTCCACTTAGTCAAGAGAGAGAGATTTAAATGGGAAAAGAAACTTCTATGCAGAAAAGTCCAACAAAGAGGAAACATCCAGAAAACATTTAATTTACTGAGGGTCAATATTTCCCTAAAATGTAATGTTAAGGATTAGACTCTCACTTGACAAGGAATGCTGTGAGTCATATCTGCGAAAGTAAGTAAAGGAAATATATGCAAAGGCCGGGCAATATCACACATATTATTTTAAAAATTCTTCTTTTATTATTTAGCAGCCTGGTCAATAGTCCAAGACCATCGGGCTAGTAGTTCCCAGCCTTCATTTTTTTTCAAAATTAACTGGAAGACATAGGTATCAGCAATGGCTGCAGTGCTATAAGACGCGTCGTTAAGATGATGGCAGGCACGGCATTCTTCCCTTGTGCTTGTTCCAAGTAGCAGCAGTAACTAAAACTTCTGGAGTTGCAAAAACTTTCTTCTGAAACAGAGGGTTTCTTTTAATAACAACATTTCCAGGGGAAACACTGGTTGTAACGAAATCAAGTGGGTATTAGGACAAACAGTTTGTCCTACAAATCTATGTTTAGCCAAATCAAAAGATCTGTCATCTCAACAATTTTTAAAGCCTAGCACCTCTTCTGAATTTTGTTCTAAATTATTTTTTATCAGATAGTTCAGCTAAGGATGCATTATGCAAGCCTGTAAATACAGAGTTTTCTGTTTCTAGACAAATTAAAGGTCAATTTTCAGCACATTATCTTTTTCTTGGTTTCTGACTAGGTACCCAACTTAAAAATTAGGATAAAGGAACTGGAATCTAACATTTTAAATGCACTGAAAATAAATCAACAAACAAAAAAGCTCAAACTTGCTCCATCTATCTGGTAGCTAATAAAATCGCTAGCAAGGAATTGCCTCTCATGTTTTCTTGAAATAAATGTTAATTTTTGCCCAGACAGATTTTGCATATTTGCCACAGCTTAGCTATGAATTACTAAGAGAAAATCCTAAGAAAACAATGTGAATGTAAAATGCTACAGTCTGTTGTCTAAAGACACCTCAGTTTTACTGCGGGGGTGTTGATGCTTCCAACCTTTTTATTACCTGAAAACCCATCAACAGTTTTATAATGATGAATGCAACACAGTTCAGTTTGTATATTTCACTTTTAAAAATGTGCCAGCACATCTGGAAACCACTTTTAATTATACTTTCCTCAAGTGGGAAAGCAGTAGCTTGTACCCATAGTGAAGCTTTTATATCTGACCACACAAATGCTAGCAACCACCTGTGCTTTACACTGATTTTCATTATAGAGTATATCACATTACTACCCTATTATTCCAGAAGACATTTGAAGCTGTTGTGTGACTTAAGCTGCAGCAAGTGTGGTCTTGAAAAGGCCTCTACTCTACAAAAATGTAATAAACTTGATTGCTGTTAGCGTACTTACCACTGAAGATATAGCAATATGCATACTCCTAAAGTTGTCTTCTCTTGCCCTGAAAGTCATAAAAGATATACATTAACAATCATGATTACCAGTCTAGGAACTGGAATTTAGCAAACTGAGGTATGCCCCCAAATGAGATACCTTGTAAGTATTTAGAATTCCTTTCCAATATTTGTTTCTTTCCAACTATTAATACAGGAGCACTATAGTCAAATACTCTGCTTTTTCTGCCATGCTCTGAGATTACAAAATGCAACTTCAACTGTGATCTGTCAGCCTAACGGTATTCCAATTCTGTCATAAATATTTTCATAGTTTGCAAACATTGGGAGTTACATGACTAGGTTGGGTTTCCTAAACTTAACCTTCCTCCCCTACTCCCCCTGTCCCACTCAAATGTAACAACTTTTTACATCACTGTTCCTCATTTCTGACCAAAAAAAAAAATATGTTTCAGACATTCTTTACAATACTCTTCCAGTATTTTGGAAGAGTGCATCGTTGACATAAAAAAAATTTGTGTATCACAGTGGAAGGGAAAGGTTGAGGATTTGTAACGCTCAGCCGTTGGGAGACCTGGCATGCCCAGGGACAGGCTCATCAGAAATGGACACTAGCATGTGTAACTTTGCAAAATGTCAAGTACACAGTTTTACAGACTATGTTTTAGGATAATTTGCTATGCTGACCTGCACAATGTGCCAGTAACTAAAAAAACCCCCAAACATCACTTTAGCATAATTCAATCTGCTTATCAGTCACTATGCTTGAAAGAAAAGCTTCCACACTGTTACACATCTAAAAAACCGCATTCACCTGTCTCGTATTTTCTGCCTTTGAATCAGGACTTAAGTTTTGTGGTAACTCATGATCCCTCATGGGACTGAGCCCTCTCCCTCTGCGCTGCCCACATAACTTCATCGTGTGCTGCCAAGGGCTCTGGGACTGCAGCTGAAAGAAACTCATCCCCCTTTGAGAAAGTCTCAAAGCAGACCTCAGCCTGGGATCCCGAGACAGCCGCTACGCTCCCTCTCTACTGGGCAGAACGACAACTGATCTGTACAGTCGTGAGTACCTTGGCTTCGCTCCTGCCCTCCCACTGCTCTCCCCCACCACTCTGCACAGCCGCAGCGAGGCGCAGAATGTCCCAGCGCCGCTGCCTCGCACCACCCAGGAGAGCTGCTGCCTCTGCAGCCGGCAGGGCTCTCCGAGTCAGCAGAGAAGGAACAGCAAGATTTGCTTTAATGCACCTTTTTTTTTTTTTTGGTCATCTCAGAGCCTCCCATGTGACACCTGGTAGGCATTTAAACGTTCACCCAACTATTACGCATTAAAATAATGTAGGGGGTATTCACTGGGTCTGGTCATATATCTAACTTTTGCAAAAAATGTTCGTAATATTTTAAAAGATTGAATATATTGAAAGTCCATAACCCTGCTGCTGTAAAAGCATATCCTGATTTCACGTTGCAAATACATTTATTACCAATGCAAAGAAGGCATAATATTCCTCCTCCTAATCTGTGGTAACAAATTTAGGTTGCTATAAAAAACGTTCATTTCTGTGAAAAGCTTAAACCTAAAAGAAAAAAGGATCGCGGTCACTACAGGCACACTCTGAGTATAGCTTGTTAAAGGTTTTCTGACTAAACACACTTACAGGGCAAACAAAGACTGAAGCACTCTATGGTACTCTACAAAAGATAAAAATATGCTTTTTATGTTTGAAGATGAAGGTACCCTGAAATCAACCTTACTGACAGAAAATTATGTCTAATTATCAAAATAATAGACCTAGAATGTAAATTCATTTCATCTTGGACATACACCATGTAATGCAGTATTTCCCTAAGGGATATACCAGAAGACAGGTAGCTGCACTTTCTGAACTCTGCTTGAAATGGTGATATGAACTGATATAATCAAGGTCAACCACAAGAATCACTTCTAGAAGGGGAGAAGGACGAGGGAAAAGACAGCAAATGGACAAAATAAGCACTCGGACGTCTGCTTCTTTACAACACAAGGAAGGCACGCTCAAGCCTTTTACTCAATAAACCTTGCTCTTTGAGGAGTGCCAATGAAGACAACGAAGCTGCTTGAAGAAGATAGCAGTGCCAGTCGTGGTTGTGCCGCCAGGAACTAAGGGTGAAGAGGCAGCTTTTGGCATCCTGGAGCAGTCAGGTCACAGGGCTCAGGATCCCAAGAGCTGCAAAGTTGGGGGGATTCTCTCTGCTGATTGCAATGGGCCCTCGATCAGCCCCTTGCCCTTATACATCTTTAACTATCCCACTCATAATGCTGTCATCATGAGCTTAAGGATGTGACTGGGAAGGAGAGCAGAAATGTCTTTGAAGCCATGAAATATATCCAAGATCCTGGATACCTGCCATTTTAAAACACTGAGCTGAACGCACTCGGCCTTAGCAGCAGGTTAACGGCCTGGAAGAGAGGAGCAAACAGAGAAAAAAACCCATCACGGATGCATCCTCCCTGCCTAACTCCCTCCGATTCCAGGCATTTTGGGTGCACGGGAGCCGTACCCCCACAACTGGCCAGCCTAGCAGGCCATGCTGGAGCCTGCCCGTCGCACCGCCATCCTGGAGGGCCGCTGGAAACCATCTCCGGGGCCAGGGGCTGGTGCTCGGGGCCTGCACACATCTGCAGAAGGGGACACACCTGGGCCCAGGCGCAGGGCGCCAGGCAGGCCGAGCAGGCAGAGGGACTCCTCCCAGGAGCAGGGTACCGCCGACAGAAAGCCACGGCTGCTCTCCCCAGAGCCGGCTTGATGTGGTGCCCGTTCTCTCCTGTAGCGAACTGACTGAAAATACTAAAACGCCTTTGCAATCTTACTGGTCCTGCCATGGGAACTTGACTGGCAGGACAATGCATCTTTGTTCTCCATTAAAAACATTATTTGAGCACAGTAATTATTTAAAAGCCAGGAGGAATATGACTTTGTAATTATAACCGCAATTTGTTAATTGAAGCAAATGTTTTAAACTATCGAGGTTTAGTAGAGGGAGAAAGGGAGGAACAACAAACACTGCTGTGGCTACATGTAGCCTTCATCTAGCCAGTGCAATTCTACTTGTATTCTGAAATTACTGCAGCATAATCACAAACCAAAATTATAATTGTAGTGAAAAACCACATACGACATGCTGATATGAAGTGATTTCATTAGGACATTACGTTACTGGATACTGCAAGTAGTCTGCCTGCTACGTTCTCCTTTCCGTACGAATACGGAGCTTTCGTGGCTATTTTAATACAGAAAACCAGCAAGCAGAGCAAGAAAGAAATTGAGAGAATTAGTGTTAAATTGGATTTTCTTGTCTTCCCCTGTAGTTTTTATCACTCAGATGACAAAACATTATCATTAGCAGTTTATGCCAAAAGTTAACATTTGCCCATCGTTTTCTATTTTCTCTAAACCACAAAGGTTGGAGCCTGTTGTGCACCCCCCTTATCTTACTGTGTTACTTTAGAATCTAAGAGCGCACTGTGCACATTAATCTTTCATGGCAGAGTTCACTGAAGTTCTGCCAAAATTCAATAATTATGTTCCATCCAATGCAGCAATTTATTTATCTCATTGCTGGAATTTAGAACATATAGAACAAAGTGCTTAGTTTATAAGAATGAAATGCTTGCTAAAAAAAAAACAACCCACAAGACAAAACAAACCAGCTCTGTTTAATTTCTAAAGTTTTAAAACATGCAGTAGAATCTATCCAGGAATAAAGCTATCTTTATGAGACCTCATGTTTTCTTGATAAACTGGATGCATTCTACGATATGTTTAGGGTTGGGTTTTTTTCACGTAAGTATTTTATAAATATAGTTGTAACTTTTATTCAAATGTACAACAATATGTACCACTTACACTGTACCACTAAGACATGAAATATTAATGTTTAATGGTCATTAAAAAGACCAACTACAAAGCAAGGATTTGTATTTCGAAAGGAGAATAAATTGGTTTACTGCACTCAAATGGGTAACTGGGCGTTCTATGGAGTAAAATCTAAGATACAAAATTACAACAAAGTTAAGCTTTATAATTGCAGTCCTTCATGATATGTTTGCAAACAAATAGAAAACATAAAGCCCTCCAAGAAGGAAGATTAGAGACACGTTACTCCTCAGGGCTTTTAAAAATAAAAATGGCATAATGGAGAACACTTAATAACTTTCACCTTTTGTAGTCTCAGGAAAAGTAACTAACCAGTTATTTATCAACCTAACTATAAAGCAGAAACACCAGTTTCCTGGCTTGGGATTCAAAACCAGAATACAGTATCTATACATTTGAAACTTTATACTTAATACATATGAATACAGAATGCTGATTTAGCTGATGGTAACATGACTTCTTTGTATGTTCATACAGACAATACACTTCTTGATGAAGGAAAATGCTAATTTAGTGTATGCAATCAAAAGCCAAATTTATAATATTTAAAGTTTTTAAGCAAAACTCTGTCACTTCGCATATTAGATTTTACACTTCAGGCATGCTATCAGACAAAATTTGACTCTGGAATCAGAAACTGCTCACAAAGTTTTCGGAGCATAACTTGCTGTGATTTATAACACAACCCTTCACCAACCACAACAGAAATGAAAACCTCTAGAAGTAGTGCAATAGCATGTGTTCATTATTTCACAGTAAAACCTTCTAGGTAAAACTCGGAATATCACGGTAAAACATTTCAAAGTTAGTTTTGCAGTAACTAGATGTCTATATGCATATTTTAAATTAACTACCTAATTTAGTAAATCAGAAGAAATTACTTCCACACACCAGCAAATAAATTTCATAACGGTTTGCTAAAATTCTACTGTCACATTTACTTTTGCAGTATGGTCATTTTCTGGCAATGCTTTACCTTAAAATAGGATTCAACTTTGATGTATTTTTCCCTGTTCTAAAACATTTTAAAAATCCCAGAAAAATGTAATTAAATCCTATGTGTTTTATTTTACTAATGTTCTCCATCTATTTTTTTTTCAACATGTTAACCTTGTCTTCTTTCTTTCATTGTAAATACAGCGTGTTATAGTCAAACTCGAAGGAGACTTTTGAGTATTGTAACTCAGTCTCCTGCAATGTAACAATGAATAAACTCTCCCAGGCAAGTTATATGAAATTACAGATACTGAAGAGTCTGTAAAGCTCGCCTTCCCTCCCCCCCCCCTCCGTCTAGCTATGTCTTGCATTATGCAATAAAGCAAACACACACACACACACACACAAACACCTTACAGAAAATGTACGGTTTAACAGAAGAAAGACAATACCTGTAAAGCCCATTTTAACAGCAGGAACTACTGCAAAAGGGATCAAGGATGGGGGGCAGGGGGCAGGGGAAGGTGCGAAACGGCTGTTCCACATCGATGTTGCTGCTGGAGTATGGTATTGCTTATAAGTAAACAGCACATATAGGAAGAAACGAGCAACTTCTCGGGTATGGCCACAAGTGCTGTTACGTTAAATAAAAATGCTTAACGAAAATGCCGCCTAACGCATTTTGTCTTTACATTGAACGCACATGGAAAAGACACTGGGGTAGAGTATACACAGCATGTAATAGGAGGTCCTTAATTTCCAATCGCTGGGTTGCCTTGTTAAATACAGATTAAATTCACAAAACGTTCAAGTGTACAATAATAATGTATTCACTTACAGTGCCAGACTTGTTTATATAATATCAGCGAGGAATAATCACCCATTTATTGCAGTGATGATCTCCACAAGTTTCAAAACTCTGAGCACACTTGAAACGTGAACTTTCGCAGCTCCTTATTAGTGTTCAGACTCAGTCCCTTTCCTCCTTTCCAACAACAAAGGACAGCCCAGCTCCTGCTCCCTGTCTCGCAGATCAGACCGTACCCAGATTTCAAGGCATCGGGTTAAATTAAAAGGCACATCCAAGATTTTCCTTGCAATTTTTCCCCCAATGGATCCAGGCATCTATTTTTCAATACTTCTATCAAAAAGCTTCACTTGCACAATTCAAACAAAGAAACTTCTCAAAAATGTCATTACTTACTGTTCACTGAGCATAATTTACTGAGATTAAAAGTTTAAAGTTTCATCTGCTTTACATCCACAAGTGTTTTAAGCAACCCCTAATACTGTATCCTGCTTAAATGTGACAATTAGGGCTGCTCTGGCATGTTGAAAAATATAAAGGTACCAACGATCCTCATTGTGCCTTAGTTCCCTGTAGCCTGGTTTTTGGAGGTGCATAAACTGCAGAAATTTAGAATGATAATAGCAACAATTTGGTACAGCAGGAAAAAACAGAAACACCACATATCTCCCTCCC
>VWZZ01002592.1:79510-91491 GCA_013399095.1 Psophia crepitans
GTTCTTTCTTCCTTTTTCCTTCCTTTTTCTTTTTTTTAAACATCCCTGCCTCTATTTTCCCCAAAGTGGAATAAAAATGAGATTTGAGGCTCGCAGAAAATTCAGCATCGCAAGTCAGGTGAAGGAGAAAAGTTAATGCTTGGGACTGACAAGAACCAGAATACATTGTAAAGGTGCACGTGTGCGTGCGTGGCTCCAACATCCATCTACAACCTGACATTATTTATTTTCCTCTTGCTAGTTGCTCTAAAATTCTTCAGCATAAAAGTAATCAACAGATTCTCCTTCTCATTTTTAAGCGTAAAATGAAAGTGCATGTGTATATTTATATACAGGTAAGAAAGCAGGCATTACATGTGTGCAAACATACACACATGCATCCAGATTCTGACCTAAATTACACCAGTGCAAACTGCAGTGTAAGCAATGAAGTTATTACAGGTTGAAATTGAGGATGGCATTCAATAGCCAATTTACAGATGAAAGTATACAAGACTGAAAAGATGCATAAGCACTATTAGTAATAGGCATATGGCATGGAGGTGGTCTGTCTTTTCTAACTCAAAAAAAGTCAAAGAATGAGTTGCAGCAACAGAAACAAAGCACATACATATGTTAAAATCCCGTGGCAGCTTCTGACGTGCTGGGCACGCGGGCAGCACGGTCCAGCACACCAGCTACAGATCTGCAGCATTTGCACCTAAACTCAGCCACAGCACTTCAGCCAAAACTTCGTTTTCTCTTGTCCCACCACAGAGGGATGCTGTCTACTCCCAAAAACTGTGTGTCATGATAATTTCCTTGTTCAGTAAAAAGATCAGAAGAACACCTCCACCTAAAGCCAAAAGGCATAGAGAGGGAACCCAACTCTTTTTATTTCATGTGAAAGCGTGTGACTTACATTTATATGGAGTAAAGAACGAGGGGAAGGTCTGCCTCCGACATCTGAATGTCTTCAGTAAGCTCTGCTGGGTATCTCAAATTCAATATGTATACTCAACAGAGATAATGGGGAAAAAAAAACCAAACCAAAACAAACAAACCCAAAACAGAAATGGAAAACAAAATAAAACAATCTAAACTGTGAAAGCTGAGTGTGTTGCTTGGTCTTAGGCTGTTGCACGCACCAACTGATTTCCATGAGCTGTTCAGCAGCCTGCTACCAGAAACCAGTGGAAGTCATTGATATTGAACAAGTTCAAATCTTGCGAACTACCTGCCCCTCTCACTGGTCCTTAAGTATATTAAAAGTTTAAGAAAAGATCCTTGGAAAGACCCTAAGTAATCTATCATAAAATGAATAAGGATTACAAATGAAATGAGTAATGGCTAGCACAACAAATGCCCAATGTTCCTATCTACTGTAAGAAGTGAAACGGAAGAGGAGACCTGCATTATGTCCAAAACGCCAAGAAAGAACATGCAATTACACTTACACTAAGGAAGAAAGTACAAGGGGAGTTACCTACACTTGAGAAGTCTGAAATCGTAAAATGGCAGACAGGTGAGGCAGAGCCAACTGTTTTACAGTCCCTCTCTTCTCTCCGTGAGGAGCACAGCAAGCATTTATCATGAGATGAATCTGCAGGCCCCCTAAAGAAAATGCCACTCCCCAGCAAGGAGAGCCTGTGTCCTGTGAATTCACACCTCACGCTGCACCAGACGAGGAAGGCAATACTGCAGCGAGAGGTCTAGAGAGACATTAACAACTCTGAACTTAGCATGGCTGGAAAAGAACAAAAGTACAAGATAAGAAACAGAATGTAGGCTGGAGTGAAGTTTTGCCAGCTCCTTGAGGCAGAAAAGAAGGTGATATGGCCAGATCAACACACAAGGAATTTAGTAACAAAATTTGAGAATTGACAGGAAAGGAACAATGTTGTTCCCAGTGAAGCCAGAGGGGAACTTATCCAAGACAGGACAAGATCAGGATGCGGATAAACCGTAGTGGAGAGGCACTTAAAACACTGACATAAAAAAGACAAGGCTATATGCTTAAAGGTGGAACACAAAGGCTTTTCATTCAAATACAGTATAATCAGCAGAAAGCCCATGCAACCTCCTTCTTCCTAGAAAGCTAATTGAAAATTTATTCCTGATTCAGTTTCTGAGGGTGGGTCCTCTTAGCGTCATTTGATTTGTAAGTTAAATACTCTTGTCATAATTGCTCCAGGGTGGCTGCAGAAGGAGGAGGTGGTATCTGGCATTTCTTTCGCTTTTTAACAAACTTTTGTCAGCCTTGGGCAATGCATGAAGAAACATAGGGAAGCACTGGAATAGGTAACTAGGAAAGGTTTGCTGATGAATACAAATCCTTTTCCTTCTAGAAAACTGTTTAGAATTCGTATTATCTTCTAAATAAGGGGAGACCTTATTGCCCTCTACAACTACCTGAAAGGAAGTTGTGGCGAGCTGGGGGTCGGCCTCTTCTCGCAGATAACTAGTGACAGGACTAGGGGGAACGGCTGCTGCAAGTTGCGCCAGGGGAGGTTCAGGTTGGAGATGAGGAGAAATTTCTTCTCGGAAAGGGTGGTCGGGCATTGGAACGGGTTGCCCAGGGAGGTGGTGGAGTCACCGTCCCTGCGGGTGTTTAAAGAAAGGTTGGATGTGGTACTGAAGGACATGGTTTAGTGGGTAATAGGTGGTGGGGGACGGTTGGACTGGATGATCCTTGAGGTCTCTTCCAACCTTAATGATTCTATGATTCTAAATGAAGCATTAGTACAACTAAGCATATTTGAAGTTCATGTTGTAGAAAATCTCTGGTTGCTCCTAAAAGGGTTCTCAGTTAGAAATTACACATCTGTTCTTTTTACCTCGATTTTGAGGTTAGGGAGCTGAGTGCGTATGTGATTACACTGTGTGCATCTATGCCATCTAAAATCTCTTCACATCATTAGACAATATCAATCAAATTTAAGATCTGAGGTTTCAGGTGTATTTTTGAGAAACTCACTAGCTTTCAGATCCCCATTCCATATCAAATATAGGTCAAATGAATAGAGGAGATAAATTTTTTCAGCATCCTCATGAGCAAATATGGAAAATCTCTAGAAGAAAAAGACCTCCTGACTGCTTCATTACTTCACAGTAAAAACTTCCATCAGACCCACACAGTTTGAAATATAAAAGTTCAATTAACCTCAAGAAATGTATCCATAGGGAAGTAGGCTTCACTGGTCATAAACTACCTGTGTTTTGTTGGGCAGCTGATAGAAAGCATATTGGACATATTGTCCAAAAGTTTTTGTCTGTGTGTTTGTTTTGCATTTTTGGTTTTGCTTTTTGAAGTGACTTCTTTTCACGCTCATTTCATCTATGTTTAGTACCATAATTTTGGCCCACTGCTTTATGACCAAATGATTCCTCACTTCAAGTCGATTGTAAAGCTTTAATTGATTTCAAAGGAATCAGGATTTTATCATTTTCATCCCCAAGCTGTGAGCGTATTGCCAGAGGGTCCCAGAAAATGATGCATGTAGAGCACTGTGCAGCTAGCACTGTGAGGTGATTTATAACTTTCAGCTTCCACTTGTGCATCAGCCACTTCTGGAAGAGACAATGGCCAAAACTATGGCATAACTTTGCAAGTCACATATGCCATGCTGGCACTGGAGACTCTGAGCTTCTGCAATGCTGTACATTTGTTCACCCACTGAGCCTTCTACTATCTGAACTTTCAGTTCCCCCAGTAAGAATCACTGGAGCAAAGAGGAAAAAAAGAAATTAAACATAGAACAAAGCTTGCATTTCAGTATTTCAGATACTTGAGGTGAGCAAGTTGAATTTCCAAAACCAAAACTGACTTCAAACAACTTTATTTCCCTACCTACTCCATTAGCACATCACACCCCACTAATTTTATTAGTATGTTTAATTTATGCTTATTTTAAGGTGGAAGACAATGGTGAAATACAAGGGAAAAAAGAAAAGGGGAAAAACCCCCCACAAACCAGGCAAAACAAACCAACACCCCCCTGAACCAAGAATAAATGCTATATTTTCTATTAAAAAGTGAGAAACATAAATTCAAGAGACAGTCACCTATTCATGGTAAAATGGAACCCAGATGCTAACAGCTGACAAGAAACTTGCCTCAAAAACTTCATTGCTTAAATATCTTTCATGAAGGATTTTCATAATCCTCTGAATAAGATAGTGCCCACCACCCCACTACCAACAGTACTGCATTAGACTTCTCTGTTCCATTTGGTTGGGAAAATCTGGTATTGTCATAGTCTGTAGACATCTTTTAAACAAGAGCATAGAACATGGCAGTGACTTTTCTAGCTATGGAATTAGTTTAATTCAGACTCTAAAATTAGTTTTACACAATCTCATCATCTCCAGATGCTCCTTTACACTCATAAATCCACTAAAATGTTTATATTGTCCCATGCAAAGGGGTGAATGCCTGCTGTGGATTGTTGCTCCAAGGCAGCAATAACTTACTATGTCTTTTCTGTAGCAAGTTGCAGTGTTTTTTTGAAGTACAATCTATAGACATTTGCTCTTTCCATCACACCTCCCACATTTCCACAAGCCACAACATATTTATGCTCCAAGACATCTTCTGGAACAAATCAGTTTTAGTTCTGAATTAGAATACGGCATGACATGAGACAGATATAGCTGGGGTTTCTCCTAAGAATAAATTTATGTGCTTTTAGAACAGAGACCAAGCAAACAGTAAGATTGCATGTACGCCTTACTTCCAAGCCAAGGAAATAGCTACCATATGTATTAAAAAGTCGGTATCAAACATAATTAGATTAGATATAACACAACTGGGTCCCCAAAGACCACCATCCAATCTTAGTCATTCCATTTTTGGGACCAATTATCATGTTATTATACTGAGTAGTGCTGAGAACCCATCAAGGAAGAGGATCCTATTGTGTTGCCAAACAAAAAAGCAGTTCTTGCCTCAAATATCATCCTACTATTTTGTCAGTCATATTCAGTCTTGGTATGTAAGATCCTTTCCCTGAGCTCAAACACAAGGTTAGCTCTCTTCTCCCACCACCATAATCTCTTTTGTAATTCCAACTACGGAAGAAGGGAGACATATTCCAGTTTTTCGTCTGTGGGTAAATATCTTCTATGAATTTACTTTCTATGATTTTGTAACAGGAGGTTAAAGAGGATAAGAAAAAGAAAAGAAAAAGAAAATAATGAAGATTGTTGGTAATGCACCCCTCCAAACATTAAGCAAGCATTAACAACTGCTTCATCCTTAGCACTAAATATAAAAATGAGATGGACAGCAAACAAATTCTATCTACAGTATTGCATACTACTGAGGTGCTAGCAAGTGTTGGAAGGAACATGACACAGCACTTTAAGGTGACTAGAAGTAAGGATTCTTGGTGTTTATTTCTGACCCTGCTCCTAGCGCAACGGGTACCCTTGGGTAATAATTTGGTACCCAAAGTTAACCTCCTCTGTCCCAGATTTCAGCTGATGTAAATTCACAAGGCTCAAAAGGCATGTGAAGGGACCTGCACAGTCAAGCCTTGAGTCCTCTACATCCTAGTTTCTCTAAAAGTGGGGCAGCTAATATTCCTATTAATTTTTAAGTAATTAATAATGTATTAATATGAACACTATTAATTCTTGCTAAATGGTTTGAGATCCACCTTTGCAGCAATGGTGGAAGAGAGCAAGCATTTCATCATAAATTAATGCAAACCGAACTACAATTTCTGATTGCCTGTAATGTTCATCTCCAGTAGAAATAAATATTAAACAAGTCTCTATTGAATATCCAGAATGAATTTGTGGTTGGTTTAAGTGCTGTTTTCATGTAAATTGGAGAGACAGGGCATCAGGTTCAGTTTTTCACTGCATGCTTCACAAAGATAGTCCTAAGCACTAATGTCTACAGTTTTTAACTACCTGCTTCACTGCAAAGCTTAAATAACCAATCACTCTGCCAATGCATATGCCTTTAAGTCAGCGCTATGTTGACTCTTTAAATATTTTCACTTTTTAATATAAACTTTTCAGACAAAAATCTCTCTTAGAGAACAAGGACCCTACACAACCAAAATGGAGAGAAGTTACCACTTTCTGTTTTTTCAGTCTCACCTGTTTAAGTACAGCTGACACAGCACAGATGCATGCGTTACTCTTGTCTGGGGATAGCCTGTTTACCAACCTTTTAATGACTTACAGTTGAAATTGCCTCATTTAGGAATCATGACGGTATTGACTATTAATGTGAAGCAGAAGAGTGTACCAGCTACACCAGAAGACTAAAAATCTATGCCTTGGGCTCTGTTCAAAGCTCTGGAGAGGAAAAAAGAGGCAGGTGGGATTTGCATACATTGATGATTTCAAGATCCTGCTCAGCTGACGTTGCCATTGCTACGCACTTAGACATAACGAAAACTGTACCTGGCAATATGGGAGAAATTCTTCAGACCTTTGGGCATACTACACCAAAATAGCTGGGTTTCCAAATTATTACATCAGAAGGTTTGGAAATGAAAGCTTTTATTTGTATATTATAAATCCACCTATAAATTGCCTGTAGACAAAATGTAACATGCACCTGAAATAACACATACAATACTACTATTGTATTCTTCATGCAACATGGGCTGCCTAGAGTTTTCTCCTTTCAAACACAACACAGGACACAAAAGGAACATCTTTAGGATCCTTCATTCTTTGCCAGTCAGACAAAGAAGCAATAGACAGTGAAGCTTACTTGTTGTCTGCTGTTATTGCACATCTATGAAGGCCCAAGAGAAAAGACCATCAGCTACAGCCTCTTGACTATGTTAGGTAAGAAATCATAACATTACATGGTTTTGGTTAAGGGCCTGTGCTACAGCAGAGTAGGTTTTACAAGAACACAAGAAAGGAAAGCTACATATTTGATCATCTTTTTCATTAAAACAACAACAAAAAAAAAATTTTAGAAAATGTACCTAAGTTTTGTCATACTATTTTGATGTTCTGAATTTTCATGACTGCCACTAACTGTCAAGCAAAAGTTCCATAAAATACAATATCTTGCATAGATTAAATTAGGTAGGTCCTATTCAATACCTGTCAGTTATTCATACAAATGTTAACCTCTGCACAGAGACTACCTTTTTGGTAAATGTCTCCTCATTTTTAAAACCAACTTTTATTCCACTCCCAGCTGTATTTTATTAGGTATTTTAGACAGCGCTTTACTGTCACTGGAGAAGTTTCAAGTTTAATCTAAGGCAACTTCTGCATTGCAGCTGAAAAAGTAGCAGCTATGAAAAGTAATTTTCAGTTAGTCACATCATCACAAGTTGGTTTATATTTACACTATATGAATTTAAATTACCATTCCAACATGAAAACCAGAAAATTGAAATTCACTTATGGAGAAGGCCTTGCAAAACAGAAACCTTTTTCAAGCCATGAGTATGGTCTGTCACATCTGCTTAATACATATAGTTTCCATTACTATCAGAGAGCTGTATGCAAGTACTGATGGGAAGCACACACTTATTACCTTAGTCCCATGAGTAATTAAGTATCATGAACAATCAAACATATAGTTTTTGTTTATTACTCTGTGTACATTTTTCTTGTAGAATCTTGGTATGTAGTGATCCCTACATCACAATACTTAAGGACAAGATATTTGAGGAATGGGTTCAACAAACTTGAGTGCTTGCCAAAACTTTCTCAAACATTGTATTCTCTAAAAAAAAACCACAACACAGAGTAAGAAGAGAAGATAGACAGCAAATTATGGTCACCTGCACTCATCTTGGTGCTGAAAATGATGGTACCTCCAGGTGCATGTGATTTCTACATATGCTCAGCATATTTAACAAACACTACTTCAAAACTGTGACGAGTCCATGAAAAGAGGTGGATGGAAAGCTGACTCATTTTCTTCAGTTAAATGCTGTTTTAAAAGCATTAAGTATCCACGGCTCAGCTGATTGAGCAGAACATAGGAGAGAGAACAAAGAAACAGAAAGAAACACAACTGTTTTCTGGGCTTTAAACAGAAGAATATTAATGTTTTTGTAGCTTTTTGGGGGAGTATTTGAGTCCTCATAGTTTGGACCTGAAAAAGATGAAATGAAAAGGAGTAATATTTGATCTTTCATCATTTGGTATGAAAAACTAGAAAACTGCTATCAAATATCATTACAATGCTCATGGGTAAAAGGACCTGAATTGGGTCTGAATTGGGGTGGTTGAGTGGAATCAAAATGACAAGTAAGGATTGTGGATACATTAATAATAATACCAAGAAAGTACGGAGAGAAAAACAGAAGGTGGTGGCTTAGAAGGAATAAAAAGAGGACGAGAACATGAAAGGGACTTCTTTTTTTTCCTCGCTCATCAATCCTGTAACCATGGGGCAGAACAGAAACTTTGACTCTTTGATAGTTCAAGTCCCATTGTTGGACAGAGCTAATGATGGACATCTCACAGATTATTCGGCCCTAGAAAGAAACCAATCTGGAAAATCATAGAAAAGCTTTTCTAGTAAAAGGCACCTGCCAAGTAATAGCAGCAGTTGTGTCAGTGGAGATTCACAGATTTCGTTAAATTTCAGAATTTCTCTTAGTAATAATACGTAGAGGGTGTGTCAGCACACCAATGCTTCTAGTGTTCCTGTAAGTGACATCAAATATAGCAGAAAAATGTATTTGAGTGCAAATTCTGTTCCTCCATAGTTAGACTGCACTAGCGCAAATGCTGTATGAAGCTTGACATATAAAAAGATTTTCTGCTGTGCCTCATAAATTAAAAAACCCACAACCATTGAATGCAGAAATCTATAATAAATTACTCATCACAAGCTTAATGGTGACACAAACATTAACAAAAATAGACAAAATTACAAAGTGTTGATTTTTATTTCAAATATATGTTAAGATGAAATATGTTCCTTTAAATCAATCAGGTTTACCTCAGCTGTAATGTGGAACTGTGGGATATAAGAGAATCTAGCACTTTAGAGAAATCACTCTACCTTTTAAGAAATGCATCTGATACTCTGCTAGAGTGGATTTCCATGACAATGAGGCTACTAAATTTTATACCAGCTGGAGATCAGCTCCCATGCATCTTTCTTCATGACAAGTGACATGCACTATTTTGGATTTTTTTGATTCAGAGTTATGCAGAAACAGTAAAAATCAAACAAATAGTGAAAAAACAAATACATAGTGTAGATTTTTTTCCTTTTGATGAAATATTTTCTTATAATTAAGCTGTAATTTTGGAGGAAAACATCATGGGTATATATATTTAAAAATTCATTGTCTCACTACACAAAAAATACAGCACATGCTAAATTGTGTAGTGTAATTTGGGGCATGAGAGAAAAGTGCCCAAAATATTTGCTTAGGATCAGATGCAGACAGTTAATGATTCTAAATATTATATAAAAGGGAAGGAGCCAAGAATAGTAACATACTGCTTAATGTTCATGTACAGAAAACAAAACACAGAAAAAAAAAAAGATGTTGCTTAGCCATGCCTTAATTAGTAAGCCATGCTTTTTAAAAAATGTAATAAGAAAGCTATTTTTTTTCAAAAGAAAGAGTTAAGCAACAAGGCTATTTATGCAGTTTTCTCAGCACTCAATATAGGACTAAAGAGCCTGCAATTTTCAAGGTGATTTGCAATTTCCATTAATTTGTTGAAGGTTTTGTAGCTCAATAATGAGACACTTTCATCACTTATTAGTGAATCAGAGCTGTTTGCAGCTTTAATTCAAACACAGTAAATACAAATGCAAATGTGCACATGATTTTCTATTATCATTTCTAGAGGGTGAAAGAAGGCAAATGATCTTCAGGAGAATGGGGATGTTTATCATTATTTGCCTAAAATTGGTTAACAGCCCCATACTGCTGGAAGGGAACTGAGAGTTGTTGTTGAATGCCAATATTTGGGTTGTGAGGAACTGCAAATGGTCATTTGGCGCTGGGATGTTGGCTTCACCTTACCGAAAACTGAAAATCTTCAGGTTTTGCCTACTTTAAAAGACACAATTTTGGGCTGTCATAAAGATATGGTTTTATTTATTCATCAGCTTCTCGATTGGAGGGAAATTTTTTTTCAAATTTAGGATCCATATTAATTCTGGCCTCTTATATTCAGTGTCTTAAAATCCTTTCCCAAGTCTATAGTCTACACCTATATTGTGCAGTTCTGGTAGAATGGATGAAAATGGGGCATTAAAAGGGAAGATTTACCTTGACATTAAGGTGCCTGAAAGTGCAAGTGGACACTGAGAATAGTTCACAAGGTGACCAGACAGGTTCCTAACGTCTGTTGAAGCTGATATAAAAATCAATAAAAATCAATGCTAACACGATTTGATGTCACTAAAATCCCATTCTTTTAAAGCATCTTTGAGCATCTACCTCTACAAATCTCGTCCAGAGAGCAATAAACTGAATTTGAATCTGTCAGTTAGAAAGTATAGAATTTTTCCTCCTTTCAAACCAAGCTGTTAATTAAAAACAAGACTAACATTTAAATTAAAGATGGATAACACAGAGGTTTTACTCAATAGCCACTTGATGGCAGCGTCATGTATAAAAAGATTAGACTATTAAAACTTTTTTAAAAAATCCCTCAATAACAGCAAAAAGCCAACCCAAATGACACCTTGATTACTGTAGAATATTACCCTCCTAATAGAACTCTTTTTAATGATATTTTGAAGGTCAGCAACTAAATCAATAAGTAAACACATACGGATCATGAATTTTAAACTTCAAAAATGTTGCTATAAAGGTTATTCCTTTAAAATCAATATATGAAACATTCTTAATATCTGTTATGAATTTGATACTCATTCTAGCATGTAACCCTTCAATGATAACTCATGGTTAATTTCTCTAGGAAGAAACAAACTAAAATAATTCCATGAGGATTTACTAAAAAAGAGTTCATGGGCACTGATTTAGTAAAAAACTATGACACTAGTGTTACCAGCAGCACAGTATCATTTTTGTAGCATATAAACATGAGAGTGGTTTATATTTCCTGCCAGCAGGATGATCCACATTCTTTGGTCATCAAACACAGTCAAATAAACCCAAAAGAAGAGGTAAAGTACTTCATGGAAGGATAAAGCTCAAGTTAAAAAGCTTTCTTTTACTCTCCTGCCTTACTCATCTGTTAGCTTTTCAGCCTGGAGTGCAAATCCAGCCTAAGTGTTTCAGCTGAACAATGCAAAGGGCTAGATCCCTGTGCTGTAAGGGAACAACCAGTTAGGATCTGCGTTTGCCTTCCAGCATGGCCAAATATGATCAAACCCAACTTCGGACATTTTTACACTGGTTTGAGAAACAGATCATCCACAACATATAATGACTGCTCAGCATATTAAGAGCATCGTTCAGTAACATACTGCAACAATGCAAGTGCAACAACAGCTCTATGAATCGTAGAATCCCTAAGGTCGGAAAGGACCTCTGAGATCATCAACTCCAACCGTCAACCTAACACGACCATGCCTGATAGATGATGTCCTAAAGTGCCACGTCTGCACGTTTTTGAATGTCTCCAGGGATGGCGATTCAACCACCTCTCTGGGCAGTCTGTTCCAATCCCTCACCACTCTTTCCGTGAAGAAGTTTTTCCTAATATCCAACCTAAACCTTCCCTGACACAACTTGAGGCCATTCCCTCTTGTCCTATTGCTTGTTACTTGGGAGAAGAGATCGACACCCTCCTCACTACCACTTCCTTTCAGGTAGTTGTAGAAAGCGATCAGGTCTCCCCTCAGCCTCCTCTTCTCCAGACTAAACAAGCCCAGTTCCCTCAGCCGCTCCTCATAAGATTTGTTTTCCAGTCCCTTCACCAGTTTTGTTGCCCTTCTCTGGACACGCTCCAGCAGCTCAATGTCCTTCTTGTATTGAGGGGCCCAAAACTGGACACGGTACTCAAGGTGCGACCTCACCGGTGCCGAGTACAAGGGGACAATCACTTCCCTACTCCTGCTAGCC
>VWZZ01002593.1:0-16175 GCA_013399095.1 Psophia crepitans
ACCTGGACAGGCTGGAGAGTTGAAATTTGTGAAATTTAACATAACCTTATGAAATTTAACAAGGGCAAGTGTAGGATCCTACACATAGGGAAGAACAACCCCAAGCACCAGCACAGGTTAGGGGTTGACCTGCTGGGAAGCAGCACTGCAGAGAAGGNCAGTTGAAGAAAGGGAACTGCTGGAAAGAGTCCAGTGGAGGGCTACCAGGATGATTAGGGAACTTGAACATCTTCCATATGAGGAAGGGCTGAGAGTGCTGGGTCTGTTTAGCCTGGAGAAGAGAAGACTGAGAGGGGATCTTATCAACACTTAAAAATACCTGAAGGGCGGGTGTCTAGAGGAAGGGGCCAGGCTCTTCTCGTGGTGCCCAGTGACAGGACAAGGGGCAACAGACACAAGCCAGAACACAGGAAGTTCCATCTCCATATGAGAAAAAACGTCTTTACTGTGAGGGTACTGAGAGCACTGGCACAGGCTGCACAGAGAGGCTGTGGAGTCTCCTTCTCCGGAGATATTCAAGACCCGTCTGGATGCAATCCTGTGCCACCTGCTCTGGGTGTTCCTGCTCTAGCAGGGGGATTGGACTAGATGATCTACAGAGGTCCCTTCTAACCCCTACACATCTGTAAATCTGTGAATCTGTAACATGCAAAGAAATGCCGGGAATTAGTGGATAAAGAAGGGAAGACACAAACCAGCTAACATATATGTGGAAGCTGCCCTTCATCAGGGTGGTATTCCAGAAACTTGAACAAATTGAGGGGAGGTGGGGAATTTAGGGACTGTGGGATGTTCATAGGCACCATCGGTCCTGGTGGTAAAACGTGCCACCTTGCAGTTTTCACAGGATTCCCAAAGGTTTTATGGGAAGGACAGGGTGGACACTGAAACGCTGCCAGCAAAAACACAGGGATGCAAAGGAGAACTGAGCTGCTTTGTGGCTAACACCAGCAGGTACTTGATTGAGAAAAGACAAATCCCTTCCAGTGTGGCAGGATTTGGGAGCAAGACAGAGAAGGCTACTGGCAACCTGTTCTGTTACTGTCGGGAGGGCTTGGTTGCAGACCAATGCCATTCATTTTGAGTCCTCCTTGGCACTGCTGTCACTGTTTTCACTGCATTGAAAGGTGAAGAGGAGAGCTTTACAGTTTCACTGGGAGGGATGCGGCAGTAACTGGCTGTTAGAATGTGGTATCTGCCCAGTCTTCGCAGGCTGCCCAGAGTGTCCTTCATCCAGCACATCTCCTGCTGCCCAGCTGCAGAAAGATACAGGCAAAATTTTTGAAGCATCATTCCTGCTTATTTTCAATTTGGAAGTCTGTTTACTCACCCCAAAGAAACAGTTGCTAGTAGAGAAGGAAGTAGCCTTCATACATCACACATTTTCTATCCAGTTTGCCTGACTTTTTATCAAACTGCTTGAAGGTGATCACAATTTCCAAAATATGACCAAAAGCTTGAGTTAGGATTTGCTGAGATGGAAAGATGGCCCAAGGCCTTTGAAGGTTCTTCCTGAGCAGAGACAACAGGATTCCCATCTGCTGTTGTTTTGGTTGCCAATTCCTTGTATTCCCTGAGAGCTACAAATAAAAATTCCTTTCCTGTGAATCCCTTTTTTGAACGAGGCAGGTTTGTATATGCTTTTGCTAAAGAAATCCACACGTTAAGCACAGGAGTGACAAAACTCATGGCTATTTTACCGTATGTAAAAGAAACCCACACTCTGCTTTGACTTAAGAATTCCTTGAAGAATCCACACAGTCACAATTTTGGATTTCACAGGCATATTTTAGTTATTCAGCAATACCAGTTTAGAGCAAATACTGCAGTGTACACCGGACATGGCGTTAGAGAGTTTCCTGTCTCAAACCTACAGAAAATTATCAGGTTGAAGGTTCGAGGTTAAGGATTAATTCTCAGCTGCTGTTGTAGAGATCCATCCAGTGTGCTTTTCTTTTAACGAGCACCGCAGATGTTTATCTTTCTTCCATTTTTATGATGACTTTCATTTTTACCTGCCTCCCTGCAGGAATAACTGGGCCCTCTTAGCTCTGTTGAACAGGACGCCTGTTGTGATCGTTGCCCCCACCGCGTGCGGTCCGGAGGAGCTGACGCCATCTGTGGTTTCTCCCTGAAGGAGGCATGCTGGCCTTCAGAAGGTGACACAGCCCTGCTATGCCGTATTGGTGGGCCAAGCCCACAGACAGAAATCCTGATGTCAGCCCCAGCTCAGAAACTGAACAGCAGGGGATCCTGCAGGCTATCTCACAGGACAAACTCAAAGCTCCATCGCACAGGATATATAGGATAGGCTAACGTATATTTGTTATAGGGAAGTCTATCAGGTGTCATCAGTCCAGATGGGAAATACAGTCAAAGATTTTTCCTGGGGGACAGATTATGTTCAGCTGAGTTCAAGTTAACAAGAAAAGTTTGTATTAGAAAAATAAATCAACAATTTTCAGTGCCACAGTGTTCTGGGTTTGGATAGAGCAGAGTTGACTTCACTGGAAGCTGGGATGAGACAGAGCCAGGACAGGTGACCCAAACTGGCCAGGGGAGGTATTCCATACCATGTGATGTCATGCTCAGCATAGAGAACGGGGGGGCTGGTCGGGAGGGGGTGGTGCTTCTCGAGGCAGCGCGGCTCTGGGACGGTCCGGCTTCGGAACGGGTCTGAGCGCGTGGCCTGAGTTGCACGGTATTGTGTATCACCAGTTTTTTGTTTGTTTTTTTTTTCTTTCCTTTTCACTCCCTTGCTGTCCCAGCAAACTGCCATCTGTCGTTATCACAGCTCAGGGGAGTCTGTTTTCTTTCCCTTTCCCCCTCCCCACTGGGGGGAAAATGAGTGGCTGCGTGGTGCTCAGCTGCCGGCTGGGGTAAAACCACGACACACAGGACTGTACATCAGATTTCTCACAAGTTTGAATACCCATCCCAATAAAGCCTGTTGACTTTTCACCTCCTGCCAATAATAAGCTACCCATTTCAGAAAAGGTGGCTCATTAATGTAAGAGAAGTAAGATCTATATCACTTAATTAATAATAGGATTTGCTTGTTATTTGGATCCTGGCAGCAACTGTAAAAATCAAGAAATACATTAAATAGATTAAGATAACAAAACTAAATTGTCATTTTCATGCCTATTCAGATGGACAAATTTCTGCATGAAAAAGAATATCAGGTATGCCAGAAGCTTTATATCTGTGCTTTTAAGAGGAAAGCTTAGACAAAGACTTACCAGTAGAGAAGCAATGAAAGAGAAAAGAGAGAGGCTTTCATTAAATCTGAAGCTAACCAGTTTGATTTTTATCTCACTTCCAAAGTAGCACATCAGTTTCTGGCAGTCCATATAGGGGAAAAATATAAAGAGGCAGAATCAAAGTTCCTACTTTCGTAATATATTGTTACACATTCATCCAGGTACGAGTAATTATTTGCCTCATCTTATCTTTTTTAAGTAACTTGCGAGCAATTGGATGTGACAGTAGAACAACAGAAAGGAAATTCACGGTGCCTCCTAGTAGAAGAACAAAGAGCTGAAAGAACTTGACGAAATTAGGACCCCAAATTGGTGGTAAGGGGGGTAGCCAACAATCAGCATCCTGAGGGAGAATAGAGGCAGGTAGTGCATTTTCTCTGCCATTGCTGTGATAAAGTACATATATTTGATTGCAGAGCTTTTCAGCAAAGGGAGAAGTTTTTCCCCAAAGGAGTGTTGATGAGCAGTAAGACAAATATGTCTTAAGGACCAAGTAAGTGCCACTTTGTGAGCATCTCATATGTGTCCGAGGGCACTGATGGGCAAAGACAAACTTCAAAGATCTTCAGCATCAAAAAGAATAGATTAGGATTAAGAAGTTCTCTCCCTAGGGTGAATTTCTGTAGATTTTTTCCTTCCCAGTCTTGATTTATAATCCCCAACTTCTAGAGGAGGGCTGTCAAAAATTTTGAGAAGTTCTTGTGTCAAAAATGCCAGGTCATATGAACTGAAGCTTCTGACAAGAGAGGTGATTTTTAAAAGATTTCTTGACAGGACATCATTTTTTAACTTTATGTGGAAACATTTCAGTGCAACATTTCCTACATGCACTGTTCTGCATCTGCTGTTCAAAGCAAATTTTGAAATCTGAAACATTTTGAAACTCGTTAAAATCAAAAATAAAAGTGGTGGAGATCAAAACGCAATGTTTCAAAATGAGGAAATTGTGCACAAATTGGTTGTTTGTTTGTTTATAGAAGTTTCTGCTTTTCAGATTAATTCAGGTCAACAGACCTGAACAAAAGGTAAGGACCGCTTTGTGGAATAGGGTATGTAGAATACGGCTGTGCTCGATATCATATTTTCTATCTGTTTTCTGGAGGGAAAAGCGGGAGGGTCTCTTTAGAAGTTACTGATGTTATTCTGACTGGAGTATGGCATTTCGGGCACGCTGCCATTAGTTGCAAGTCTGCTTTTTCCATAACAGCGAGGTGCTGGGCAAGACAGATCATGCATTTCTTCCCACAGGTCATAACATGACAGAAAGGGTTTTGCTCCTTCTCTCTTGCTATGACTGGGAAGGGGGAAAAAACCCAGCCTCAAAATCCAGAACATGTACACACAACAGTAAGACTGTAATATAATAATGAAATTAAAAAAACAAACCAGAACACCCTCCAAAACTAGAGGAGACCACCCACTAGCAAGCAAGGAGAAAAGAGCATGCATGTATGAAAGCAAAACGTTGTCAGTACGGGTTTTCGTCACCATAGCAGTGAGACTGCCTGTGCCAGCAGCCTGGGCACAGGAGAAATCTTGGACTGTCCACCTACAAAATCAGTGCTACAGCCTGAAAGCGTGCTTTTTACCTTCATATAAACACAACTTGTGAAATTCCAAAGCTCAGTTTGCAAGTAATGTTACAAGTAAAGGCTGAGGAGCTTAAGTTGTGTGCTTATATTATCTATTTCTTCTTATTTCTGGCTGGAGACGCACTCCTAAGGTTTTTCCTGTGAGTAGTTAATAGAAATTAGATTAGGAAAAAATACATGTTGTTTTCAGTTTGATGTTATTTGAAAGCTACCTCAATTCTACAGCTGTCCCTACATGCATGGGAAATCCATGGTTTTAAAAACATATTGAAAAGCCATAGGCGACGGCTGAGTTTGCACTGAGCTGTGAAGGTGGAAGAAGAGCACAACCGTCCTTCAAATGGCATTCAGTTATGATTTATTTTTTCCCTGCAGTTCATTCACAGAGCCAGCAGGAGCAGTGAAGAGATTTTGGTAGAGAAGCAAGACCACCTGGAGCAGTTTGGCTGGAACGGAAAAGTAAAACCCCTCAAAGGAGCATTAGGCACGTGTTTGTAATAGCTGAAAGGTAAGGCTGTCTGCAGATGAGCAGTGGAAGTTAGGCTTCACACAGGTACCAAAACTGTGTGGCCGCCTGTAGCACAGCCCCCTTCCTTTGTGCTGATGGTGCCCGCTCCTCTGAGCTCTGTGTGTGTGGGACAAGCATGGTCCAGACATAAAACTGCTAAGCCCGGGCAGCTCTTCTCTGGAGGCTGGGGGGTTCCCTCCAGGACTTAAAAACCTTGTTAAAATGTTTGTGGTTCTGCAGAACAGAAAAAATACCCAACCCCCTAACGTGCAGAAGACGCTGTAGGTTTCTGGTATGCACCCCTGGACGCTTTTATGACATTTGACAACTTGTTGCAACGTGTGAGAGGTTTCACCTTCTGGAATTGATGTGCTTGGGGTGCCTGCACCATGGTCCCCAGGGGGTTTTACAGACCCACCCCCAGCTCACAGGGGCTGGCAGGAGCAGCTCGGGCTGCCAGAGGGAAGGGGCGCATTGGAGAAAGTACAGGGTCCTTCCCAAGGTCGGGGGGAAGAGGCATTTTTTATGTTTTCCAGTGACAGCTAAATACTCTCATCTGGGTAGTATTGCCTTGATAAGGAGTAACCAGTACCGTTCTTGGGTCTTAGGATATTGTTCTCCAAAACGCCCAATGTTTTGTTTCTGCTCTATCTGCGTTTGAACAGAAACGTGGGTCTTGTGAATACAGTGAAAGAGATGCACAGCGGCTGCGGTGTCTTTTTGGTTTTAGCAAGGATTTATTTCATCCTGTTGTAAAAGTCAAGCAGCCTGTCCGAGTCTCAGCTTTTCTGCCTGTGCAATGGCAAACCGGCAGCTGCCTGCAGAGCAGAGCGGCATGAAGGTCCCCCCAGCGATGGTCGCAAAAGGACAAGAAGCATTGAAGTGTTTCTTGATCACCATGTGAATAGACAAGTGAATTCTTCCGATACTTTTCATGTCTGGAAATGCATATCTATCAATGATTCGGTGTACTCGCTGAATTCAAACGTTTAGCTTTGCTGGGCAGAACTGTTATGATTTATTCCAAAATGTAGGGTTAAAGGCCTCATTCACAGGGAGAGGGAGAGAGACGTCGCATAATTGTACTATCCGGCATTTGCATTAACCAAAAAGATCGGTTCAGAGCAGCTCAATCCTTGAGCATAATGAACCACAAATGACTATAAATATTCACATGCTATCAGCAGCTGTCACATCATCTTAGCAGCTGTCAGGGGGGTACAGCTACAAACCTGTGACTCTCCAAAGAGCAAAATGGAGTCTGAAGTAATACAAAAGGTCGTCACCAAATAATTGAAAGAACAGGCTCGACCCAGCCTGAAGACATAAGCAAATGGCATCACTGTAGTGAGCATATATTTGTATTTAAAAGTTTCATTTTTTGTGCACTTCTGCCCTCTCAGCCCTCTGAACGGAATCTGATAACCATGATTTAATTTCTGATGCTTTAAACAAATATGCTACAAAAATGCCACCTTCTCCTAAAGCAGCTCTGCCTAAGCAACGGTGACATACTCCTGACAGCGTTAACTCTTGTGATCCATTGATATGGAAAATTACGTGTTAAGCAAATTTGCAAAGGCCTGCCAGAAATGAAAAGCAATTTGAAGTGGAATAGGTGTCATGAGTATTGTCATCAACTATTTGTGTATCTGGATTTTGTCTGAATGCAGTTTTCTTCCACTCCTTGCACACATTCATCCTACGTAGTTCAAAGTGTTAATTTGTCATCCTCTTCCATCTGGAGTAAATACACACATAGGACGTAGGCGCACAACATAGTCACCCTGAAGTGAGACACAGGCTCCTGAGTGATTGTGAATTAGGGCTCCAGTTTGCAGAGCCAGAGGACCGCAGAGCAAGACGTTCAGGACATCACATCTGGCTTAACTCCGGGGGGCTTTCTTGAGCAAAAGCTCAATACCTGTTTCATTGGGTGAAACTCAAACCCTGTCTTTCCATAAGGAAGCAAAAGTACTATCTGCCAGGAGACGGCTTGGGAGTTCCTGGTTATGTCTTTCAGGCTCTGACAGAAATTCCTGCTCTGAATGTCAGAGTTTTGGTACCCCTGCATTTCCAGAAGGTCTGCATCTGACCTGGTGGGAGACCGGGGCAAAAAAGTTCCGTTGAGGTGACTCGCCTTTGGGTATGGTACACCTTGCAGGTTTCACTTCTGCAGTTTTTGTGAGGGCAGGCTGATCCAGCCTGGCTGCCCGTCCTGGTCCAACTGCCAGTGCTATACGTGTGGTGGATGTGGCAGCAAACTGGCATCAGCTGGCCACAGGCTAGCCTGTAACCTGAGAGGAGGACATCACCCCATGCAAGGCAGCACCCAGTGCTTATAACAGCTGTTCTGGCACCTTCACTGCACACTCAGGAGGGATAGGAAGCCCGGGGCTGAAGAGCAGGAGAGAAGTGTGTGCTGTTCCTGGTGAGGGCTGGGACCTGGAGGATGCAGGACTTGCTTTGGGTTCTCACCCAACAGCCAGCAGCTGAGATTTAGTAGAGGACCAGCTGAAGTTTCCCCACTTTCAGGCTACTCTGAAGTCAGCAAGCTGATTTCTATGGAATTTCTGCATGACTGAGGATAGCTGCAGCAGCATACCCCAGACATCCACCTTGTTTTAGTATCAGCGAAGCCTCTTTTCATGCCTGTCCCAGGACACTGTTCTCCCAGACAAACGTGTTCATATATACGCACACACTTTATCAAGGCAAATTTCATCAGCCTCTGTTTCGGGAAGGAAGGAGAGGCTCTAGAGCAACTAGGAACTGTACTGCTGGCTACTTCTTTTTTTTTTTTTTTTAATTTCTCGAACCATTTTCAAAACTGCTGTTACATTTTTCTCTTAGATTTCACCATTGCATCTCAGGACATGAAATAGCTATGTTCCTGAGGGGAAAAAGATCATTTAAAAGAGATTGTTTAAAAAAAGAGAAAAATCATAGAAAAGAAAGAGAAAGAAAAGCAGATGGTTTGCATGCTAGTGATGCAAAGTTGGTTGGAAGAGATGATTTTATTAGCCCAACTTGAGTGAGCTGGAAGAAAACAGAAACGCTTTCAGATGTGAGGAACCTTCAGATCTGAGACAGCAGCGTGTCAGTGACATTTTAGTAGATATATTTGCTTCCCCAAGAAAATGTGTGGCTCAGATACAGTAACCTTTGGCAGCTTTTTAACTGCGTGTAGACTCAAGAAGCAGAAGCAATTGTAACATACTGTGAGCTAGCCCTAGAGAGACCTTTTCTGCATGTCTTTCTCTTGAGTTCGATGAATTCGCTAAGTATTTCCAGATACTGCTTACATTTCTGATAGCCTTCTCCTCTCTTCCCCTCATCGTTGTGTTATTTTATTAGAATATCTTTCTGTTCTACAGGAGAAATGGTTCGTGTTAATGTGTAAGTTGCAGGGTGTGTGGTCTGCCTGAGACCCAGGCAAGCTTTGCTGCTCTTGCTTGGCAGTTCCCATGGCAGCGTCTGTTAGCTCTCCCTTAGTCTAACATCTTTCTGATTTACCTCCACTTGCCTCTTCTATTATCTCCTCTTGCCACCAATTTCCTCTTTCCTAGCATCTGACAGGTTGACTGGCACCTTCTTATAGCAACTATCAGAGCTTCCCCGGCATCTTTCAGCCCTTGCTGACAGCTGAATAATACAGTATCTCTCCTGCTTCAGAACTGTTGTTCCCACGTAATAATTTTCAGAGAATAATTTCTCTGATGCCCTTTGTTTCTTTTCCCTCTGTCCCCCAATCCTACATAGTCCGTTTACAGTTTTTCCAATATTTACTCCCTGGCAACTCATTCTGACTTTGTAAGTGGAAGCAAGAAGCTGGATAAGTTCCACCTGAGTGCTGAGCTGTGTATGTGTGTGTGGGAGGTGTTCAAGTCTCACGATAGAAGATTATTATCTTGCCTGACTGACAGGTAATACTTAGGGTCCGATTGCTTCAGTGCAAACATTTGCATGGCCTGAAAGTAATTTATATAAACATTTGACAACAATTGCTTGGAATTTATGATGGCTGAAAACATTCACATTAGTGAATTAGTGAATTCACTAATTCAGTGAAATGCTTGTGAAAAAACTACACTGTTATCTCTCTAGAAAGAATGGAAATGTCATCACACTTGGTATACGAGACCAAAAGTCTCATTTTCTGCAAGAATCTCAGCTTTTGCTTGAAATAAAGGTCCATTTATAAAATATATTTTTATCAGAAAAAGTATCAAAAAATGTGATCTATATCCTAAAGATTAAAACCAAAACAAATCAAATCCAAACCCCAACAGAATACACTAAAATGCATATATCTCTTTAAATCTGATCATTCTGTGAACTAGGCTTGTAACGGCTTAGTCCGATAAGCTAGAATACTGCAGAAAATGTATTCAAACCAAAATCACTCTTTTAATGATTCTTGGGCTATTTTTGCAAGACTTGACAAACCTGTTCCCCTTCTAAAAGCCAGGTATAATTCCTCTGGTGTTTAAAAACAGCTAGACATAAAGCACGGCATTGTAACATAGTCAGTGCGGTTTCCAAACGCATTCATGTGCTTCTGGTTCTTGCAGTTCTAGAAGAAGGGGTGTTTCCTTGTCTTCACTTGCTTTCTGCCTGCAGTTCCCACTGCCTGTAGTTGTCTTTGTGAAAGCTGTTTCTGTCTCACTGGAAAGTTATTGACCTGTACAAAACTGCGTGGAGCTGAGCGTGTCCCTGAGAAGCCATGGTGCAGCAAAGTTAGTAACCGTTTCAGGAGATTAAAGAGATGCCTGTGCCTAAGCAACTTCCTGCCTTCACGTGCCAGTGGAGAGCATCTCTCATCTCAGCTGTCCCCCACTACCAGTTCTCCATCCACCTCATCACCCTAGTGCAGGACCCCCAGGAAGCAGCCAGTGATGTTGTCTGAGAGAAACACCATGCTGTCATGGCAGATTACGCAGAATCACAGACCAGCTGAGGAGGGACGGCACCTCTGGAGATCACCTAGTCAGACCCCCTGCTCAGGGCAGGGGCAGCGAGAGAAGGTTGTTCCAGGCCACATCTAGCTGGTTCTTTAATACCTCTATGGATGGAGACCCCACAACCTCTCTGGGCAACCTGTGCTTGATGGGCCTCATAGTAAAGTGTCTTGTTATGTTCAGTGGAACCTCCTGTGTTTCATTGTGCACCTGCTGCTTTTCATCCTGCCACCACTGAGAAGGGTCTGGCTCCATAATCTTTACCCCTCAATAAATACCATCAGGTATTTTTATACATGGAGAAGATCCCACTGAGTCTTCTCCAGGCTGAACAGTCCCAGCTCTCCCAGGCTCTCCTTGTACACGTGCTATAACGTATACCCACCAACCATTTTACGAGCTCAGCTGCATCCATAGAATATTCCAGTTTCTAGATGCTTGTTTATAGAGCATGGGTACTTCTCTGATTTATGAATGTACCTGTGTGTGTTTTGTATGCTCAAATAATTCTACAATGCCATGGTTTTCTTACCTCTACATCACAGACATACTGGTCAACAAGTAAGCTACACTGTCAGGGTCTTCCCATACGCCTGAAAAAGTCATGAAAAATGACTCACATTGCATCTTGTGTGTTTGCTACAGCCTCAGTGGCAAAGCTCTAAAGCAAAAGTGAACCCTCACCCCCGCCCCATTCCCTGCAAGGATTTCAGAGGGGGAGAGAAGCTGTAAAAAAGGAGGGAAACCCTGTCAATATCTCATGGGAAGGAGGGGAGATTGGAGGAAAAGACCAGTGGGCAGGCCTGAGACGTGTGCGTGTGCCTGATGCCGCTCCGTTAGCTCTGAGCAGCGTTTCTGTTAGGAGTCATCCCTTAAAGTGGAGCAAAGTTTTAATGGCAACAGAGCACAGGGGCCTGCACCAGCCGGCCCACCAAAATGCCTGTTGGACGGGGAGGAGAGCCCCAGCACCGGGCACAGCAGCACAGCCTGCCCCGAGAAAGGAGGGGTTGGGGCATCCCGGGGCACGCCGGCCACCCGCAGGAAAAAGCCTGCTTGAGCTGTTTCTTCTGATCTGAGAAACGAGAGCAGGGACAGGGGGTTTCCTGTCTGTTGGGGCGAGCACAAGGGCTGAGAGAAGGTCCCTTCGCACAGCCGGGGTGCCAGCCTAAGCCACGGCACCTAATGGTCCCAAACACCCAGGCTAGAGTTGCTCTGGAGGGCACAGCGACAGTTGCCCCACTAGGGGACAGAAGAGGGTAAAAAGCTGTAGATACACTTAGATAACTTATGTTGTCTTTTATGTCGACCTTGCAAGTGTTTTCTTTTTTATCCTGGGCTAAAATAATGTTGTGAAGGCAATTCATTTATGTTTGAGAATGAGTTGGGAAAACAAACTCCCTGAGCACGGTTAGGTGTCATCTCTTATGGAGGACGAGAAGTGGAGGAAGGGAGCCAAACGACCCCATTTAATACGGCCCTGGCAGAAGGGCTAGGCAGGGAAAAGAGGCACCTTTAGATTGCCTATCTGCAGCTATTGACTTGGTTTAACTTTGGCAGGTTCCTTGGGTATTACAGGACACAACCACTCCCTGCAGTCAGGGTTGTTCTGACAAAATCATTGTAAACCCATTAATTGTACAATCTTGTCTAGCTACTTCTTTGGGAGTGTTATTTCCCTGTGCTAAGAGCCCATGAACAAATATTTCCTATCGGTTGTGTAACCTGGGTAAACTCCCAAAATGAAAGGTGCTCCATAAAGGGCAGAGAGGCTCAAACCCAGAGCTCTGAGCTCCTTGCCAGCAACACGAGCACCCCTGCCTGCCCCAGTGGCATTAAACCTGGGCAAAGGGGAGGCCCCTCCGGAGGAACCTGGCTGAGCCAGGATGGACTTACACACACCCTTAAGCCCATGGCCAGGCCGTAGGGCTCTGCCGTGGCCCCTCAGCTGAAGGAGACATTATTCCAGGAGGCCAAGGCCGTGCCATGGGTATATTTCTGCCATAGCAGAGGCAGCACAGAGACACCTCTGCGCCTGGGCCTCACAACACTGCAGCCACAACACACATGCAGGCAAGGCTGGACTGCCTCCTCTGAAGGGTGTCCACTGTGGTCATCATCACCTTCATCATGGTGATCACCATTTCCATGGTGATCCATCATCATCACAGTGATTATCATTCACTGGCACCGGGAATGGGGTGGGGAGGGATGGAGCTGGGGAATGTGGCACCCTGATGTCCCTGGATAGCTCGCACGTGCATGTGGACATGCGCAAACTTCAAGGAAGCCCCTTCTCCCTTCTCCTCCTACTCTTCCTCTCCTAGCCTCTGGCATCTCGCTCTCAGGGCCCAGCATCAGGGGACTCACATACCTCTCCCCGATAGACCCCGGGGAGCAGAAATGCGGAGGGAGGAGACCCTCACTCCACCTAACCACAGTGAAGCCCAAGAAATAGTTACACACAACTTGTCACTTGAACATCTGTTTGGGAAACCCAGGTCCAGTTTTCTTGTTTTACTCCTGTGTCTGTGAAAATGGGAGCACCCTTCACCCTGCCCAGTAAAGGGGTAACGCCTGGTGCTCCTGAGCTGCTATCAAAGGTAGCACCCTGCTTTACCATACAGTGTTATCACATTCTGCCTCCTAGTTTCAGCCCCACGTGGGTATTTGCAGAACGAAGAAGGTAGCTCTTTTTTTTCCAAATTTCTTTAATTTTCCCCTCACCTGCTTTGACTAATTTTTGGGCATGTTGGCATTTCACATTCCCATAGCCATCCTGGCTACCACTAGTCCTTGAAAAGTGCTTCTGTCTAATCACATTTCCCAGATCTCTTTCTTTTCTAATCCAAAATTAGACCTGGACAGTAAATTATTTCTTCTGTCTCATAAAAATATTTTGATATTTTAAAAAGAAAAAGTGGGGGGGGTTTAAGCTTTGGAAAATGGAGGTCTTTGAAAGTAAGGTTGAAGACAGAAAGACTAAGTGGAAGACAAAAGTTGGGGAGAGGCGGCGTGAAGGCTTTGCACAAAGTGAGAGCTCCACTGAAACTAGAGAACAGGGTTGTTCTCATGAACAGTTTTCATTTTAACAAATACGCCACTTTCAAGATGTCAAAATTATGAAGTAGAAAATCCTAACCACATGTACCCCCGATTCCCTTCTTCTACAACTGTGCAGTGCCTGCCTTTCATTTCTCCTCAGAATACCAGGATATTTTTCTTCTTGTTCTCCCTTTCTTAAAAAGAAATGAAGCAGAATAATCCCTTGCACATTATTTTTGTGAGGGTTGGCTATAAATCAATCAATTTTTCTTTGCAGCAAACTGGTAAAATGTGGAGTGCTCTGTAGCTTAGAAATGTAATTGCATAGACATAAAAATCATATCCATAACCATCCTATGGATACTTATCTCAAGACATGTCTCTGTGTCCTTCAGGGCAATAACTGCAGCAACTAAGAACGGGACAGGGTAAGCTCCAATGTTATGACTCATTTATTTCCAGCAGATGTCATTAACTTCAGAGAAACCATAGTCGTCATGACATAAGGCACATTCTTGTCCCACGACGGTACTGGAGAAGCTTTAAAGCCATTGAAATAAAATACGGACCATTAAAACTGTTCAAGTATTTTTCAACTTCTTATTTAAGGCACAGACACCGAAGACTGCGGTTGCGTTATTCTGACGTCTAGCTACTCTTTTAAAAAACTGAAGAGGCTGTGCTGCCAGGCTGCCTCTTCCACAGGAATAAGAAAAATCAACCCAAACTGAGCAAACATATCTTTATGATGCTGTGATTTATAACATTCATGCTAGGCAATATTCATGAATACGCTAGCATCTCCATGCTACATAGGATGTTAAAGTTTTTACTGTGAAATACCAGCGCACTCTTCCCTTTTACAGCAAAAGGATTTTTATTTGATACCAAAAGATAAACAGCACAACGTGTGGGGCAGAGCTGAAGATCAGGAGCCCGGAGGTGTTTGCTAAAGGAGGACCAGCCCATGCCCAGCGCAGCAGGAAAGGGCCAGACCCAGAGGGAAGGCAATGTTGCGATGGAGTAGGGAAGGAGGAGCTGGCTGGTCAGCCTGGCACGGGCACTACGGCTGCTGCACAGAGCTTGCAATAAGTGGGGTTTTTTGCAGCCGGTTGAGGAACTGGATGCAATTTTTACAGATGAGCTGCAACACAGGTGGAGTCTCTTTTCCTGCAAAGCAACGTGCTTTATAAAGGATGTAAGATGCACAGCTAAAAGGAGTGTGAGACATGCAAAGTGCGCCATACACGGTACATTTCTGAAAGGTAACTGGTGTAGCTAGAGGTCAGATGGATGCCCAGTAAAGGGATTTGTTCTTACAAACTGTCTGGAGATAAGCAAGAGTGTAAATCAGAGTCCTTTAGAAACATGAGGGACTGTTTACAAGGGAGTGTAGTGATAGAACAAGGGGTGATGGCTTTAAACTAAAAGAGGGGGGATTTAGATTGGATATTAGAAAGAAATTCTTCCCTATGAGAGTGGTGAGGCACTGGCACAGGTTGCCCAGAGAAGCTGTGGATGCCCCATCCCTGGCAGTGTTCAAGGCCAGGCTGGATGGGGCTTTGGGCAACCTGGTCTAGTGGGGGGTGTCCCTGCCCATGGCAGGGAGGTTGGTCTTTGAGGTCCCTTCCAACCCAAACCATTCTGTGATTCCATGATGAGGACCTTTTCATGGGTATCTGCTGAGAAACGATGGCTTTTGCTTATGCAAAATGTTATGCCCATGTTTATAGTGAAGAGCAGAGGTTTTCAAAAGTTGCTGGGATCCTTTGGCACATCGCTCCTTTAAGTGTCTTACAATGACAATGAAAACTGTCACACAGCATGGAAAAAATCCCTGCATCTGGTAATATTCTTCACTAGAAAGCTATACCGTAGTTTAAATTAGCAATGTGCTTCTGAACCCTTATTTAAAATGTGTTTGCGCTGACATCCCGAGAAAAGACTTTCTTTATTTAATTGCACTGTCAGTGCCGATGCTTTCAGCTAAAACCATTTGGAGTTAGACCTTTTAATAGAAAGTGACAACTTAAATTGCCACGATAGCAGCATAAATGGTGCTTAAAGTCGTTACTAACCTGATGTTGCAGTTGGCTCCAGACCAGTTTATTGAAGTAAAAGAAAGGTGGAAGGAGTAGGAGAAGAGGAAATTAAGCGGTGAATCATTAATTCCTTCGGTAGTCACTGTAACAACGTTAGCTGTGAGGAACGTATTTGCCTGTGTGGTGGAGATGATGTATAATCCCATCCTCGCTTTGCATTAACTAACATCCCTTGCTTGTGAATCGGAGACACTGATTTGAGCTTGCTTTGGGGTGGGCATCTCTGCTTTTCCCTGCTCCCCTGGGCTCAGCGGGGCACCAGCTGCAGGGAGCCTGAGCAAGAGGTTTGCGGTAAGGTCCATCTCCCTGCATTGCTGGTGTGGAGCCTAACTTCTTCCTGGGAATATGGCAGCTAATGCCCGTGGGGCCAACACCCCTGTTCCCTGTGGGGTAATACCTCTGAAGGGGGGCTCTCTCTCATCCCCAGAGATGCCCTCAGGTCTGACACCCCTGGGAAACAACTTTGCTGATGGGGATCCCCCAAGCTACTGGATGAAACTGGGTTTAACAATGACCCTTGCAGTGCTGTTATGGTTCATAGAATCATGGAAAGGTTTTGGTTGGAAGGGGCCCCAAAGATCCTAGTTCCAACCCCCTGCCATGGGCAGGGACACCCCCCACTAGACCAGGTTGCCCAAAGCCCCATCCAGCCTGGCCTTGGACACTGCCAGGGATGGGGGCAGCCACAGCTTCTCTGGGCAACCTGT
>VWZZ01002593.1:16755-47034 GCA_013399095.1 Psophia crepitans
AGCAGCGGCCTGCGGCCGCCGGCCTTATCCGGCACCGCCACCTAGCGACTGGGGCCCCGGGCCGGGCCGGCCGCTGCCCGAGGAAGAGCCGGGGGGGCGGGCCGGGGAGGCTGGAGGTGAGGGGCCCCGGCCGCCGCCGCCACAGGGTTCGCTCGGCCGTGGCTGCGCTGTCCGGGCGGGGAGCCGGAGGCTGAGGGCACGCAGGGACCGGGCTGGAAGCCGAGGTGGGAAGTCCTCAGGAGCTCCACATGCCCTCACGGGCACCCTAGCGAGGCTGCCCGCGTCCCTGCGGGTGCGAACAGCCGCCCCTCCCAGCCAGGCGCGGCCGTCCCCCCTGCGGGTCGCTTTGGCCTTGGCAAGCGGGCGGCTTTTGCCGTGGCGCGGCGCGCTGCTGTCGCGGAGAGGCTGCGGCCAGCGCCCCAGCAGCGGTGCCGAAGCCAGGGCGAGCTTTGCGTGCAGGGCGCTTCCCGGCTGCACCAGAGCAATTCCTGCTGCGCGCCCCTTCTCCCTCTTGCTCCTAACAGCTCCAAAGAGGGACCCCCCCACCCCCCCCAGCAGCGGGGATCCTGGCAGGCCAGAAGCACCACGAGCACACACTGGCCGGGAAACGCATGGTCTTCCTCTCTTTTGGAGACACCCCTCAGCACCTCTCCCCTAAGCTCTCCAGTGTCGGGGTGGCTTTTAGGGTTGGTTTAGTGTTCGGTGCCGTCTCTGCAGCCGAGAGCGTCACACGCCGGTGCAGCCTCCTCTGTGGCAATGGAAGAAAAGCCGTGCTCTCCCGAACTGTGCCGTCGTTTGGTCGGTCAGCAGGGTTCAACGTCGTCTTGGCCAGGCCAGCTGAGAACCAGAAGCAACCCCTGTGATTTCTGTCCCTTGAACTGGGTGGCCCCAGGAGAGAACGAGACTCCTACAGGTTCCTACCACTGGTGCCTCTAATGGGATCACTGATGTAAGGTTCGCAAGCCACTTAGTGCTAACGAGCTAAGCACGGGCAGGTCTGATGAGGCTTTGGATACAGGGATTTACTTAATCCTGTGACGGGGAAGAAACACCCGCCTGCGGGGAAGCAATGTGCTGGGCCAGGGGCAGCGGCCCAGGGCACACGGTACGGCTCAGGGGTTGAAATGGTGTCCCCAGCCCATGGGGGAGGATCTTGTAGCCCAGGAGCAGTCCTGGGCATTCAAACCACACCGAGATGACTAAAGGATGGACATGGTGCCCTCAGCATTGACCCTCTTCCTCTACAGGTCCTCTTCTAGTGATCCAGCCAGCTGGTTAATGTAGGCAGAGCCTTTGGGACTAGTTGTATGTTACCTGTTGTTTGCATTTCAGCTCGTGTATGTTTTTCCAAAAAATATAAATAAATAAATAGAAAGGGAGGAAAAAAAGTACTATTTTTAGCCACTTGAAGCTCAGCTCGAGGAGGTTCCTCTGTAATCTGGAAATGCTTTCAAGTTTCAGAGTTGAGATCAAGTTAGCTTACTTTTCTTTTAAATGAAACCCGGGAGACACGGAAAAGACATCACTTGCTAGCTTGGGTTGCATTTGGTTGCCTGCAGCTCATTTCAAAAGCTCTCAACTACAAAAAGGGACAACCAGTAAGAAAAGCAGTTGCTCCTCAGCCACTCTGGTCCAGCGGCAGTCCCTCCCTCAGCCGGAGCCAGAGGAGGAGCGGGGATTAGCTCCTTCCCCGTGTGCAGCTGTCAGGAGGCCCCACCACCCAGCAGAAGCAATTTGGACTCCCGGGAAGGCGGCCAAACAGGGATCCTGCGTGCCAGCCGCGCTGCAGTGGGTGCTTCACACCGAGTTATGGGGCAGGTTTTGGTCCATGCTTGCAGGTAAGAGCCACCTGGCATCAGCGGCAGGACTCCATCATCCCTCCTGCTTCAAGCAGGAGCCCATCCTGCCTTCCTTTGGTGGTTGCCTTTTAGGCTTGCACAGAAATCCTGGCACAGAGCACTTGGAGCGCAGGCTTTTTGCCTTTCTGCCGCAGCCAGCTTTTCCTGATGCTTCCCAGGCTCTGTGCCTGCACGTGTGAAGCATCTGAATTTGCAGTGACAGCCCCGAGCTCCAGAACTGCTCTAAAACAAGAGAGGATGGGGCTCCCCTTGCTCTGCAGCTGCCATGAGGCGGTAGCACCACCCCGGCTTGCTGGTGTCTTTTTGCAACGTGTACCACAGAAAGGTCTGTTGTATGGCAACGTAGGGCTGTGGTTTGTTGTTGTTGTTTTTTCCCTGGATCCGCGTTAGGTTTATTGTGACACTGGTCAACTATCCAGTGAGGTGACAGCTTTGGGTAGTGCTGCAAAGCAGCTCAGGGGGTCTGGTCCAGTGTCAGCACTGCTCTGACTGCCCACGGAGGGTTCACAGAGCTCCTTGGCAGAGGCTTCCTTGCAAAACCACTGTGTCAGAAGCCTAACAAGTAAGGAAACTAAAGCACTCTGAGTAGGTCCATGGTAGGTAGGCAAAATGGTGTTACTGATACCATAATCATATTAAAATATAGTAAATATATAAAGTGTGTATAAATCTCCACACTTTCAAGCACTTCTTTATGCTTAGCACCCTCTGCTTCTGCCAGTCACTTGACCTGCTGTAACATCCCAGCTCCTGTACCTGTGAGCACTTGTTAGTTATGATTCATCCTTTCAAATGGATACCATCCCGGCATTCCTTGTTTTCCTGGGCTGCCTCAGACAAAACATGTCCCACTCTTCTTAAAGGTAACCTTACAGTATCAGCCTCAACAAAACTCTTGATTCATAGAATCACAGAATCATAGCATATCCCGAGTTGGAAGGGACCCATAAGGACCATCCAGTCCAACTCCTGGCTCCACACACGACCAGCCCAACCACAGCAGATGGCTGAGAGCGTTGTCCAGGCGCTGCTTGAACTCAGCCAAGCTCGGTGCTGCGACCATTTCCCTGGGGAGCCTGTGCCAGTGCCCAAACACCCTCTCGGTGAAGAACCTTTTCCTGATCTCCAGCCTAACCCTCCCCTGTCACAGCTTCATGCCGTTCCCTCGGGTTCCATCACTGGTCACCAGAGGGAGGAGATCAGCGCCTGCCCCTTCGCTCCCCCTCGGGAGGAAGCTGTAGGCTGCCATGAGATCTCCCCTCCGTCTCCTCCAGGCTGAATGAGCCAAAGGACTTAAGCCTCTCCTCATAGGTCTGCCCCTCCAGACCCTTCACCACCTTTGTTGCCCTCCTTCATGCCAATGCAAGAGAAAAAATCAGCTCTGTGTTATCTCCTTTTTTCGCAGGTCACAAAAGTGTCTTTTCATCCATATTTGTTTCAAAGGACTCATCTTGTCAGTTGGATGCAAGTAGGAAACCTCCCTGGAGGATGTCGCCACCCCTCCATGGGCTCCAAGTGCCGTGGGAGACACTGTGGGCACCCCTCTGCCAGGTGCCGGTCCCCCCGGGCCCTGCGTGGCAGCTGGCAGTCCCAAGGTGGTCACAGGTGGCTTTGGTGCCTGGGTGTGAGCAACTGAGATCAAGAAGTCTAAATTAGGACGAGGGAGGGCTTTTGGACCAGTGGCACTGTACTTGTAGGTTGCCAACCTGCTAGGCTTTGGTTTAAAAAAACAAATATCTGAAAACGAGCCCTCTGTGTGGCTTTCTGTGTCCTAAGGCACGAACATCTCTGTGCTCCCTGCTGGAAATGCCGTCGTCAGGGCCTGTGCTCTCTGGCCACCCATTTTGGACCTTGATTAGTACATTTTCCAGTCAAAAACCTGATTTCACACACTTGCCTCCTCAAAAAGAGACTCCAGGAGGCTCACTCAGGCACCTCAGCCCCTGGCACTGGGGCACTGGCGCCGCAGGGCGGCAGGACGGACAGGCGTGCCCAGCCTCGTGTAATACCGCTGGTACTTGTATGTAGAAAAGAAAAAATTACCGAAACACTCGCCTTTTCTGCATCGTCACCTCAAGGAAACCAGAAGAACCCCCCCTTCAAACTCCTCCGCTTAGTAACTCCTCCACCTAATAAAAGGTTTTGGTGCCTGCCTTTATGTATATTGACAGCTACGACTTTGCTCCTGACCACTCTGCTGACCTGCTTATGGGTTCCAGCCAGGCACTCCTTGGCCAGCTTCCTACCTGTCATCACTGTTAACCTATTGTTTCCTATTAATGATATATTATTTAGTTTCAATTACTACCTTTAGTAAGCAAACCACAGTGAGCTATTAGCCAGATACTTCTTTTCCTAATTAGCAATACAGCCTTTTGGCTCGCAAGTGAGGCCATCAAGGAACTCTTGGGTTGACGCCCCAGCTCTCCTGCCCCATGGCTCTGGGTGCCTTCCCTGCCATGTCCCAGCAAGGGGGATGTTGCCCCCCCCGGCCTGCAGGCACCTGGGCAAGCCAGGGAGCCTTCAGCAGAGCTGGCAGTGCAGCAGGGAGGCTTTCACAGCTATGAAAGTCCAGGAGGAAGGGAGAGTAGATCCAAGGCGGGGGCAGGGTTTGGTAGTCTGCATGAGCTAGAGGAACCGGGGATGACTCCTGGCTCTTCCCCACAGCGGCCAGAAACAGGGATGTTTGATCTCCAGGGCCCTGAACGTCTCTGGTACTCAGCATGCAGTTTCTTGATGAGTGGTTGAGGAACATCAGGTAGATGAAGAAAACAAGACAACAAATCAAGTCAAAACCAGATCGTTGGCAACTCAGTGTGACAGCTTCTTCATACGAAGAGTTGCCCAATGCCAGTCTGGCTGCACGATGACCCAAGCTGAGGAGCGAATGAGTCAGCGTTTCCTAAAGGTATCCAGTGAGAGTACACTAATTGGACTAAATACCCTGATGATTTCAGGGCCAGCAGACACCCCACCTCCACGTTTCACCTCCTCCCTGCTCAGGCAGCGACACCAACAGCACTTCTGCCATTCAGTTAGTGGGGCCAAGGGGCTGGCATTGGGTCATGCACTAGGTCATTAAAGTGGGACAACCTGTACCCGATGAGCTATTACCAAAACAGTTCCCACACGCGCTGTTTAATTTACCGGGGCCGACGCACTCATAGAGCAGTGGGAGAACCAGCCATGAGCCTTCTCCGCCCCCAGCACCGGGCAGTGCCAGACCCACCAGGGAGCAGTGGCCGGAAGAGCTGGGGCACGGCGACGAGGGCAGGCGGACACCCAGCCCGGGCCTCTCCCCACCTGAGCGCAGGGGAAGGGAGCTGGGATCCCGCCAGCGCCGAGGGCCATGACGGCGGCGGCCACGGGAGCTCGTGCGCCAGAAGCAGAGGCACCGGGAAACACATTTTATTAACTGAGTTCCAAGGGCAGCGGTACAGCTCATGCGACTGGAGGTTTGGGAGGGGGCTTTGGGATGGCGTAGTAGCACTGAGTAGGTAACCACCTTGGGGAAAAACAGTACGGCATCGTAAGAACTCCAACAGACACGAATCCTTTAGTACAACCAGGCGCTGAAATGGCTTTCCAAGACCCGCCACCCCTGCCTTCCACTTTTGCAGACTCTGGCCTTCGCACCTTTCAACCAAACGCGGGGTGGCATCACCCGCGCCCCAGGACCGCACAGAAGGAGCTGCAAAACGGGGAGCCGGCAAAGAAGCGAAAGCGCACTTGGGCTCGAGACGACCACGTCGCTCAGAACAAGGCCTGATCTCGGTACTGGCAGCAAATAGACCAAACGTTCGTTAACAGGAAAATATTTTGAATTTTATTTTTTCACGTTATTATCAAGTACACAATTACAATAATGTCACACATCCCTATATGATTCTATGTATTTTGTTTTTTTCTTTTGCCTTTTTTACAAAGTGTACAGAGGGAAGGACGTATACAATATTTAACAGGGTATTTTCTACAGAACAATAATTTATATTATGTCCTTGTAAAAATCTGTACCTTTTTTTAAACATTAAACTGAAACATCCATTTTATAGCATTTGCTAAGCAAATTATTTAAGAATTAAAACTAACCTGTAACTAATGTCAGTACATTAACAATAACTATAATTTCATTTTCTCTTTATACAGACAAATACATTTTACAAAATCCACTTGACCAAACCCTTATTAAAAAAAAGTTTCAACATTGTGCTTTAAAAAAAAAAAAAAAAAAAGTGTGTATGATTCCAGGCTACGTAAGAGAAAGAAAATGTGTAAAATTGTGTTCTTTGTCTTTCAGCTTATTTAAAAAAATAAAGTTCAAAATGGCTAAAATCCTCGGCGCTGCAGATTCTGTATACTTTTCAGGTTTCCAGTCAGAAAATGCTTGAACGTAAGACGAGGAAAAAAAAAACAAACAGAAAAGGTGGCAGGAGGGTGCTCCGCAAGACGCGAATGGAAAATCGCTACTGGATTTTACTGCGTCTGATTTGGCAATCAGTAGGCAACAGCCAGCTACGGCCACGTAGAGAATCCACTCGACTTCACCGGGGATGTCAGCGAAGGCACAGCGCAGCGCACCTCGGCATTACACACTAACGGAGCAGCAACGTTACACCAGAGCACGCTGGGCAGGCCTGGGGGCACTGTCAAGTAGGCATCAAAAGGGGACGGAAAAACCCCAACATCGTACAACAAAGGTAGCGACACGGCATCCGACTCTCCCGAACTGCAAATGGAACACAAGTATTTCAGCTTACAGCGGAACAGAAGGGCTGAGCGGTAGGAGCAGGGCTCGGCCATGCAACAAGATGCACATCTGAAAGGAAACCTCTGTCCCCTCCTCGCCCCGAACCTGAAACCATGGCTAAAACCCCGGGTCAGTAGGAAGTTTGCCTGCCTGCCTGCCTGCCTGCCCAGAAACAAGCGCCAGGCCTGGCCAGGCCCTGAGCCCTTCCCATGAGTGAGCTGGGGGTTACAGACAAACGCCAGGCTGGCAGGCAGCCGGGTCCCGATTCTGCAATCCACCCCCAGCCGCCGGCTTCGGCGGGAATCTGAGCAAGGGAAGCGGGGCCGGGTCCTAAACCCCGGCGCGTGACGCAATGGGCTTGGGCTCTTTGCTCCACAGTTGTCGTTACGGTACACGACTTCGTGCGTGGTACATTTACGCTGCAAACAGCGAGCGATATGGCGCTATTCTGTAACAGTCTTCAGGTGGCAGAATTGCATATAATAATTCTAATGTTCCCCCAGCTGTTTATAAACAGATTAAATGAACTGGGTTAATTCTGGATACTGTACTAATTAATAAACAGCAGCTTAACACAGCTTCTAATGGCACATGAAGAACATTCCATTTGGAAACAGTTCTGTTGCTATCAGAAGTTATGTTTCTTGCTAAGGGTATCTACGTTAAAACATCTCTACTCCTCCTGAACGCATCTGCTCCACTCCGTCCCCCTCCGAAGCTCTCACTGTAAGCATTCGTTTCCAAAATCCAGGCACCTCTTGGTCTTAAATTTTATTCAAAAACAACTCACAATAAAAATGTGACTCGAAGCACAAACTGTTCTTTCAAAGAAATACTAATATACATAAAAGCATCGGGTTTGAGGTACGTTTACCGGCACGTACAGACAGTTGTGATCTATTAACTCTGCAAATGGAAAAACAGTATTTTACGTCTCCAACATTAAGACAGCAGTAAATTGGAAAAAAAAACAAAACAAAAAAACCCAACTCGTTTTGTAACAGGCAAAACCTTTCAGAGACAAAGATGCACAGAACAGTAAACAGAATACTTGAGCATACTTTCAAATTCGCCCAAGGAAAGTAACAAATGCCCCAAAGCACTTATTTTGAAAAATGTTTCTGAAACCTGAATTAGAACGCAGAACAATTTTCAGCAAGAAAATGAGACGCGCAACTCCTCAAACGGACAATAGTTAACCTGCCACCAAGTCTGTATAGGCAAAATGAGAGAGTCAGGAGGGCCCGAGTGACTTCATCTCCAACATCACAATTCCCCATGGCATACACACCTCTGACAATTTTATCAAGAGAAATTTTCTATTTTTAAAATTCACGACAAAACTGCATTAACATGGACACTGTGAGTATCAACGAGGTCAGTAAGATAAATATACTTAAATAAACTATTACGGTTGAAAAATTCAGTAAGAGACGGGGTTTACTTTATTAAATGCAACTTTATTGTTGCCATCTTTTCTTCATTTATTAAACAAACTGAATAGAATTCAGAACACGCTATTGAACAAAAGGTATAAAAGTCAACTAGAAGCAATAATCCTATTTTTTATACAGCAACAAATCAAATGCACAGTATGGGGTTTTTTTGTTGGTTTTTTTTTTTTTTTGTGGGTGATCGCAGGTGATTGGCTTTAAAATAAGCTAACTGCCTGAAAGGCAAAATTCCTTTATAATTCCAGCCGTAAGTCTGTGAAAGAGACTTTAAGGCAGCCCAACATCTTTATGATGCCGCATAATGTGCTGGTTCTTCTCTGAAGGCCTTCGGAAACCTTTCTTGCAATACTCACACCGGTGAGGGTAGTCTTTTGTGTGAATGGAAATAACATGCCGTTTGAAGCCTGAGGCGTCTGTAGTGCTATACTCACAGTACTCACATTGATACACTTTCCTGCCACTGTGTGTTTTCATGTGTTTTTTCAGCTCGTTCTGTTGCCTAAAGCCCTTTCTACATCTCTTGCACCTGAACGGAAGATCCTTTGTGTGAACTGAGAGTATGTGGCGACTCAGAATGAACGGGTCTGCAATCTTAAAGTCACAATGTCTGCATTGGTGCAACTTTTTACCCTTGTGAGCCGCCACGTGTTTTTTCAGTTCCGAAGGCCTGTGAAAGCCTTTGTCACACATATCACACTTATGAGGATAGTCTTTTGTGTGGACTGAAATTATGTGTCGTTTCAGATCACTCGAGTTTGAGCTCTTATGGTCACAATGCAAACACTGATGTGTTTTACTTTCTTGATGCATAAGCGTATGCTGCTGTAGCTCTTTGGTATCTGAAAAAGTCTGGAAACAAATATCGCACTTGAGCGGCGTTTCCTTACTGTGTTTAGTCTTTACGTGAGTTTTCAAGTTAGAAGAGTCGGCCGATCGGTATTCGCAGTATTGGCACTGGTAGGGTTTTTCACCAGTGTGGATTCGCATGTGCTTCTTGAGCTCCGACGGATGGCGAAATCCTTTGCCACACTCCACGCAAATATGAGGAAAGTTCTTGCTGTGGACAGCTAAAAGGTGATGACTCAGCAATCCTTGTTCTGCTGTCTCATAATCGCAGAATTTGCACTTGTGCATTTTATTAACTCCTTTGTCCCTGTGCACCATCTTGTGAGTAAATAAAGTTCCTGCGTGAGAGAAGCTTTTCCCACACTCATCGCACTCAATAAGCTTTTCTGTTTTGTTGGTCAGCTTATGACTCTCCAAGTGGTTATGTAAACTTATTTTTTTATTCGTAGTGTAATCACAGTCTGTGCATCTGTACTTCTTCTTGGTAAGAAGGTGCTCTGGGTGGTTTTTCATATGTCTTTTCAAGAAACCTCTAGATTTAAATTTCTTTCCACAAATCATGCAGGGGTAGACTGTCAAGGGATGACCATCGGGGCCAATAATTATTGCTGAAAAAAACAACAAAAAAACCTTCTTCAGTATTATAAAACAACATTACAACTTGAATAAATGTCATATTTCAACCTTAACAATGACCTGAATTGTTAAGCAAGCACAGAGTCAGACACATACACTATACTACACAATGAACAAGCCTGTAACTGGGTTAGGCAGAAGAAATTGGGGGGGATTACTTTTTTCATTCATTTTTATTATCAGGACAAAGGAAATCCTGGTTTTTGATGGAGATGACCAAAGCATCACCCAGCTGTTCTCCACCTCAGATGATTGTACTTTGAAGAATTCTGACCCAGCTCACACATTAAACACATACAGACACTGACACTGGTGCAAAGAACAGCAGCCAACTTGTTAAACCAGGTCTTACACAGTAAGCACGGCACAGGGTCTTTGACTTTCCACGAATCTGCAGATGAAGTTTAATCCGGCAGTTTAATCACCTACCGCCGACTACAATTCACATGTCCCCAAACTAACACCTCCTTCTTGTGCCATCTGTCACAACTACAGTCTGAGGAGGTATCGGGCAGGAATCAAGGAGAACACATTTCACAGACAGACACCTCAAAGCTTTGGAGCTTATTTGCACTCATCCATCAGCCTGATTTGTTTGCCCCGAATTAGACTAGGCATGCTAAAAAGCTCTCTCTTCTAAAAACGTTTTGGTAGGAGAACTGACTAGGTAGCTGGAACCAGAAAAAGCAAACTTTAAGATGAAAATTTGCCCGGTTTACTAATTCAGTGCTAGACAAAACAGAACTCCTACAGTTAACTCACAATTTGGAAAGAAACTTTTAGTATCATTTAAGGCAAGGCTACTGAAGAGAGCAGTTGTGTGCATTTCCAACAAACAAATTGTTCAGACCATAACACGGTAACGGCAGAAACCAAATAATGCCAAAACAGCGCATCCGTTCTTAAGGATGCAAGTAAGAACCCTGGTGCGAACATCAAGGCAATTTATCTCACAACTAAAACAGAAAAGGGTATAGAAGTTACATTACCAACCGTAACATACAATGGTCAGATTTGGTTACTTATGGTTACTCATGGTTACTTATTGAGCTGATATAATGAAATATATTGTTCTATATATTTACAATAAAGACAAAAAAGGAGTTTTAAAAAGTACTATTACAGAACGCTGTTTATCTAACATCACCTTTAGAAAAGTTACATTAAACATTAAAATTGGTGTGGCGAAGTAAGTAGATAGGTTTTTAACCTTTTGCTATGATACCGGTTTTTCCTACGTCAGAGTTGGGTTTCCTTTAAAACACCCCCCGCAATCCAAACCAACTGTGTGTTTAAAAACTTTAAAATAAAATATGCACTCATTTATGATGTAGAAGCATTGTCAACAAAATAATTCCCAAAAGGCCGGCCGTTTTTTACAAGACATTGCACACCCTTCCCAGCAAAGTGCATCCGTTTATGGCTAAGTGCCTAGAGACTACGGCCAGCCACCAGGTACTCACCTGTTTGATACTGCCTAGACTCCGGTCTCCTTTTTTTCTTTGGTTTTTGCTTAGCCAGTCTCCCAAGTCCAGCTGACTCATCTATGTGCAAAAGAGCACTTGCAGTGCCATTCCGACTTTCAATGCCATCGTTATTATTACCTAATGAGACAAGTTTGAAAGTTACCTACCGTCATCACTCTACAGATTATTCGAGCAACAAACTCTACGATAATAAAAAAGAGATTATAAACTGTTATCTGGACATGTAATCAAACCATAATAATGTACAGGATGAGCTGCAAAACTTCTCTGCATGTAACTTACGAATTCTGTTCGGTATTACTAACCTGGAAGCACTGGCCTCTTTAAACTCATTTTACAGGAATTAATGGTTTTCCATTTCACAGAGAGCTCTCCTTTAAATGTAGGTTGTTCTTTTTCTTTGATTGCTAATTATGCCCAAAATGTTTAACATCGGTAAGCAATACCATGTCACAATATTTACTGTGCCAGATTTCCTTCACAGTACTGAAATACATTCATGTGTGAGCCCCCATTCACTTCTGGACAGCTGAATTCACCTGAGTGAAGTTTCTCACACACCAAGTTTCAGAACTGGAACTGCGATCCAAGAGTCATTCTGAACCACCCATAAACTTGCACACAATGTACACTACTTACTGTTAGCACACCTGATGCTTTAACATTTACAAATTCTTTCTACTGGGTAACAAAGAAGATGTGTAACAGAAAGAAGGAAACAATTTTTGCCTCACAGAGCTTTGTGTATCAAACAATACACAAATGGTATCATCGGTTGTAGAACAATACAAACCACAAGTAAATATACCTATATATTCGGGAAGGTATTCACTGGCAATCAGTTTAACATTGGTTAATTTGGTTTAACATTGGTTAACATTGGTGATTTAAGGGCATAAGTAAATCTTACTAACAAATTTTCTGGTTAAGTATTTACTTGAATCAATAGAAGGCAGCAGTTCCCAGTGAACGCAAAGCACACAAATAAGATGGGAAGATTGAAGAGGAAGAAAATGCCAGCTGCTCAATAGCTGTTCCCTTTGCAGAGCGTCAAGAATGAATATTCAAGATTACTGCAAGAAGTCTCAGAGCCAGGAACAGGCATGTGCAGAGCCTGAAGATTCTGATATCAAGTGTTGAACAGCAAATGTGACAACTCTAAACACAAACCCATTTCACATCTCGCAAACTGTACTTTCTACATGTAAGAGGCGCATGAAGAGTCCTTCCAGAGTGTAACCCAAAACAGGCCCCGAGCCTTTTTCTAATACTAGAACAAAAAGCGCAAAAACTTTCCGGAATATAAAGGATGGTGGGACTGTGCTTTGCTACAATACAGCAACAAAAGGAATTTAACGTTTTAAGATGTCATTGTTACCAGCTCTTTAACTCTCTTTAAGTGGAGGAGAGTTCTACAAGTGTAGATGACAAACCTCTGCCATTTTCATGCCTTCATGCTTCATTACCTCATCTCTTCCTCGCCACCTCTCACCTTGTGCGTTAGGCTGCCTTCTGCTGACAATGCAATGACTCCACTGTTTCCCATGTTCTCAAATTCTCCCTTCAATTCCGTCTCTGTTCTTAATGCACTCTGCTCAACTTTCTCCTCCTTCTCCAAAATCACTAAATGTTTACTCTACAACTGTTGTTTTGACTTCACTTAATTTCATTTTTAATTCCCACTCAAGCCAGCTTCTGTACTTCCATTGCCACTGCAGCTGTGCTCACCAGTGCTCTGGGTGCACGACCAGCCATCTCTTCAGCAATTTTTCACACATGCTGCTAACCTGAAATCTTGCCCTCCCTTGACTGACATCTTTGATTCCAGTCCCCATTGCATTCTCAGCATTTCCCTGCCGTTTGCTGGCACCATCACCACAATCCACACCATGCAGACATATGACCTAAGTTTTGTCCTTTAGTCCACTACTTATTCTGCTTCATTTACTCAAAGTTTGTTTAAAAGGAGAACAGGGTGATACAGAAACATTTTTAAGACAAGATTTTGGTCTACCAGCTTACTAAGTTTTGGAAATCAGTTTGTGCACCAGCTGATCCTCAGATACTAATGTTCAAGGATTCCATTCTGCATGCTGGAAATATTCTCAAGGTTCTGCTATAATTTTACGATGTCTCCCTCCATTTTTTTTCTTAACCAATTAATTATTTCCATTGGTGAAATCACATATTTATATGTTCCCTCTAGAAAGCATTTAAATCAAGCTAGGCTAGAGGTCAGTGCTGGTTTCCACTGTTATACTGAATCTTATATATTCCCATGTACCTTTTCCCTGTCGTCTCCCCCAAATAAAAATATGCAGTTCTATTCCCAAGCCCGCTCTTACTGTGTCCTAGAACTGTGAAGGACAGATGTACTTGAGATGCAATTTTTCAGCTGAAAGCTCGTGTACTTCCCTATCATGAAAATATGAAGCAAAATGCCTGTTAAAATAGGAATAAGAAGCAGCCTGCCTTACAGCTTCTCTTTTCTTCTAATTTTAAGGCTCATTATGTCAAGACCCCATTCTTAAACTAAAGATTTAAAAACAAACACAAAAGCACAAATACTCTGCTACCCTCCAAAAACCAATCCCCGACATTTTGCTATAGACAATGTCACCAGGAAGAATTATTTGAGTATTACCTACCATAAGCTGCTGCCCAAGCTATGGGCATGAAAGTTTTAATTTCAGAGTCATCAATTTGCTGTTCATGGGCCACCGCTGCATCCTCCTCTCCTACTATCACTTCCATATAAACCTCATCAGCTATTTCTGCAACATCTAAGAGAAAAAGAAGTCAAGAAAAAATTAATAGGAACACTGCACTGTTGAAAGTGAAAATCCCTGTTCCCAAATGAAAGCCACCTACTTACTTAAGTCTTCATCTTCATGCTGAGAGTCATTTACAGTCATGTAAACCATTTTCTCCCTTGGAATACGAATACTGCTATTTTGATCAAGTAATCCAACTGCGTGGTCATTCTCTGGCTCGCTCTCCACAATGTCTACTGTGCCCCCTGATTAGGAAGACCAGAGCAAAATTTTTACATACACTTTCTTCAAATTCTATGCTAAACTTGACAAAACTGAAAGTTTGTAACTCTTTCAACATTTAGACCCACAGCGTTTTACAGATGACTGTACAGATGACCGCAGTCTCTAACCATGCAAGATGTCAGATGTCAGGCTGGAATATTCTAAAATGAGCGTATTTTACCTAAATCATCTTCTCCAGGATCTGCTTTGAATATATACACCTTGATGACTTCTGGACAAATGCCATCCACTTTACAAGAGCCACTTTCTGACTCTGCTTCCATGGTAATTTCAGCAGAACCTTCGTGTTCTATCTTACCAGCATCATCCACTACAAAAACAAGTTAATACAATTATCCAGTCGTATACAGACAGACATATACGAAAGACTTTTATTACTTTATTATTCAAATTTGGAAGCGGTTTAGAATTATGTTGTGATAAAGAACCTACCCATAAATATTTTTTCATATCCTTGAAAACACCGACAATAAACACAGAAATAAATTCAAGCCATATCTTCTAGTTAAGGGAGAACTGCAAGAGTGCTGCAGTGGTATGACTTGAGGCATGAGCACCACAGCAAGCAATACTAATAGGGAAATAACAATCTGCAGCAAGATGGTGGTAGGAAGAAACTCCATGTTAGTACTTACTCTGTGGCATAATTTCACTTATTCTAACTGCTTTCTCCTTCACAACTAACAAGCTATTAACGTTTCTCCAAAAGCATTATCTATTGCTCAAACACGTCTCTAATGCAAGCGATACTATTTCTGCCAGTCAGAGCTGGTTCCTTGCCGAACGGTGTTACTGATGCTTCTTCAGCTGACTAGAGAGGAAATCTACAGGAAGAAACCCCTCCACTTTTCTCATCTGCTCAACAGCTGAGGGATCCAGCACAGCGTCAAACCACTGCCCTGATGCTACAGCACTGGTGAATCTACTCTGCTCTTTGTTGATGGTGCCCTTACCGAAAGGGACGTGCACTGCATTTTATGCGCTCGCGCAATACCCTTACTATTGTCTCAGATTTTGCTCTCTCCCTGCAGAAGCGCACCGACACCACGCTTCAGTTTGAGCTGCCGTAACTTGCCTCAGCCTCCCACATAAACATGGCTAACAGCCAGCTTTATGAGGAACACATTTCTGATTCTTAAGACATACTCTACATTGGCACGCGCGCACACACACACCAGCCTACTTTACCAAGTGTGGGTTTTCAAGAAAAAAAATTGCTAAATATGTATTCACAAAAATCAAATCCAGCATCTCAAGACCTTCAGAGAATCTCTCAATTCCAGAAGCCCCAGAAATTTCTCCAGTGTGGAGATTATTTAAGAATTCTTAACAAAATGTATACTTTTTTAATTTGTGACTTTATTGTTCATAGTCCCTTCTGGAGGCTAACACAGCTCCTTCAGGGCCATGCTTACTTTCAATTCACAACACCAAGACGTGAAATTTGTACTACAGGAAGTGTAAGAATTGTCCCATAAATGCTGTAGAATTCTTAACTACCATGCCCAGGACATACAAAGTACTTAATAAAGTATGTTTAACTGGCACTTATTAAGCCACCTTTGTAACTAAATCATAGCTTTACTACTCAGTCACTGCAACTCTTTCACTTACTTTAACATCTACTTTAAAAAAAAAATAAAATGTTCAAAACATTATTACTATTATTTTCCTGCCATGGAGTCCACAAATTAGCCTTTAAATTAGATAAACTTGCACGGGTTCTGTCTCACGTATTAAACACAACTGTATGTAAGTACAATCTCTCAATCAGGCTTCATTATTCACAAAGAAATATGAATACTGTTAAATTATGAAGCACTAAAATAAACTAGTCTATCTCTCTCCTCACCAAAAGAGCATCAGAAAAAACATTAAATACTCTTATGTCAAGTTCATGATCAACGGCCACCGTGCACAATGTTTCAAGCAGTACGATGTTTAAAAAAGACTGTGCATCACAGGACAACACAACATCTTGTAGTTGAAACCCCAAAATATTTCAAAAGTAAAAACCTTAACATGTTCTTTCGAATCATGTTAACAACGTAGCTCCACAGTACATACATTGCTATTGAGCAGGCTTTCATAAATTCTTTGGCATACACATTAAACGGCAAACGTCACTGGAACTCTGACAACAGGAAAACTTGCTTTTGCTCCTACACTAGATTTATGCAGTTGTTCTCCTTTAACTTGGCTGTTTCCAATGTCACGCACGTGTACTTGGAAGGCTTTCAAATCAGTGTAGACTGATTTTACACCACTGAAGCCAAAGGGGAAGTCTGCCACCAAGCTCAACTGATGTTGGAACACACTCAAGAAAGGAAAATTATGTCTGAAGCAATCAGAGAGAAAACAAATCTATGTGCACCATGTGAAACAGGCCGGTTTCTTTTAAACAAAACAGAGTTTTTTACTTCCATACATATGTGGAAATATCCATTGATAATATTCACACAATAGAAGAACTCTAGATCTTAAAAATATGCTCCTTACTCTTTAAAATAAATTCTCCAAGGTTCAAAGTAATCTTTTAAACAACATGATTTTAAAAAAAATCATTATACAATTTAGAGCTTGTTATCCCTGATTTTCCCCAATATTCAACAACGTTTTAAAAACGTAACACCTGGTTTAAGTATTAACAGTGTCATTAAACTGTAAGGTAATTGATGTGTAGGAATATTAGGCCAACTTTTCTCATCCAAAAGGAAAAATTTCATTCCTGACAGGTGGTAAAACTTGAAAAACTAATGTCCCTGAAGGGCTTGAAAAGTAATAGCATTTGCAGTATAGTAGTGAATGGGTAACAGGAAGAAAAGTAGGATGGAAAAGGTAGGAAAAAAAATAAAAATCAGGAGACAAACAAAGTGAAAGAGAATGGGTATCTATCACACAACGTACCATTTTCATAGCATTTTGTCCTACGGCTACATAAGCATTTATCTATACTCATTCATTGATGCTCTGGCAGCTTTTATGAAATTTGATTTCTATTTAACATCTTCCCTATGTTTCTGCATTCTCCACATATCTCAGTCTCACAATCAGAGAAAATGATATTCATAAACACTTGACTGATCAAATGTTTGAAGCTGAAACTCTGATGATGTTTGAATTTTTCATTTAAATTCACAGTCCATCAAGGAATCCAACAAATTCCATGCATGACTGATCTTCTCGCACATTGCTCCTCTTGGAAATTACAAAAAAAACCCCCAAGAAACAACCCGCAAAGCACTTAAAAGTATTAATTAAGCTTATAAGAGACCAAATCCTTTCAAGTAGAGATGCTGGACAGTTACTACACAAGTCACATGCTAGAAAAAAGTTCAGACCAGCATTGTTCCAATGTTGTTATACCTTGTGTCTCTATTTAATTAGATATTAACTGAACACTAAAAACTTTAAATATATTATTTTTTCCCTCTACTGGCTGATAGCTTTACTTCAGTAAACAAGCTGATTCAGACTAATTCTACAAGTTTAAAAAAAAAGTGAAAAATTATTAGATACAACATTACTTGACGTAAATTGCAAGAATGCATTCTATAGCTTGTCTGCTGATGTTCTTCACAGGCTTCACTGATGAGAGGAGCCTGCTCCTTGCATACTATGAGCTGTAAGGAACAGCTAAAAAAAGGATGCATTTCTCCAGTGTTGCAATGATTGCTTCCACATAAAGACAATGCTTGATTTTTTTATTAAAAGTACAGACAGATGTGAAAGGTGTCACAAAATATGAGAGATGTAGCATATTTAAAGCCTGCCTAGCTGTCATTTACATTACAAGGAAATCAACAAAAAGAGACCAACAGATACAAAAAGGAATAGAGAGTAAAGCAAAGAAATAAAAGATCCAGGCAACATTAACAACAGATTGCTTAATGTGTTCTATCATGGCAGCAGCATTTGCCTCCTAAAAACATTACATCTAATTAAAAAAAACCCCATATAATGTCATAAACTATAATATCCAACCAATAATTATCTCCTGGATCTTTACCCTCCTATTAAAGCATGTCCAATGGCATTTTTGGGAAAGAAACTAGCTCTTGTGCATTGATAATAAAAACAGTATTTAAAACCCAGCTGAGGCCAGTTTCCCCATAAAGGGGCCATAAATACTAGCCCCAGATCCTGCATGATTCTATGATTTGCTTTAATGGTACATCTTTAGTTTAACCATGACACATACAGTTTACCCACTAAGTTGTTTTTAGGTTTTTCTATCCAATATTCAATAGATCAGCAGATACAGACTTTGTAGCCTTGCAGTCTTTCAGTCCTAACTTGAAAAATGCAAGTATCTGTAACTGTATTTTTCCATAAGCTTTTATATTTATTCTTTCCTACTGTTTCTCCTTTATGTGGCACTAAATGAGGAAAATAAGAGGACTGTGAACGATAAAATTCACTTAGGCACTAACAAACCTTCCATCTTCTTCAAGTATTTTAGCTTACTGCTAAATAGCATGCTGAAACAATTCTTACGAACACTCTAAAAAAAAAAGTCTGTCTCTATACCAGTTTAACAGATCTTAAAATCTGTCTATGGAGAAATTAGACAAAAATCATCTATTTTGTCAGCCTTTATGTTCCCAAATGATTCTCTTCACTGCTAAAAAAATGTGTATCATGGGATACATGCCTGCTTACAAAATAAACAGCCCTATTTAATCATTCTTAATGAAAAAGGCCGCTACTAACTATTCTGTTTTATCTAAAATAGATTAAAAGCATGCTGTTCCCCAGACTTTGTTCAGTTATCTGTGATAGAAACATTTTACTTGTACTTTGCCTGATAGCAGAGAATTCCTAGTACACTGAAGAAGTTATTTTTACTGTCTAGTTATTTCTTAAATGGCAAAGCAGGTTTCTCAACCTGTTGAGAAAACAGAAATCTGTTCTACTTTGATTTTAATGCCATTGCCATCACACATGAGCAACAGTATACCCTACGCATCTGAAGCTCTGGGCATTACTCTAGCAGAGAAGAAATTCCTGAGCTCCAAAGAGTATCTAACAGTCTCTTCCTGCTCTCCCCAGCACACAAATCAGAGAAGCATTGAGGGATCGCTCAGCAACCCTCACCTCCCTCACCTCTCACAGTGACCTCCTGAGCAGCCTTGGCTGCAACAACTGTTGGTGCCATTCCAGTGGCTGGGCAGAGGCATGGCAGCAAGTTCTACCCACAGAAAGAAAAATATAATTTCCTGCATACTTAAGAACCCCAGGGAAAAAGAGGGAGGTATTTATTTATGCTAAAAAAGTGAATAAAAGTATTTGTTTTCTTCATTAGGAGTCTACTACATGGCCCTATGGTATGAAGGTATGAACTTTATGGCTTTGTTAATCAGACCCATTGCTTTCAACTTAAACATCCAAGAAGGATGAGAAAAAACAGGTTTCACCTAGACCTATAGGAAGATGCAATCATTATTCTCTGAGTACCTGGGGTTCTGAGTCCTGTAATGAAGTGTTAATACAGATACAACGAACAAGACATCTAACTCGGAGCAAAGCAAGGATATGGATGGACATCGCATTGCCCCTGCATTTGCAAACACCGTGTAACTTCCCAAAACTGCAGCTAGAACTTTCTAAGGCTCCAATTCCCTCTCTTCAGACTCCCCTCCTCAAACCTCCTTTGTGCCTCACCATTTTAACTGCCATTATACACAAGAATATCAGAGTACAACTTTTTGTCCCATGCAATGAGTTCATGCCAGAGGATGTGTCTTACTTCATCAAATTGGATAAAATCGGACAAGCAAACATCTTAATTTCAATCTTACGGCCAGGTGTAAGGCACTACTTTCTTTGGCTAGTAAATGCTGGGGAGGGGAGTGGTTGTTTTGACAAACAGTAGCTAATCTCACCATTACTGTTTCACTCACAGAGAAATTATTCTCTAAGCATTAAAATTTGCTACCAAGTAAGTGGCACCACTATGAGCCAGAACACAATTTATTCTTTCCTGACCAAACTCATTTGCTGGATTCTTACAGCATACGTGAAAGAAAAACTGATTTATCAGACGTCCCCAAATCCTTTCAAGCTACTAACCAGTAGCAGTTTCCATTCTTTAACAAAAGAGTATCTGATTCTGCTCTGCTGTAAATGCCCCAAACTGACCACGGACCAAAAAGGTAGCTTGAGGGCAAAGACAAAGTATCCAAGAAAAATGGTGCGTACATCAAAAGGTAAGTGATCGTATAAGCTGTGCCAAGAAACATTATCTTGGAAATGAAAAAAACAAAGGCATATCAATGCAGAAGCTAAATTAAATCTAAATGGGAAAAGAAATATTACGATACTGAGTTTATTGAGGCAAAGTCACAGAATGAAACCCACAGGGCCGGTACTCTTTGAGAAGACAAACCAGTCTGAAACCAAGAAAGGTGGTAGAAACACATTTTAAAAAAGTACACATAGATTAGTAATTTCAAAACGGGTATTTTCAGGATCAAACTAAGAAAATTCTCTTATTTTAAGAAAATCTATGTAGACTCAGTTCATTAGGAACAAAATCAGAAACACTTAAGAGAGCGCCACAAGACAGGAAGAAGATAGCAAAAAGATTTTGCCACTAACTTCCATTAAAGAAATGAGAAACCTAGGACAGAAAGAACACAAAGTGTCATCCCCTGCTTTGCAAGTGACTAAAGACAGGCAACAGCATCCTGAAGAACATAGTCTAGCTCCCAGATGTGGGAAGCAGCTAAATATGGCTACTGTAATTGCAGACAAAATTATATTCCAATATCTGCCCCAGCAGTTCCGAGAGGTTTGCCAGAGTCAAGCACGAATTTACAGGTTAGGATGAAAAATCAAAAACTAAGCTGATGTAACCACCTTTTAAAAACCACCTAAGAAGAACAGAGACAGTCAACAGATCAATGAACACATACACTGTCGATGCAAAATATATATATATATGGAAATTAATTCAAATCGTGTTTTCCATACAACGAAGAGACTATTTGGCAAGATAGTCTTTACTTGACAGAAAAGCACTAGACTGACTTCACAACCAGAAGAACTCGTTATGCAGGCTTTAAACAGAGTAGGTGGTAATAGGGAACTTCCCTTTTAAAATGAACTGTAGAACATACTTAACATTTTAAACACAAATAGAAAGGATGCATGTTTTGTAGCATAACGATCGTTTTAAATGCTGGCTTATTCAAGGTTCTGAATCTAAACAAAATATACTGCAAGACTATCAAGAGATGTTTAATACTATATAAAGTATGAAACGGCAGAAATGCATGACTGAAAACGGAGAACACCCCAGCACAACCAAGCACTTGCATTCCTGTGTTTTCTGCCAGTTACCACCTGTTGAGGACTGGTACATCCGAGAAGACTTCCCAGCTGGGTGGGTATTTTAGGGATCATGCAATATGGCATCCACCAAGACATTCTGTCCTCATCCAGCCACTGACAATGGCTGAATGGGACACGTGTCTACCCACCCCCCTCACTTGAATTTACCAAGACAGAGTTTGCAAAGCGTTCCCGTAACAACAGCCCCAGAGGCCTCGCTCTGCTGCGCTGCAGGATGACAACCTGCAGGGGAAGGGTGAGCAGAGAGACAGGAGCAACAGCATTTTAAAGAGCTACAGTCAGGGATAAGAACCAGGTAAGGATCACCATCAGAGTCTTTATGCAGTCAGACCTCAATTATCCATAGGTGGATTGTCTACTTTGTTGCCTAAGTATGCTGCAGGTGCAAAAGCATCTGAGCTGCTTTCATCTGATCTAACTTGGGTCCAGAATCACAGTTTTTCTGTACCATTAAGTACAGAGTGCATTTATTAGTTTGTATAAATACCACTTCAGAGAGCAGCATCCCTGATCCATTTCACCTCAGTATGATCTCACAGTTTAATTTTACAATATTTTGTGTTATCCATATTTTGCATTATCCCATTTCATTGTTTTCCCAGATAATAGAGAATTAACTGTACCTCATATAAACTCAAAACATGGCTGCACAAGGTTACTCAAGGAACTCAAGAGATGATAAATTAAGAAATGCAGTGATCCTAGGTAAGGAGAAGCAACATTAAAATCCATAAGTACAGAATATAAAATTAAAACAAGTTATTATACATTTCAAAAAAGTGTTCAAAGGGAAAAAAAAGGGGGGGGGAAAGAAAATAAAAAAAATAAGGTAACTGAAGCAGACCACAAAGTATGCCTCATCAATGGAGTAATTTAATGCCAGACAAAACTGAAGTGCCTGAAATGGCAGTTAAACAAACCAGCCTAACAAAGCTTTTCTATTTCTACAGCAAACAAATGTTCAGCAGTGACACTCTGATGTTCCTAGGTGCTGCACTGAGTAAGCACTGTAACAAGTAACACGCTTAAGAGTAAGCTCTAGTTCGCACAAACGGGTATCCTCAGTAGAAAAAGGATTGATGATCTGCTCTATTTTGCTCCACCTCCTACTTTAAGTCTTTTGAAATATGATTCAAATGGATTGTGCCACTGTTCCTAAGGGAGATTAAGATATTCACGGTTGCTTCTCAGCTATGAGCAGCAATAGCTACTCTTTTTGTTAGCAGCATACCTCCGTCCTTTGCTTAATCAAGAGAAGAAAACACATCCTAGCAACAAAGAAAACCATATTGTTGCCTGTAGCTAATTATAATGCGGTGGAAGGGGTGGGCGCTTAGCAAAAAAAAAAAAAAAAAAGACAAGGATAACAAATTACCATTTGAACTTCCAAAACACAGGGCTGATTTTTTTTTACTTTCCCTTTTCGATTAAATAATTTCTTTTTGTTTTCTTAATGTCTTGGCAGTAATCTAGTAACCTGTATATACATGCATTTTCAAACAACGTGACATTCACTTTCTTTCAGTTCTTACTAAGTATATGGCATTTAGCTTACCGACATTCTTATTCTTCTGTTCATATGCTATAAAATGCTACAGAAATAATTTATAATCATCCATGTAATTGCCAGTACTTTGCTCCATTAGCTTCACCAGAATATTTAGCTGGTACATGTCCCTAAAAATACCCCCAACTGAGTACATTTGTGAGATCCGCATTTCATTAAGTAATACAGGAATTCTGGGTTTGGTACTGCTGTAAGCCCTCCCTCAGATATCTCAAGCTCCACCCAGGCCCGCATCATAAGAATTTCCATGGCTTTACCCAGACACTTACAGGAAATCATAAGGTAATCTTCACAGTTGCCCTTCTGGTCTTGATGTTCCACAGGGATTCCATTGGCATCAATCACTGCCTCTGATGCACAGTCTGCCACCAAGACTTCTTCAGAAACAACATCGGTTCCCAGAGTATCAGTGACAATATCTGCTTCTTCAACATTGTCATGAACTACATGTTCTACATGTCCAACTTCAGGCACATGCATTGACTCACTTGTCAGTACATGTTCTGGTATAGACATTGCTTCTGCTGTTATGTCGGAAGCTAAAACATCATCAGGGACAGTGCAATGAGCCAAAGAAACCTCTTCGGCTACGTCTGTGTCCAGCACTTGTTCAGGAATAATGACAGTTTCAGATACGTCTGGTTCCTCCATGATATCTGGGCACTGAACGTCCTCGATAACAACATCCTCAATGACATCTTGGATTACTACAGAATCTGGATCATCAGGAACGAAATTATGCACGGTTATATCTGAGTCGACAACATCTGAAACAAATACTGTTTCCTGTACTTCCACGACAATCTGATCTCCATCCATATGTCCTGCATCAGCTCCTGAAAAACATAATTAGCAGTTAAATTGTAAAACTAACTCAGATGAAGTGGTTAATAATAGACATTACTTCTATTTTACTTCAACGTTTACACTATGCTGCAATTTAGTAACACAGGTATAACAACCTATGAACAATTAAGATAGGCAGATACATGGGGAGCTGATAAAGCAAGTCCTCAGTAGGTGCTAAGATAACAAATATGAACACTTTCTCTCCTAGAAAAGGTTACCAACATTTAGACTCTCCCCCAATATCCAAACAACTATTACTTGATAGAACAGTAGCTCATTCATACTGCTCTGAGTAATGAAAACAACTGAAAACCAAAAGCGACTACCCTATACAAAAGCATTGATGAAGCACAGCACTTGTAAGCAAAGACAAAATAAACAACAGTCAATAGCACCTAAGGTGAACACTCTTATCTGCATATTATCTCTTGACAGACCTGTTGGATCAAAAAATGCATTTGGCTCATGTGGCTGCAATTCAAGCCCATCTTCATCCATGGCCTTTAACTCTCATCAGTCACAGCGTCTGTAGAAGGTAAAGAAAAAAGGTTATTTAATTTGTATTATGCTATGAAGTCTGCCTCTGCCTATGCACTGAGAAGCAGAAATTTCGCATGCATGGAGGTTAACAGATAACACCTCGACCTTCAGATAGACCAGATTTCACTCAGGGTACCTCTGCCTGCGATTCCAGAAATACTACTCTAGAACACCAAACACACAGGGTCTCAATAAGAGGAGCATGAACTCCAACACTCCAGGTCCATTTCTTAAAGCCCTACAGCTCCACATACACAGAAGCAGCTGATAAAGGGATATGAAAATATTATTCCTTGTAATCTTACAAACAAGAGAGATGACTAACCCAAGAGAAGTTCATGGTCAAGCCTTTTTTGGATGGTGGGGAATACAGCATTGTCACATCAATAAAGCTCAATAAGGTAAGTTAGACAGTTAAGAATCTGAAATGCACACTGCTTTTTATGTCTTCTGTTTGTACTCGGGCAGTCAGGAGGAAAGTACTCTTATGTCACTTCAGGAATTGAAATCATCAATGTAAATTGCTTCCAGAACATAACACATATTTTCAAACCCGAGAAGTGTGAATATTTTAAAAACTCCACCCCAAGACAAAGTACCTATTTGCTTTCAGATTAAAAAATGTCCCCAGTTCTCAAGAAGTACCAAATGTCGTATTCTACCAAATTTCTTTGAACAGAACGTCAACATTTCTTCAATGCATAACAACTTAAGATTTCAATCTTCTTAACAAAAACCCAAACAACCCCACCAAGTTAAAATACTTACTAAAATCTGAAACCGTAATCTAAATCTTGCTGCTTAGATACGTGCATTATAATTAGGATCAGGCAAACCTTGCTGGGTAAACTGTGATCTAACATAAACTTGTACTGCTTCCTTGCACTTAATCCAACTAGTTTCCAAGTGCAGAACCAGCAAGAAGCAATGGAACATTGCTACACATTTCTGCTCATGTTTCTCTACGAGTGTAGGATATGATATTCCTTCCTCCAAACATTTTTCACAGTGACAGGCAGAAATCTCCCCATTCCTGTGATACTTTCACAAAAGACCTGGAGAAAACATTTAAGATTCTCCCCAAGATTTCCATAAGAATCATAACAGTTCCAAATTACGTCAACTAACATTTATATTAATTAAGTCTTCATGGGGGAAACTGCTATACGAAAGAAAAAAATTAACAACTACTCCAAAATACAAACCTACAACCATAATCTGTAGGCAAGTATTTTCTAGACTTCCCCATTTTTCTAGCTCAAATTTTCTCAACTCTTCACAGCTAACCACCTCATTTACGTATCAGAAAACATATTTTTACAAGTTGAGGGAGAAATACAGCCAGGAACTGAACTAGAGGAAAAGCAGCGGCAGTCTAATAATTTTCCAAGGGGACTCATATTTGTGTGATGTTCAGTTGGAAGGCCCCTGTATTTTAAAGACAGCTGTGCTAACAAGCAATGTCATGTCCCACTGGACACAAATCACCTCACAATTATTCTGACTGCCAAGCATCTACGTCAGAAGCACCAACTATTAACAGGAACACCTCTCCACACAGATGCTTTTTTCCAGAATCAAGAGCGGAAGAAAAGCATTTCTCAGCCTCTGATACAAGACACAGCCTGACTGATGGCAATCAACTTCTGCCATGCCACAGAAACCAGGACAGATAATAAAGTTTCATACAGTCATTTCAGCAAGAATTATTCATACTCAAATTGGTTTACCTCCATCTGTTCAGTATACACCTAGACAATCTACGACACATCTTTCCTATTCATCTTGTCATCTTTTCTGTGCTGTCTTCAGTTTAGGTTCTGTTTTCTGCTGCTGCTTCTCCAACTTCCTGTACTCCTATACCTGTATTATGTTCACTACCTCCTCACCCACTCATTTCATCTCTCCAGCTTGTAACTACAGAACACTGCCATCCTTCACACCAAGCCATGCTACTCATCAATTTGTACCAAAGACTGGATCAGCAATTCAGAGATTATTTTTTTGGAGGAGCCGGGGGGGGATTAAGAGTTGGCGGAAATAAACTGCCTCTCTCCTCGGGCAAAACACTTGCTGTCCAGCTCTCTGGAAAAAGTCAAGATGCTGTTTCTGCCTGTGTTTGAGGACTGTATTATCCTACATATTATCCTCTGACCCACTGGGACCCAACCGGCTTGAAATGCCAGTTCACCACTAGCCACTGGAAAAATTGGCATTTGTTTTCTCCACTTCCTGCTTTCATCACCCACCTGACCAGCACTCCACCACAAATTCCTACTCATGAGTCATGCATGTACTTTCTATATCCTACCCTATCCTCTCCTCAGATTCCTCACTGTCTCTATGAGTGAGGCTCTCCATCATCGTCCATCGGTCTGTCCTCTTCACCCATGAGACCCAGAGGCTGCCACCACTGCTTCCTGGATTCCCAAAGGAGCCCACTGATGCCATCTCTTTGCTGACGCTCTCAGTGCTGCCCAGATTCCATGCGACAGAGGCTAAAAAACCAACGAGTCTCTGTGGTATTCATGATGGTCCAGTTTTATAAAGATGCTGACACCAGCAGTAACAGCCCAGCAGACCTTCAACTGCACACTCTGCGTAACAGCACAGACTCTTCTGTACTGCTGAGGTCTTTTCACCCACAGGGACTTAATATGCTGCAAAATGAAGGCTCAGGTTTTACACAAACTGAGGAAGTTTCCTGGGCATGTCAGTTTTCAAGACGGAGTCTAAGAAAGGACAGAGAAGTATGCTTTGGTACCTGTTCCAAACAAGAACCAAAAAACACCCAACCTTTTCACTGAGTAAGTTTCTTACTAGAAAAGGTTTCTTACAATCTGCTTTTGTACCCAGACCCAGTCAACAAATTCAGGTACACAAACGTCCACTCCTGTGCAGGACCACAAAGACTTTAAAAGTGCTCTGCTACGGCACAGACTCCACCTCCACAGAAAATTGCTGCAGAAGAGGACCAAAAGAGTATGCAGACATTTAAAAAAGGATTTAATTAAACTGTCTAAAATGATGAAAGTGCCTAAATCAAAACCTGCAGTCCAAAAAGGCATCAAGGCATTTGTCCATGGATAGAAAAAAACCAAAACCCCTAAAAATTTCCTGAAATCATCTCACATTTTGAACACTGTAACCAGTCAATGAGAAAACATTGCATTTCTTCCTCTTTGCTCTTCCCGCAGTGAGCCATCACAGGGGCCCACGATTCAGCCACACAAAGTAAGGTAGGCCACACGATTCTGTACCAACCGGCAGCTCTGCGGTGAAGACACTTCTGTGACACAAGAAATACCAGAGCTTCTTGTTGAGAGCACTACACCAAACACCTTCAAATTCCTTGGCAAGCGCCCTAAGCTCTGTGGTACCATAAGGCTACGGAGCAATTCCAGCAGTTCATTTTCCAGCAAGACTTCAAGAAAGGCAGCGAGTCTTCTCAGTTCTTTCCAAATATTCCAGCAGACACTTACCTCAGGAGCAGGTTCTGGCACCGAAGCAGGCAGAACCAATTTTCAGTCCAGTTTGGGAACCAAACTCTCATAGAGAAGCAGGTACTCAGCCATTTCCCTACATTTAGTCCTTCACAGCACCCAAATCTACATGGTTCTTTGTTAAAATCAGGAACTGCTCTTCTACCACTACAACACAAAAAGCCTAGGCACTTAAAACCAGGGTTTGTATTTTTTAAGAGAACTATGCATCTTTTACTTGGCTTGGGTCTACGACAGCTTCACATGGATTGCGAACTAATACATCTCTGAAATACAGAGATTCTGTTTGTAAAGTTAGTTCTTAGAAATTGCTTTTCACTTATTTATTCAGAGACTTGGCTGGTTTGAGTTTTCTGAAAGTCAAGGCAATGTTTTCAAGGGAAAGAACAGAGAGAAACTATGTATTAATGGAAGAAATGGTATAAAGCTATTAGCAATAAAATAACCTCCCAAAATAAAAATGGGTATTTTCCATACATTTGATCTTGAGTACAATCAGTCAAGAAAAGCAACATCAACACTACACTAGTCTTGCCACATTACAAATCCTTGACTCAGTAGACCTAGCAAGGTAATCAAGATGAAATAAAAAGAAATAGACAAGCTGCAACATTTTAAAGAGAGAGCAACTTTAAAGTATCATAGAATATCCTGAGTTGGAAGGGACCCATAAGGATCATCCAGTCCAACTCCTGGCTCCACACACGACCAGCCCAACCACAGCAGATGGCTGAGAGCGTTGTCCGGACGCTGCTTGAACTCAGCCGAGCTCGGTGCTGTGACCATTTCCCTGGGGAGACTGTTCCAGGGCCCAAATACCCTCTCGGTGAAGAGCCTTTTCCTCATCTCCAACTGAAACCTCCCCTGTCGAAGCTTCATGCCTTTCCCACGGGTTCTATTGCTGGTCACCAGAGGGAGGAGATCAGCGCCTGCCCCTTTGCTCCACCTCGGGAGGAAGCTGTAGGCCACCATGAGGTCTCCCCTCAGTCTCCTCTCCTCCAGGCTGAACGTGCCAAGGGACTTCAGCCTCTCTTCATACGTCTTCCCCTCTAGACCATTCACCATCTCTGTTGCCCTCCTCTGGACACTCTCCAATAGTTTTATGTCCTTTTTGTACTGTGGCACCCAAAACTGCACACAGTACTCAAGGTGAGGCTGCACCAGCAAGTCCCCAGACCAGCTAGCAATGCCCTCCTTGATGCACCCCAAGATACGGTAGAGTTCCTTAGAAAAAAGAGCTATAATGCCACACGAACAGTCAAGTTTCTCTGCTCTCACCAAAAAAGGGGAAAATAAGGAAAAAGAGAAAAAGGGGAAACCTCAGAAAAGCTATCCTTATAAAAAAGAAAGACATAAGCTAGTCCTTTGCCTACTCCTAAAGAACAACCAGTAAATCTGTTTATTTGGAGTCAGGGGCATAAACCAAACACCAGCAGCAAAACTCTGACTTGACTATGATCAAGGCATAACCAGCAAAAATTCCCCACATCCAAGACCCAGCACCTACCCACGCTGAGATGACTTAGTGTACAACCATAACCAAGCTCCCATCATGCCCTGCTACAGCACATTAAAAATTGCAGCATGCCTTGCATGTCCCAATTGGGTTAGAGCCCCGAGCTACCCGAAGCTTCACTGTGGTTATGAGACGACCGTGGGCTCACTCTACACTACTGCTGCAGTGTCACAACTCTCCCTTACGTGACCCACTTCTAGAGACTGCCATGGACAGCCTCTCAATCACACACACATGAAAGGGTAAAAAAATTATACTCCTACAGCATCTAATTCTTACCTTAGAAATAACCCCCATGATTATCAGGTGAATAAATGGAAGAATAAAAACAATGTTACAAATATGACAGTGTAATCATTTAGCTGTTTATTTCTTGATGCATCTCCCTCAGTTTTGGCAGGAGAATCGGTACTGCTGTTTTCATTATCATTTCTTAAAAAAAATCTCAAGTCCTTTCCTCTTTGTTGTAGTTCAGTGGCGTGGGTATTTGCAGAAACTGGTTTAAAAAAATAGGCTTTCTCCAGATTTCATAGGGATGTTGTGCGTCAGACAACACCTAAGCCAATTCTTAACGAAACCTAAATTAGGGAAATAACCAGTCCCGGGCGCTCCTTTGAAACTACTTTCCACTCAGCTGGGGGCCTCTGCAGGAGAGGGGACAGCCAGAGGGGAGGAGAAGCTGCCAGCACCGAGGGGGGGCCCCGCGCCTCCGCACCCGGCTCCTTGTGTGGCGCCTGGGCGACGGAAGCTGAGGGCGACCCTCACACCGCTGCCCAGCCAGCGATGCCCAAACTACCGCCCGGGAGGGAAGGAGGGAGGAAAGAGAGGAGAGGAGATCGCGGGGCCGGCGCGCCGGGCGC
>VWZZ01002594.1:1325-28714 GCA_013399095.1 Psophia crepitans
TGTGCTTGTGGCTGGGTGCGAGCAGCGGGGGTGCTGTGCGGGGGGGGGTGCTGTGCCTGCAGGGACGCCGTGGCCAGGCTGGGCCCCCCCGGGGGAGCTGCGCCCGTGGTGCCACCCTGCCCCCGGGGAGGGTGCAGAGATGCAGTGCTGAGGGTGCTGTGCCCATGGGGGTGGCAGGTCCCTGGAGATGCCGTGCCCAGGGAGCTGCTGTGCCCGTGGGGATGGCGGGCCCCGGAGATGCCGTGCCGATTTGGGATTGCCCTGCCCCCCAGAATGCCCCGCTCAGGGGGGTGCTGTGCCCATGGGGGTGCTGTGCCTGCAGCAAGGTCTGCTGGTGCCTGGCAGGAACATCAGTGCAGCCATCAGCTGGAACTGCAACCTGGAGCGACCTTTCCTTCTCCTTCGGCCACCTCCACCCCAAACGGACTTCGGCTCCCCCGGCCGCAGCTGGAGGCGATGGCTCCCTGCCCCTGCCCTGGCCCTGCCCCCGTCTGTCCTGCTCCAGACCAGTCCCTCCATCACCACAGCCCCCACTGGTCTCCCCTGAGGATGCTCCTCGGTGGAGCACCTCGCTGCTGCCAGCGCACAGCACAGCACCGTGGGGTGCTGTATTGAGCCAGACTCAATACAACAAATCCATTTATTTATAGAAATTCAATATTAAAACGGCACCTGGGGGCCAGCACAGACTTGTGGAGCACAGCTCCAGCCGCTGCTGGCCCCAGACCCCCCACACCCCAGTCCCATCCCTGGAACAGCTCCTGCCTTCCCTCCCTCACCACAGGAGGGGTGCGGCACATCGGCCGGGGGGGGGGGGGGGTGGCCATAACTGCTCTGCCATGGACGTGAGAGCACAGCCCTGGTGTGCTGACCGGCACCATGCAGGCAGGAGCAGCCCACCACATCACTGCCGGAGCTGGGGGTTGGTGCGCAGCAGCCACTCGATGGTCTCCAGCAGGTAGGCCATGCCGTAGTGTCGGGCGATATTCTGGAAGACGTTGACGTGCTCCATGAAGGTCTGGAGAGAAAAGCAGGGAGGGAAGGTGGCCGCCCAGCACCCCTGTGCATCAGGGAGCTCCAGAGGGGTGGCCAGGCAGGGCCGGTGGGGCAGAGGACAGCACAGCTGGTCCCAGGGGACAAGCAGTAAGAGCAGAGGCAGGCGCATGCAGGCGTACCTGGGAGGAGATGGTGAGGGCAAAGTCCCCAGCACAGCTGCAGTACACGGGCATGTGCGTGTCCTTCACACCATGACACTTCTTGCACACCTGGAGGCCAAGGAGTTTTAGGTGGGCCAGGAGAGGCAGCCAAGCCCCTCTGCCAGGGGCAGAGTGAAGGTGTCTGGGGGGTGGGCAGAGTGGGGAGCCCCACACTCACCAGGTCCTGCAGCACAAAGGCCATCAGCTTCTTCTGCAGGGCTTCCACCAGTGCTGTTTCGATGGCATCGGAGTCATACCGCGCCTGGCAGTTGGAGCAGACCCAGCTGGGCAGCACTGACCCATCCTAAGAGCAAAGAGGAGGCAGGTAAGCATCACAAGTCTCAAGTGCTGGAACGGTGTAACGCGTTTCTGGAGAGGACGGAGCATCAGCCAAAGCCAAGGGATGCTCAGACCTGTCATGCGCATCTGGGAAAGGAGGTGAGCAGAAAATGGCCTTGAGGTGAGGTTGATCACTGACAGCAAGCAGCGCTGCAGAGCGAAGGGGTTGAGGAGGTGGGCAATGTGATTGACCGGCATCCAGCATGGCAATGCTGGGGCCGCTGGGGCCCCGGGCACGAGGCTGCACCTGGGAGAGGGCAGGGTCCTTGCACAGGTCCAGGTCCCTGCAGAAGTTGCAGTTCCGGCAGATGACTTCAGGAAGCACGTAGGAGCGGCAAGGGTCCCGGAACTGGGCTTCTTCTGAGAACTCGCCCACCTCGATGAGGCGCAGAAGGTCCCGGCGCAGTTTGTTCACCTGGTTGGTTATGTTGGCATCCAGGGAGAGGACCTACAAGAATAAAAGCCAGGTGAGCCTTACCAGCAGCAAAAAAGAGTGTCCTCACTGGGACAGCTCATATCCTTGTGACCTCATACAGGGCAAGACAAACTGGCTGTAGATCACTCCTGGATGAAAGCTGTGGCAAATCTGCGCCATGGACAAGGACCAGAATTTAAGCCCTGATGGCAAACCTTCAGAAAGTGGGCCTGGTCCACCCTGCTGACCTTGCAAACGTATTTGATGAACTCCAGAGCTGGGTTGTTGAGCGGCAAGTAGGAGCCAGGCAGCACCGGGAACATGTCTGAAGGCTCAGTGGCATTACGAGAACCAGCCATCTTCTTCTGGATCTTCTGGGTGATGGTGAAGAAGCTCTGGGTGAGCTCATTGGCCACATAATCCTGTGAGAAGGTGATCATGCCTGGAGGGATGGAGCAGAGAGCACTTGAGCCATGTGGTGGCACACGGCGACAGCAAGGTGGGTGGCTGTCCCCCTGCACCAGGGCTGCCCTGTGGCTCGGCACTCACCAGGCATGGCCCCCATCTCTCCCAGCGCCTCCTGGGACACCTGGCTGGTGCTCCTCCTCTTGACAGGGGTGGTCCCGGGCGCATTGCGCCGCAGCTCCTCCTTCATGCTGTGGTACACGGCCACGATGTAGGCTGGGGAGACATGGACAAGGCTCCAGCTCTGGCCTGCGTCAGCACCTGCCCCACTGTAGGCTCTCCCTGGCACCAGGGAGGCACAACCAGCCTCGTCCCCTCCCTGGGACAGCTCACCCGACACAATCATCAGGAAGTAGCTCTGGCAGGAGCCGGCCTGGGGCAGGAACTGTGCGATGTTCCAGCTGTTCTCCAGCAGTTCCTCCACGTTCGGCTCCCCTTCCTCCTCTTCTTCCCCTGCTGCCTCCTCCTCCTCTTCTTCCTCGCTGTCCTCCTCCTCCAACATTTGCCTCTTGCTGGTGTCCTTCTGGAGGAGCCAGCAATACTGCAGCGGTTCCTTGTGCCCAGCCAATGCCTCCCCGCTCAACTCAACCCCCAGCACCCTGCTCCTGGGGAGCCGAGCGCCTCTCATTTCTTACCTCCTCGTAGTGGATGCGAGAATCCACTTTTCCTTTAATACCTCCATAATTTGCTGGATCCATCCAGAGCAGGAACTCCCAGCAGCGGGAGAAGGAGATGGTCAGAGAGTGGAAGATCTCCTTGGAGTGGATGCTGGAGGGAAGAGACTGCAATCACCCACAGCGTCAGCATCGTTCCTGGTTCAGAGCATTCTCTGTGGGACACCACGGGGAGGAGGTGGTGCTGGCAAGGAGAGGGGGTTCCCCTCTCCCTTCCAGCTGCTGGCAGGGACCCCAGGGGAAGCCACGCCCGAGGAGTCTTGGCTCCCTATGCGTGTCAAGGTGCCTGTGCCATGGCTGGGATGCCGAGAGCCAGGCAGGGCACGAGGTGCTGGGCATCTCAAGTTCTCCTGAAGGTCTCTTCTGGATGGAATCCTATGAGCATTCTTGGAGTATTACCTATAGAGGACAGCTATGTCCCTACTCCAGACATGACAGCAAGAGAACCGGGCAGCCCTGTCCCTTCAGTAACTTTGCCAAAAAGAAAATGAGATGCAGTGCTGAAGCCTGTCAAAGGCAAAAAATCAGCATCCACCTCCCCGGCTCCATCGCCCGTGGGCCTCACCGCCAGGCCCGGCCTGGCAAGCGCACCCCACCTGTTAATGATGTACTCCATGTAGCTGATGGCATCCTCGATGCGCCGCTTCTTGGTGCACAGAATGATCCGGTTGAAGTTGGCATAAACCACCGAGGAGCCCAGACGCTTGAACTCAGCCACCAGCCTGCAGGCAGGGCACAGGAGGGGGTCAGCGGCCAGGAAGGCAAAGCCGAGGCACAGATGCAACCCGTGGAGAACATGATGAGCCAGCAGTCAGGAGTCAAATATGTTGGCAACGCAAGGGAGCTCACCCAAACAGTACGGGAGGTCCAACCTACTGCCCACCTCTCTGGAGGCTGCAGCAGAGAGGAGCAACTGGGTGCCAACAGCAACCCTGGCCACTAATGCCACACATGTCCCTTCCCTGTTCACACCCTGCCATGCTCCAGGTCTTACTTACTGCAGAAAAAGCTTCTTCATCATGTTGTGGAGCGTGCGGTGCAGTGCCGGGTCGTAGAGCAGTGAGGAAGGAGAGCGGAGCCAGCGGTAAAAGTGAATGACCTGGTTGTCTGCGTAGATGTTGTGATACTGTGTGATCTCCTTCACCCAGCTCACCACCATGCTCTTCAGGATCCTGCCAGGGAGCAGAGACCAGCATCACCCCACCAGCCACCCCCTCCCCATTCCACACAGGGACATGTTTTCTTCACCAAGAGACTGAGCTCAAGCAGCGTCTGGCCAATGCTCTCAGTCATCTGCTCTGATTGGGCTGGTCCTGTGTGGAGACAAGAGTTGGACTCGATGGTCCTTAGGGGGCCCTTCCAACCCAGGAGATTCTGTGATTCTATGATTTTGGATACGTTGGAAGATTCAGAGTGGGAACTCTGCCAGAGCAGAGGTGTGAGCCCTCACACGTCAGCCACAGGGTGCGTACGTGCCTCCATAACTTGCTGGAGCACAAAGAAAGGAGAAACAGAAAAGGGCAAAGTCTTCACCAACATCCCCATACATCTGCTGGCTGAGCCACCAGGCAGTTCTGAGCCCAGGATCTTCAAAAGTCTGTTGGAGAAGTTCCTGCACTACCCTGAAGACCTGAACTTGTATTCAGAGCACCCTCAAGCCCCATTGCTGGCAAGAGTCTGGGAAAGGCTAACGCTGGGAGGGAATGAGCAGCAGGAGCCCCGAGAGGACCTGCCAGGGTGGAGACCAGATGTTCCAGCTCCTGCTGGCTCCCACAGCCATACCTGAAAGTGTTGGAGCAGAGGGCAGTTTCATCATAGCTGGCCGGGATGTTGGCAGCTTGGTTCCCTGTCACCATGTCTTCTAGGGATGCCTGCTGAATCACGTCAAAGCTGATGCTCATGCTGGAGCCTCCTTCCATGTCATTGATATGGTGGGACTGCAACACGGTGTTTACAGCCAGGCTCTGGATGTCCAGCTCCAGACACACTAACAGCAAACACAACCTCTCAGCAGGCAGGCAGGGCACAGGACCGACAAGGACACCCTCCCTGCCCCTCTCCAGAGGGGAATTTCAGTTATAAGGGTGATCTGTCAGTGTTGCTGCACCAAGGGCAGAGATGCTTTCACAGGCGTGACTGTCTTGACTGGCACTCGTCTTCCAACAAGGCCTGGGACCTACTAACCCTCTGGGGATCACCATTATTTTCTGGAAGCTGCAGCAGAGGAGCTCAGAAGAACTGACTACCACTCAAACTGCTTCTGCCTCTGCGAAAGACCTGTCCTAGGGCCACCAGCGATGACCAGTTCAGCGCGTCTATCCTTGGGCTGATACACCACGGGTGGTGCTATCACTGGCCATGAACTGGGAAAGAATCTGCATCTGGAAGGCTGCACAGATGGCAGGTAAGACCCCCCCCTGCCCCAGGACATGGCCCTTGCCCAGATCGCTGCTGAAATGCCAAAGCTGCTGGTGACTACTGTCAGCATGGAGACCTTCCTATCCATCCCTCTACAGGGCTTGCAGAGCAGGACCTGCTCACCCTACTTCCTTACCTGTGGAGTAGCAGCCAGGGTTGTTTATCTCCACAGAGGCTCTCTCATCAAACTCCATGACTAGGCGGTTGTCATCAGCCTCCTTACCCCCCAGGTCTGGGCGCGCCGTGGGCGACAGCCACAGCAAGTGGTTGTGACGACGGAGGTGGCGTGAGAAGAACAGGTCAGAGCCGAAGGTGGAGATGTCATCGGGGAGGTTCCCGATGGGGATGTGGTAGTACCTGGGGCACAGAGAGGGAAGCGTTCATCAGGGTGAGCGCAGCGGTGGAGAAGACGGGGACCTCTGCCTGTCCCAAGGGATGAGGCACGGTCCCACCAAGGGCACGGCAGCTCCAGGGCAACGCAGCCGCCTTGGGCACCTGCTCATCTCGAAAGCCTGGGAGAGGCAGGTGTCCAGGTTGAGGTAGTGACGGATCATGCGGCGGGCGGCGTGGCGCTGCCAGTCCAGCACCGAGTAGCTGATGTCATCTACCAGCCGGATGGGGACCAAGGGGAACTCCTCCATGATGGGGATCCCGCTCGCCAGCCGTTTCAGCTCCCAGTTGGACTGCACAGCGATCAGCGTGGGGCCCCGGCGCTCGTCCTGCGCAAAGGAGAAGGGGACACGTCCTGGTCCACCTCTGCAGCGGGTGCCTGTGCTCAGCAGGGAACTGGCCGTGCCGGACGCCCCACCCCCGCAGCAGGCTCCTGCGGTGGGGACGGCACGGCACACCCCAGCACTCCTGGAGCACCCAGCTCCACGCACCCAGCTCTCCAGCTGAGCGCAGGGATGGAGGCAGACAGCGAGGCGGCCCCGCTGCTGGCGCTGCCCTAGGCAAGCCACCCCCAGCGAGACAAAGCCCTTGAGCAACACCCGCTTCTACCCCCACCTTCGGGCCAGCAGTGATGTGCTCAAACTGGTGCCCCAGCACCTCCCACAGCATCCTCCCCTTCCCACGCGCCTGTGTGGACAAAGTGCCGCAGAGACCTTCCTCACACCTTCATCTCACCTTGTAGCCCAGCAGCAGCCGCTGGATGGCTCGGTAGATGGCCTTGGGGTCGGTCTCGGCACGCACTTCGAAGGTGTGCTTGTCCGGGGGCAGCAGCTCTTCGCCCGCCTTCTCCAGCAGCGCGCTGCGCTCCGCCGAGAAGAGGGTGGTGAGATTCGGCATCTGGTTGCTGCGTACCTGCACCCAAGGGGGACCGGGTCTGAGTCGGGGGGAGAGGGACCCCGGGGTGCCCAGTCCCGGGGGGGTTCTCCCCTCCACACATGATGAGATGCCTTCCCCCAAGGCCTGCCGAAACGTGGCAGGGATCCATGATGCACAGAGAAACCTTCTGCTAGAATCACAGGATGGTTTGGGTGGGAAGGGACCTTTAAAGGTCAGCTAGTCCAACCCTCTGCCATGAGCTGGGACATCTTTAAGCAGATCAGGTTGATCAGAGCCCCATCCAGTCTGACCTGGAAAGTTTCCAGGCATGGGGCATCCACTGCTTCTCTGGGTAACCTGTTCCAGGACCTCACCACCCTCAGGATAAAAAAATTTTTCCTTATATCTCATCGGAATTTGCCCTTTTTTAGTTTAAACCCATTGCTCCTTGTCCTGTCACTACAAACCATCACAAAAAGTCTCTCTACATCTTTCTTATAAGCCCTCTTTAAGGATGCAATGAGGGCTCCCCGCAGCCTTCTCTGCTCCAGGCTGGACAAGCCCAGCTCCCTCAGCCTGGCTCCAGAGCAGAGGGGCTCCAGCCCTCGCAACATCTCCGGGGCCTCCTCTGGCCTCCCTCCAGCAGCTCCGTGTCCTTCCTGTGCTGGGGCCCCCCGAGCTGGAGGCAGCACTGCAGGGGGGTCTCAGCAGAGCGGGGCAGAGGGGCAGGATCCCCTCCCTGGCCCTGCTGGTCCCGCTGCTGGGGATGCAGCCCAGGACACGGGGGGCTTTCTGGGCTGCCAACACACACTGCTGGGTCATTTCCAGTTTTTCACCCACCAGTACCCCCAGCCCTCCGAAGTCCCACCTCACCTTGTCCAGCACAAAGACGGCAGCTTTGCGCTGCGAGGGGATGAAGAGTCCCAAGAGCGCCTTGCTGCCCTGGGAGCTGTGGTAGAGGTAGATGTGGCGGATACTTCCTAAGGACACAGAGCACAGAGCATCAGCGGTACCTGTGGGCGCCAGGTCCCAGGTGCCCACGCGCCCCTCTCCCGGGGTGCCCTACCTGGCTCCAGGTAAGGGAACTGGGCCAGCGAGCGCATCTCCAGGTGCTCGATGTCGAAGGTGTCAGCCTCTCGCCCTGCCAGATGCCTGACGAGCTGCCTGCTGACCATGCACACGCAGCCGAGCTGGATCAGGGCACGGAGCAGCAGCGGCACCTGTAACGATGGGCAGAGATGTGGTGGAACAACCTTCTGCTACCAAGCTCCTCTTGGGGGTTGCAGACCCTGAACAACCTGGCTTAAAAACCACAGGTAGGACATACCTGAGGTGCCTCCAGCATGAGTTTGATATCACCACCCTTGCTGGAGATACAGAACAGGTATCTTAATTCACATATGTTCACATCTAGCTGCAGATCCCACCATCAAGGACAGCAGCAGGGACTTTGGAGGATGTGTGGAGCGATACGTGGGTAACCCTGCGGCTCTGCAACTTGTGGCTTGGCACTCCCTCGAGACAACGGCTTCCTCTGAACCACCAGATAATCGGCACAGTGCAGGATCCACCCCTGACTCGCCCCATTTTACTAACCCTACGGCTATAAACTCCGCTGCTGCAGAAGGCTCCTCCTGACTGACTTGCTGTGGGACTTCGTCCCAAAACCACGAGAAGCAATAAACATCGCTTGCCTCATCAGGCTTCCCTCACGCCAGATTTGATTTTATAAACCCCTAGCACATCCCATTTTCAGATCCCTTTAGCAAGCCGAGGCATTCCTGGGTCCCCAAGTCCCATCCCTGTAAGGAAGCTGTTCCCTCCCTCACATCCTCCTCGTCATTCTCCTGTGTTAGTCCTGCTACGCTTTTTGGAGGCCATGCTCAGAATTGCACTGCAGATGTTTAAAGATCAATCATAGAATGGTTTGAGTGGGCAGGGAGCTCCCAGCCCCCCCCGCCCCCCCCCCGCCCNTTCTCGGGGCACCCTGTGCCAGGGCCTCAGCACCCTCCCAGGGAGGGATTGCTTCCTCCCGGCTCAGCTCCAGCTCCCCTCCTGCAGCTTCAGGCCCTTCCCCTTGGCCTGGCCCCCCCTGCCCTGCAACCAGCCCCTCTCCAGCTTTCCTGCAGCCCCTGCAGGCACTGGCAGGGGCTCCAAGGGCTCCCCGCAGCCTTCTCTGCTCCAGGCTGGACAAGCCCAGCTCCCTCAGCCTGGCTCCAGAGCAGAGGGGCTCCAGCCCTCGCAGCATCTCCGGGGCCTCCTCTGGCCTCGCTCCAGCAGCTCCGTGTCCTTCCTGCCCTGGGGCCCCCCGAGCTGGAGGCAGCACTGCAGGGGGGTCTCAGCAGAGTGGGGCAGAGGGGCAGAATCCCCTCTCTGGCCCTGCTGGTCCCACTGCTGGGGATGCAGCCCGGGACACGAAATGAGCACCCAGAGAAGTTACCTGCGTCTCGTACACGCCCTCGATATCTGGAGCAGAGAGGTCCGCATTGATTTCATTGATGTGCTCTTGGTACATCTCCTCAGGGACGGAGTATTCGTACAGGTTGTAAACTAGGTTTGAGCGGGGAAGGATCCTGTTCACCTGCGGAGGCAAGGGACACGTCACGCCAGGCTGCCAGGGGCTGGGGCATCCCTCGGGGCTGCGAGGAGCTGGGGTGTGAGCCGGCCCAGCTCCTGGTGCTGCCCCCTCCTTAAGGACATCAGTGGTTCATGCTGATGCATGTTACAAATTCCCGTACGGGAGAACCTGCTCTCTGGGCAGGCTGGGATTTGCAGAGGGACTGGGGACTTGACGAGGTGTATCTGCGGAGTGGGACAGCGAGGCCCGGCAAGGCAGATCCTCCTAGTATCTGCTTGCAGCAGAGGTGAAGCACCTGATCTCAACGCAAGCGGCTCTTTCCCCTTCCAGAAGGGGCAGGTCCTCACCTTCCTGTAGGCCGTTCCCTCCTCCGGCTTTGGGACGTGCTGGTTGACATAGAAGACCCTGGGGATGCTCAGCCTGATGCAGTGCAGGTCGCTCCCAATCAGCGCCCACAGCCTGAACAGCCCAGGCTGGCTGGTCTCGGCAATCTGTGGGACATGGGGGTACAAGGAAGATGTGAACCTGTTACAGCAAGCCCAGAGGAGGCCACAAAGATGATGCGAGGGCTGGAGCACCTCTCCTGTGAAGAAAGGCTGAGAGAGCTGGGGATGTTCAGCCTGGAGCACAGAAGGCTCCGGGGTGACCTCACTGCGGCCTTTCAATACTCAAAGGGGTCTTACAAAAAGGATGGAGGGGGGCTCTTTACTGGGGTAGATAACGACAGGACAAGGGGATGGGTTTAAACTAACAGAGGGGAGCTGGAGCTGAGCTGGGAGGCAGCAATCCTTCCCTGGGAGGGTGCTGAGGCCCTGGCACAGGGTGCCCCGAGAAGCTGTGGCTGCCCCTGGATCCCTGGCAGTGCCCAAGGCCAGGTTGGATGGGGCTTTGGGCAGCCTGGGCTGGTGGGGGGTGTCCCTGCCCATGGCAAGGGGTGGAAACCAGATGATCTTTTAAGGTCCCTTCCGACCCAAACCATTCTATGATTCCAAGGTTAGCATTAGCGGGGAGATCCAACACAACATCAGTGCTCACACCTTGGCTGCAGAGCACTTTGTGGATCTGTATCGGCAGTTGGTGGCCACAAAGAGAGCAAGGGGCTTAAAGAGTCATGGCTCTGAGCACTGGAGTCCCCATGACCAGCTACTGCCCCAGGGCACCCTGGAGAAAACTCTGGCTACAGCTGGCCAACCCACTCAAGCTGACCCCTGATGTCAGCCAAGTCACTCTGACATCCTGAGCCACCTCAAGCTGCTGCTCGCACAAGGGCTCCTGCAGCTCTGAAGGCCTTTCTGAAGGTGAAAGGGGTGACAAGGGGCTGGGCCATTTGTGAAAACGCCTGGGTGGCACCACCCCATCTCTGTGCCTGTACGTTGGCTGCTCCCAGGCGTCGCTGGAATCCTCTGCCCATCACCTGGCCCAGTGCTGGGCTCCCCAGTACAGAAGAGACATGGACATACTGGAGAGAGTCCAGTGAAGGGCCCCAAGGATAAAGAAGAGACTTGGAGCATGTCTCCTATGAGGAAAGGCTGCGAGAGCTGGGACCGTCCGGCCCCGAGCAGAGGAAGCTCTGGGGCATCTCATGAACGTATATGAACGCCTGAAGGGAAGTGCCAAGAGGACGGAGCCTGGATCTTCCCAGTGGTGCCCAGTGCCAGGACCAGAGGCCATGGGCACAAACTGGAACACAGGAGGCTTCCTCTGCACATCAGGAAACACTTTCTCGCTGTCAGCCCTGGCACAGGTGCCCCAGGGAACCTGTGCAGTCTCCTACCTCGGGTATACTCAAAGCTATCTGGACACTGTCCAGGGCCACCAGCCCTGGGTGGCCCCGCTTGAGCAGGGGGTTGGACTTGATGGACCCCAGAGCTGCCTCCAACCTCAACCGGTGTTTTTGTGGTGCTGTGACTATTGCACAGTGCTGCCCACAGGCTGAACCCAAGCTGCCCCACCAGCAGACCTACACGCACGTCCCAGATTCACCACCAGGAACGACTCTGTGGGCTCCTGTTTCCATACAGACCTGCGTGAGCCTGAGGCTTTGCAGCCCCACCCGGTATCCCCAGGGATAACTCCAGGGTGGCGTTGGGGTCAGCAGTCTCTCAGCATCACCATTTGATCACAGAGACTCTAACTGCGAGGCTTACGCCCCAGGCCCCCCTCTCGGGCAGGTCCCCTCCCCGGTACCTGCACGATCTGCCAGGGTAAGTCCAGGATGCTGCGCGCCGTCCTGCGCAGGTAGCTGCTCAGCCCTTTGGAGAGGGCATCGCGGACCACCCCTCCGCCTGCTGTCACCCCGCCATCCTCCAGACGCCGCCTCTTCTGCCGCTCCCGCCGCTGCCGGAAACCAGCACGGCCTTCCCAGCCCCCCCCACCACACCATACAGACGGGCCCTCCATCCCCCAGCCCCACACCACACTCCTGCCCCAGCTCTGAAGCCACCACCGCCCCCCTGTTTCTCCATCAGTGGTTATATTTCTCCGTCTCCTGGTTACATTTCTCCTTGTCACTCTGAGCCATGGGTGTACAGAGGGTTTCAGGAGCCCCAAAGCTTGGTCCTGCCAGCACCCAAGCTGCTTGGGTGGACGAGCGTGACCCCAGGGCATCTCCTACCCAGTCTCCTTCACCCACCTTGGTGGTGCCCAGGGGCGGAGGTGGACCCAGGATCTCTCGCCAGGACTGGGACAGCTCCAGGTACTGGGACATCTGTTGGCTTTCCTCTGCTGCAGGGACTCGCTTCCGCTTATTTGCGATGGGAAGCAGAGGCTGAAGGGTCTTGGCAGCCCCAAAGTCCTCTATGTCACCAACCTGGGAGCTGGGCGTCCCCTCCGGGGGCTGGTTAACGAGGACCTGAGGGAGCAAGGACAGCAGGAGGACGTGGGTTGCAGGAGAAGAGCCCCACCAGCAGAGCCCACACCTTTCCCTCACCCTCTTTACCTGTCTCTTGCCTTCTGAAGTGAAGAGTTCATTGATTTTTTTCTGTTTGTACACATCGTTCTTCTCTAGGAGTTTCTTGTGGAGCCAGTCTGGGTGCCGGACCCGCGGCACCGGGTTCTTTACCTGGAGAGCATCTCCATATCACACCAAGCTCCCAGACCAAAGTCCCCCTCTGGCCCCCTCACTGCCCTGTACCTGCTGCAGGGCTGCGGGAATGGTGATGATTTTCTGGATGGTGCTGCCCAGTCTCTCGATGTAGTAGTCCCAGTCCAGGATCTGTGAGGAGGGCAGAGGAGTGGGAAGCAAAGAAAGCTGAGCAGAGGTCACCAGACACGGGATCAAGCATCTCCCCAGGACCGCCCGCCTCCCCCAGCACCCCGCTTTGCGAGTGCAAGTCCTGAGTCCGGAGGGACAAGCCCTTGTGCCGGAGCCGGGACCATCTGCAGGGATGCCCCACTCACCCCGCGGATGTTGAAGTCCTGCAGCGAGGGGCTCTTCAGCCATTTTCGGAGGTAGTGCTTGCGCACGCTGGGCTCAGCTTGGAAGATGGCGAGGGGAATGGCCCTGGGGAAGGCAGAGAAGCATGTACTACCCCCCTGGAGCAAAGTCCTGGCTGCACACAATCCCATCTTCCAGCCTGCAGAGACCCTTCAGGCTTCTCCTTCCAACCCTGCCAGGCCACCGTGCAGCGGTCGCACCGCGTTACCCATCGCTAGTCTTGCTCATGGTCTGAGACAGCAGAGAGGTGATCCCCTGGCCACACCACACCAGCTTGCTCATCTCCTGCCACCCTGCCCTCCCTCTCTTGGTTGCCCCCATGCTGTCAAGAGCCTTGGCCCCTCAAGATGGGGTTACCTCTCGGTGACCGGAGACCCTTCTGGTTTCTTGGAAATGATGAACCGGCAGCTCAGCCCTGCATCCTTCACCATCTGGTCCCCCAGGAACTCTGCCAGGCGCTTGGCAGTGCTGATGGAAGTGGACTTCTGCTCCCCGTAGTCCTCCAGCTTGCGCGACATGGACCGGTTCTCCGAGATCAGCTCAAACAGCTCCGAATCAGGCATGTTGGCAGCCTGAAAGGGAGGAAAAGACCCCAAAGCTGGCGAGAACCTACTGATCAAACCTCGCTGCTGTCAGACATGGGGAGCGCCTACGCCCCCTCGGTGTGGCTCTTTGGGGGGAGCTGGGAACCACTCCCTGTTGCGGCGGCCAACGTGACCCACTGGAGAGGGAGAGCGTGGGTCTGAGGCTTGCTGGGGCACCACTGCTTTGTGTGGTGCACACACAGCAGCTGGGCTCACCAAGAACTTGATAAACAAGGTCACTGCAAAACAGAAGGACCCAGGGTCCCTCTCGTCCCCCAGTTTCTTGCGTTTTCTCCGCTCTCCCCAGTTATTGTAGAGCTGATATCTCTGTGCTCCCCATAAATCACCCCCCAGGCAAGTGGCTCTGTCACTCTCCACCTCAGCAAATGCCCTTAACCAACGTCCTCGTGGTAAGACGGCCACCAGACGGGCTCCACGAAGGAGGGGAGTGGAGAAGAACACCACTCACCCACACTTCCAGCTGAATGAAGAGCCCTTGCACTACAAGACACTAACCAGCAGCCCCAGAGAACCAAAGCAGTAGAAATAAGATGGAAGTGACCATCAGAGGCACAGCAGACCACCTACTCTGTGCGAGTGAAGTCCACGCCCCCCACAGTGCCCAACCAGCTCTGACACTTCTCCAGCCCCACCTTGGGAGCGCAGACGTGCCGAGCTGCGGTTACCTTGCTGTAGAGCACATCCAGCCAGTAATCGGCCACCTTGGCCACAGAAGCGTAGACCTCCTCCAGGGTGCTGCCTTTCAGGAAGGCTTCAAAGACAGAAGACTGGAATATCTTCACCAGCTGCAGCTCTCCCCGGCGCTTCACCTCAAATCCCTTCAGCTCAGCCAGGGACCCGTCCTCGTTGAATACCGCATACCTACGAGACACAGCGTGGGCAAAGCCTGGCCTGCGCCAAGGGACACGTCCTCCAGGATGCCGCTGGCCCCTCCTGCCAGGGCAGTTCTCCCCGTGCCACCACACCGCCATCCGGCACATTCCCCAGAGCCACGATGCTGGGCACTGGGATGATCTCAGGGTATCTACGGCTGCTCTACCAGCCGTTTTAGCTTGGTCTGCAGAAGCACGTCAGCTCGTGCCCCAGCTCACCCATGAGAATGATCTTAAAGGCACACGGGGTGGGACGTGAGGGCCCGGGTGGGGAGATGGAGGAGGATATTAGGAAGAGGTTTAGAGAAGGAGAAAACCTCGTCAGCTCAGATGCTGGCAAAGGCGTTCAGAGGAAACTGGATGTAGCTATGACACGGCCATAGGAAGGCTCTTCCTTCTCTCCTTTCCTCTTGTATTTTTCTGCATTTCACAGCTCTGCCAATTATCTGTATGTCTCAAGAAAACCCTTATGGGAACATCAGCTGAGAGAAGAGAGGAGAGACTCAAAGGTACATCGCTTGGGCAGCCCTTCTCTGACCTGACCACGTTCCTGTGGACACAGCCTTCTCCTCCTCCACTGCCCATGGTGCCGGCCAGCCACCTCCAGGGCGTTTTGGATGGAGAGTGACCAAGAAATAAACACCCTTGCTAACATCCCTAAACTACAAGAGGCCCCGAGGTAAGAGTCCCATGAGCAGAGCTGGCTCAGTGCTTGGCATCACCTCGACTCCCGTGGCTGGGACTCAGTGCTCGCAGAGAGGCCCCGACAGGAGACGGTGGGCGCGAGAGCTCGCCCAGCGGGGCAGGAAGCACAAAGCAGCAGAGTGCTGCAAGGACACAGCGTGGGGAGGGCAACGACAGCTTTCCTTGGAGCCAGACCAGGCCTGTGGGCACCCCTCTAGCTGGCGGTTGCTACTGCTCTAGCTCCTGTTCCTAACGAGGAGGCTGCAGAGAAATCGGTGAAGTTTAAGTACAACTATCCCATAATGTGGCAGTAATGGCAGGACCTGTTGCTTTCTCCAGACTGAGAAGGAGAAACATCTAGGAGAAGCAATACTGGAGATCTGTGAACTCCTGGGAGATGGGCAGGCAGGAACTGGTGAGGTTCAACAGATCAGGTCAAACAGAAGAAGTATTCGCAGTCCTCAGAAGGAAAGTCAAAGTTCTCCCGCACACCTCGGAGCCAAACAGGGAGATCGCGCCTGGTCACCAAGCTGGAGAAATGCTGTTTTGCTGTTATCTTAAAATTTATTGCCACAGTATGGCACTGGAGGCAAGGGCATAGCTGGGTTCAAAGATGATCTGGTGTAAGGAACGTGCCGTTCAAAGCCAGCAAATCAAGCGTGCTGCCAGCTCCGAGGGCAACGTACCCCACGTGCACGAAGGGAAGGAGCCCCTCAATCTGTTACCCAGGGGAAGCGATAATATTTCAAGCTTTGCAACCTCACCTTTTCTTCAGCTTCTTGCCCTCCTCCTTGGAAGCTGGGAGGATCATGGCCAGGTATGGTCCATCCACTTCAAAAAAGATGCTGTTCTCTGAGCGCGTGACATAGGTGAGAGAGGCTGGGTCCTGCAGTTCCTGGTACTGATCGTTCGTGAAGCCTTCCTACGGGCACAGCCCCAGAACAGCGTGACTCAACGGCCGGGCTGGTTACACCAGGAGATGCCCCTCAGGCACCCCCTGCCCAACGGGGTCACCGAGCACCCCCCCGAAAGCTACAGCACAGTTTAGGGACGCAAAAATCGGAACATCTGACCTGCCTGTTGAGAAGACAGATGCTTTGGGCCCTAAAATTACATTCTTTTATAGAAGCTAGAGCAAGCAGAGGATGAGTTTGGACCTTGCTCTAGCCTGGACCACCAGCCCGCACGCGTGAGCACACACCAGCCCTGTCCTCTTACACAACGCTCTCCGCTGCAGGGGTATCGGGGCTCTCCCTCCGCTCAGGTGCGCTCCGGGGCAGAGAGCAGTTGTGCAGCAAGCAGGGCCATCAGCCCCCACGTACTGCTCCCTCGTGGGTCCTCCACCTCCTTTTTGCCAGACTGCAGAGCTGGCCTGGATGGGTGCAAGGCTCACCTTCACCAGGATGTTCAGCATGGCGCCCGGGTAGGAGATTGTCACCTTTGGCTTCTTGGCGTTGGTTGACTTGATAACAAAATTCTCTGGGAAGCTGTTGGGGAGGACGCACCAAATCCCATCGGTATCCAGTTCCAGAGGTCTCCTAAGGAAGGAAGGAAGGTCACTGTCAGGAGAGCGGATGGCAGGTGAGGATCAGCTCTGTGCCCCCCATAAAGGCAGAGGCAGCCTGTTGCATCCACTCTCCAGTCCCTTCTGCACAGCAAACCCTCATCACACAACCGAACCACCACAGCAGCGTCAGAAATCTAATCTTCAACCTAGTCATTAATGGCTGGAAGCTCAGACGTTCAGTGTGCTCCCACCTCTGTCCCAGATGCAGACAGACCTTTCTTCCCCAGCTCAGCACATACTCACCCGATCTGCTCGATCAGTTCCCTGGCCTGGGTGATGATGTTTGCTCCCGTGAAGCAGACGATGCCAGCCATTTCCATGGAGTACCAGCGAGCTCTGTGAGCAGAGGAGTCAAAGTGAAGAGCATGAAGTGCTCCCTCCCAAACCAGCTATGGGAAGGGCAAGAGGACCTCCAGAGGAGGAAGGCCAAGAAACACAGTAACGCTGGCCCTCGGTAGATTGCTCTCCTTGCCCTAGTCACGGTGCTTCAGAAAAGCTGGAAACCCACAAACAGACAAGATTCCCGTCACTTATGCCCAACTCAATGTCTGGCAGGAGTCTCCAAGATGAGAAGTCATTGGTAGAAGCAAGAGGAGTGTTACAGGCAGCACCCACCTGCATCCTGGTTCTTCAGAGGCAGGTGAAGCAAGTGACAGCCTGCCTGGGACAATCCTCTCCGGAGGACCCCAGCATCGCCCGGAGCAGGGGGAGACTCACCCTTTCCGCATGACGTAGCCATAGAACGAGTTGAGGATGCACTTGTGGGCCAGCTGCAGGGAGTCGTACAGGATTTCCATGTTCTTGCAGCGCTTCACTTCAGAGGCGTCTCCGGTCTCCACTGCTGCAGACAGTTTCTTCTTCCACACCTGCAAGGCAGAGTCAGGATGATCCCACCCATCACTGCTGGGGTATCCAACTGGTCCCCCCTCGCTCCCAGTACAGTGTTACAACTCTAGAACAGCATCTTTGCCAACGATCAGTAGCGTGAGCTAAATATTCCTTTTTCTTTTGCAGCAGAGGACTCTGCCACATGGTGGGAGGGACCTGCAGCACCGACTGTAACTCTGACGGTGACAGTCCGAATTCAACCAGCACCAGCCGTGCCGCACCGCCTGCGCGCAGGCAAGAACCGAACGCACGGCCTGTGGCAGTCGATGCCTGGGTAGGCTGCAGCGCCGCCGGCGTAGGAGAAGCCTCTGGGCCAGCTCCACGATTCGTGCCAGAAGAGGCAGCTGGGAGTAACCACAAAGCAAACGGCTCTTTAATTAACCCCGCCAGAGGTAGAGTCCCCAGGCCTCGTCACTGCCCTCAACACAATGTGCCCTGGTCTCCTCTAGCACGAACCTCAACCAGCAGAGAAACAGAACATCCCCCTGGAGGCAGCTGTTCCTTAACCGGAGCCCTAGGCCTTGCTTCTCAGCTTGTCTCTTTGCTCCACGTGGGAGGAACGTCCCAGACCGACCCGGGCCGACCAGGTATTTCGGAGCAGAGGCTAGCCGAGGGTTTGCTAAACCCAGTGAGAACTGGAGACGCAGCTTGGTTTCCGACAGCAAACGCCATGGCAGCAGCTGCTGTCAGGAGCTCCACCGCGTCCTTCTCGAACACAAAGGCTGAACAGAGCAATCCCCTGGGGCTCGGGCTCTCAGTGAGAGACGAGAGGTCCCCAGCCGTGGCCACACAGGTTAAACAGAAGCTGAGCTCGGTACCTTGTGCAGCCCCTTGAACTCGTAGCGGCGGTCCCTGAAAGCTCGCACCGTGTCCACATAGAAAGAGTTCTCTCGCTGGCAGATGGTGGTGACTCGTTCCTCCACCTTGGTGACGTGGATCTTCTTGTACGCCTTGCGGCAGTAATCTAGTCAAGGGAAGAAGCAGAGGGAGCTTCTCAGGGATGGGTGCCCCGCTACGGACAGAGGGATGGGCACAGTATGGCCAGGGAGCTATCCAAGCATCAGGCACGGTGAGGGGGGACACGGTCCCACTGCAAAGGGAGGGAAGGAAGATACCAGCAGCGCCTCGTTATGGAGACGCAGGGACAGGCGAGGGACATAAGGTCCTCGTGATGCACGTATGGCCCACCCAAACCTAGGCTCTGCCACCAGCCAGCTGGGTGGCTCTGCCGAACAGCATCACTCCAGGCGATGGGATAACGTTACGTTGCCCTTCATTAACAGGCTTTAATTAGCAGCCCACCAAAAAACGGAGCCGTTCAGCTCAAATCCACGGCTCCCAACAGACAAAAGGAGAAACACTGACACAGGCACCGGTGCCTGGCCCCTCTTTGGGAGCCACACGGGATCTTGGAGAAGGTCTCCCAAAGCACGGTGTGAGACCAGCCCCAGCCTGAGCTACGCCCACAGCCGTACGAGAGGTAACTAATGGTGAGCACTGCTCAGTCCCAGTTGCAGAACACCGCTCCAGATCGGGACATTGATGGTTTGTGGTTTTTTACCTGCCAGCCGCTTTTTCTCATACTTGGCCTGTTCTTCCCTGGAGAGCTCATGGAAGGCGCGGGGTGCTCCCTCAGGGGACAGGGGAGGAAACTTCTCGGACTCCAGCTGCTGCTGGATGCGGTGGTATTCGCTGCGGCTGGCAGGCACTGCGGAGGAGGGCAGCCGTCAGTTTCCCAGGGGAGAAGCAGGACTTTGCCTCCACCTCTGTGGGTCCGCACTGTACTTACTGAACTCTCCTCTCCACTGCCAGGTCATCCGGCGCTGACAGTTGGCACCCGGCTTGTTGAAGTCACAGGCAGCACATGTGGCCTCGTCCACCATGGCCGAGGGCTGGAGGCAAGTATGAGACAAATGGGTGTTAGCAGGGACAGCTCGACTCATGGGTGGCAGAAGAGCATAGGTGTGAACATCAGAGATGGCCGTCAGCAAGTTCTCCTTTCCAGAGCCTTTCGGGAACGTACAGCCCGCAAGAACAATAGCTGGGATGGGTTCTTGTGGGGGAAGAAGCCCTAGCTAAAGTGGTAGCTGAACCTTTGCAGACCTGGCACCCATGGCAGCTGGACTGAATTTCACACCCAGCCTTATCTGATCCCCTGCCCTGAGCACAAAGTCCAGCCCTTGCTGTTAAGGGGATCCAGTCGGACAGACCACCAAGGTCATCTGAAACACAAATGAGGACACGAGGTTGATGTTACCCACCTGCAACCTGTTGGTCAGAATGATGTTGGGGTACATGGCCCCCACATCTAGGTGATAGATAAGGGGACACTCAATTCTGTTCGGCACATCCTTCAGGGAATTCAGTTTGACCTTGATTTCATCACAAACCTGTGGCGAGACAAAAAGAAGTGAAACTCGGACAGGAAGGAGTTAATGAGTCGCATACTTGCTGAATGTGGTCCAGCACAGGGACACCCACCACTGCCTGGGGGAAGATTTAAAGGACCAAAGGAGGGACATCAGGGACTCCTTGACCACCAGCACTTTACGCTTTGCTTTGGACCTCCAAGGCAGGCTTTATCTCCACAGGTACGTGGAAGGTGAGAGCAGCTACTTCCTAAACCTGACTTCATTCAGGGACCTTTTCAGTGCAAATGGAGACAACAGCAAAGACCAGAAGTCCCCAGTCACTAACTGGTGATGCCCTCCAGGGAACTCCAGGCTCAGCTTTGCAGAGGGGCGATCTGCACTTTGTAGCCGATAAGAAGTGGGAAACAAGAGGACCATGAGTATTTGGGGCATCTGAGGGGTCTGTCTTCTCACTAAATCCCTTCCCAGCTCTCTCAGAGCTTTGCTACTGGTTGAACCTGCAAAAGGGAAAGCAGGAACCGTGTCCCTCAGCTGGGGAGGCCCCGGATCCTGGGGCTGGGCTCCAACAGCTGATCGGGGGGTCCTGGCTGGGGCTGCTGGAGGCAGCCGCTGCCCCTGAGATCCCTTGGCACCACCTACTCTGCAGGTGCCTGTAGACGGGCTTCTTGGTCTCTCTCGGCAGAGCGTAAACCGAACCCAGGCAGGCACTGCAAAGCTGCGGCCCCAGCCTGGTGGCTCAGCCCTCCCTGCCCAGCCCAGCCGCGCCACGGGCGATGTACCTCCTGGAAGTTGGTGACCTGATCCAACGGCAAACCCTCCTCCTCCTCGATGGCGTGCCGCAGCGTCTTCTCCACGTGCTGCACCAGGAAGTCGAAGGCAGCCGGATTCTGCAGGGGCACAGGGACGGCATTGAGCCCGTGGGCAGCCCTCCTGCTCCTGCCGCGCTGCCCGCGTCCCTGCCGGCCCTGGGGAGCTCCACGCACGGCCTGGCAGCACAGGGCAGCGCACCGAGGCACGGGCGGCGTCCAGGCCACTGACACCAGCTCCAACAACAAAAAAAAAGCAACAAAGGGAAGAGACAAGGGCAGCGAACGAGCAGCCGGTTGCATTTGTGTTTGGTATCGCAGCACCGAAGGGTCCAAAGACTCAGACTCAGTCCGGATCCTTTTACGCACCAGCGCGTGCTCCCCACCACCATTCATGACGCGATACCCACCAACACGTCCCGCGCTAAGCACGATGCATCACACGGCAGAGTGAAGCCGCCCCAGGGAGCCTAAGAGTCTGTGAGCACGGGGCGGGTGTGGAGCGGGGCACGGGGGGCCGACGGAGCTAGCAGCATGAACCAGGAACAGGTGAAGGTTGCGCAGAAAGGGTTCGGAAGAAGCTCAGTTTGGGTGGGAGAAGGGCAGAGGGCGAACAGGACCCCAAGGGGACAGAGGCACACTTTCCAAGAACTACTGGCTCAAAACCAAACCCAAAAACTCCCCCACTCCTCCTTGCTGTCAGCAAGGCCTGGCTGCTCCCCGTGCGTGACACACAGGATGCTGGCTCGCCCAGCCAAGCACAGAGGCCGCTTGGAGACCTCCCAGCCCTCCCCAGCCCAGCTCCGTGCAGCTCAGGGTCTCCCAAAGCGCGACGGGACATGACCACCCCAGCCCAGCAGGGACACACAGGAGACGCCAACACCACGGAGGGTTATTCCTCACCACCGCGCCCAGGACAGGGGTAGGCCGTGCGGCCCCTCACCATTCTGAAGCGGCAGGGAATGTCGCTGCGGAAGACCCCAGATTCCAGCGCTTCCACGTGGCCGCCCACGTACGTCTCCGAGTCCAGCACGTGGCCATCTTCGGTAAGTTTGTTGAATTCCTGCTCCTGCTTGTTGGGGAAGATGATGTTGGCATGATAGGCCTGAACCATCAGCAGTGCCTCGCACAGTGTCCCAGATCCTTTTCGTAACACCTGCAGGAGAGACATCAAAGCTGGTTTTAAACACAAAAAAGTAGATGGAGCTGAGCTGGGAGGCAGCAATCCTTCCCTGGGAGGGTGCTGAGGCCCTGGCACAGGGTGCCCCGAGAAGCTGTGGCTGCCCCTGGCTCCCTGGCAGTGCCCAAGGCCAGGTTGGATGGGGCTTTGGGCAGCCTGAGCTGGTGGGGGGTGTCCCTGCCCATGGCAGGGGGTGGCACTGGGGGGGCTGGGAGGTCCCTTTTCCCCCCAAACCAGTCTGGGATTCAGCAAGAAGAGAAACCAACAACAACTCTGTCATGCTGGCGGGAGGAGAGCAGGCTACAGACAGTGCAAAGACCTCCAGAGCTCTGCCGCCATCATCTCCTGACACAACTCCCCTGTCGAGCGCCTGTGTAAGCTAACCCGAGCGAGGACAGAAGGACATTTCGGACATGCCTGGCGCAGGCAGCTCCGAACCACCCTCCCTACAGCCGACAGCAGCCACCAGCAGGCCCAGCTTTGCGTGACCACGACTGCAAGTAAACTTGGCTGAGCAGGGCGCATCAGCCATACTTTCTTGCTCCGGCCCCATACTGCCAACCCTCAGGGCTCTCCCAAAACACCCCAGGGTGTGGAGAGAAAGGAGGAGCCTCCAAATCCACCCTCCCTCCCTCCCTGACGCAGATGGGAAAGCGCACAGGCAGTGGGAATGGGGTCTGTGGCCAAAGCGTCCCAGCAGCGTGGGAGACGTGGCTCTTTGCCTGGTAAAGAAATGATGGTTTCAGGAGCGCACCCACCTCGTCAGGCTCCATGGGAATGATGGTGCACAAGGCGAAAATGAAAGGATGCACGTACTTCATATACATGTAATAGGTAGCAACTGCATCGGACACGGAGTAGGTGGCCAGGGTCTGTTGGGGAAGGGTGGGAGGCAAATTAATCCAAGTGACACGGCAACTCAGCCACAATAATCTTTCGCTGCTTCCTGCTGGACACGCTCGTACCAGCGAGAAGGGAAAGGCGTGTTTCTCCAGATCCTAGGCTGTGAAGGATAATCTGTCCACTTCGGAGGACATTCTGCTCTAGCTCTAATTACATCGCGACTCGTCAGCTTTGACTGAGAAACGGGGAGGATGAGCTCACGGCACGGACGCCGCCCCGTTCGGGAAGCAGGAGGAAATCCTGTTCCTTCTCCCCACAAGCTCAAAGGGCTTCTAAGGCAACGGCACTTTGGGGAGGCAGAGTGAATACCTCCAAACCCGCTGCAATAAGCAAACACATTCTGTAACACTTTAAGATTCAGTCTCATCGCAGCGGCTCTAGGCTTCTTTTCCCGTCGCTCAGAGGAGACACAGCAGAGGGAGGGAATACCTGAGGCTCCTCCGTAGCCATCCGGCACATCTCTTCAGGATCCAGCTCCACTGGATCGTAACCCAGTTTTGCTTTAGCTGCTGCTTTCAGGTTGTGGCTTCCCACTGGGAGGTAACTGTCCCTCTTCACCCACCTGGACAGACGGGTGGAAACACCAGTTTGCGCAGAGAAACCAGCCCTGCCCTTCAACAAGGGGCTCAGGCTCACAAACAGGACCTCGACTGCAGAGGGGACCTCTCACCGAGGACGGCTGAGCGCCAAGCATCCAAGCACAGCGCAGTAAGAGGCTGCTCAGCTTTAGGCATCCTGCATCTCTACCGATGCCCTCAATTCCCAAGCAGGACAAACCCCACCACCCACCCCATCGCCACCGCTCAGAATCACCACCTTCCGCCTCCCTCCGTGGCTTGACAATCAACGTTTAACCGCTGGAGGAGACACCGCCAGGACTGCAAGGACAGCCGGCCACTCTCCAGAGTCCAGACACTGCTCCAGTGGAGGACAGCCACACAAACCCCCCAGCTTCTCTCTCCCACGCAGGCACCACGTGTCCTCTCCTTCCCTGGCTGCGCGTTACAGTCCCGTCCCCACTCCAATGTCCTGATCTTATCCCACCCTCTCTCCGCTCCCCCAGATCAGACCGCAGACACCCAGGGGTAGCCACCAGCAGGCTGCAGGGACAGGGACAGCCCCGGCAGCCCTCCCTGGGCAAGGCTCGGCAGCCTCTGCACCACGCGGAGCACCAAGGGGAAGCAGTGCAAAGACATGGCCTGTCCTGCCAGCCTGGGGAGGCGCGACAGGGGAAAGCTGTATTCACAGAGCGCTGTACGTATTTTATATAAATTCAAGAGATAAAGACACAGTTACGTGGTAGAGGAGCAGCACTTGGTACCTTAGACAGTCCATGTGGATGCACTGGGATGCTTTGTACTCTCCCTGGCTGTCCTTCTGAAACCCAATTTCCTGATACATATTAATTCCATGAGCTGCTGCTCTTGCTTCCACAAAGGGCCTGGGGAAAGAGGGAACGTGCAGAGACGGAGCAGAACAGCCACTTCCCTTCATCTCCGAACCCGGTTTCACAGCTGCTTTGTTACGCGCTACCTAACGAATTTTTCTCGTGATTCATCTGTGGAATCTGCCCACGGGGAAAACTTCCCGCAGGACAGGCTTGCAGCACAACCCACGAAGCAAAGCTGCTTGCTTACCCCTGCACCAGGAGGTGGAGGAGCACGGTCCCTCTGCCCTCGCTTCCCGAAGGCTTGCCTGCCCCCCTCTCCCCCGTACCCTCCAGGTTTCTTTTCACCCCCTCCCTGCTCTGCCACGGCCGCGCTCAGCCGCACTCCAACGCTGCCGCATTGACAAGGGTTTAAAGCGGCTCAGCCAAGAGGACAGGACTCGGCAGAAGCTCGGAGTTCCAAGCCAACGACCACAGGATTTGGCGAGGTCGCCACACTGGCCAGTGGCACGGATCATGGGCTATCACCGCTGCGTGAGCTACGGAGGGACATTGAGGCTGACCCACAGCTCAGGTGATGCTTTGCCAGCTTAGTTTTCACTCCCCATCTTACCAGTCAAAGAAGTCTCCATTGTATGTGACAATGATGGTGGGTTTGATCTCCTGGACGTGTTCGAACCACCTCTGGATTAAATGAGCCTAGGAAGAAACACAAGAGCAGAAAAGATACGTATATAAAGTAACTTCACCGCCCCCATGCAGAGGTGGTGGATACCGTAGGGTTTACTGCACCCTTGCCCTCTCCTCCCCACCTGGCCCAAACCTGACCTCTCTTACCCCCATTACCCAGACACGAAAGCACGACCAGCCCGGCCGGACCCACCACGCTCCCCAGCGAGACAGCCCACCCAGCGATTCGCTCTTTGGCCAACAAGAGCCCCAGGCAGGTAAAACATCTGCTGGGCAGAACTGACTTACTTCATCTGGCTCATTAAAGACGCAAAATGGACCCTCATACTCCGGCTTGGGAGTAAACTCAAAGTCTTCAATGTCCTCAGAGACGATCTCCCTGTTTGTGATCAGGTAGCCCTGGGGAGGTGACAAGGAGCCAGTTAGGAGGACTTGGCTTGCAGGGAACCCAGAAAGTCTGTCTGAACGATGGGATGGTTTGCTCTCGAAAGCCAGAGCTTCTGTCAATGTCTGGGAGTTGTTGGCTGAACCATGGCTGGCCGTTGGCTAAGGAGGCCGTGGGGAGACAACACGGGACAGCAAAGCTGCCCTGTGCTCTGCAGGTCACCACTGCTCCCTCAGGGGAGCACCAGCAACCCAAGACTAAATATCGCACGCATCACTCAGACTTCAGGTTCGTTCCCACAGCCACACACCAGGTAGCAGGGCAAGCCTGGAGCGAGCTGGGTCAGAGGCGGAACGCTGGTCTGCTCCTCGGCTCCGCTGCTGGAGCATGGTGGAAACCGCTCCACTGGCCCTTACCTGGCCATCAATCATGTAGGAGATCATCATGATCTGGTCTGTCTCCGCGTCAGGAAACTTCAAAGGGAGTTTGGTAGTTTCAATGTCAAAGGCAAGAACGACGGGATCCTGAGGAGGACCAAATCCGTTAGAAAATGTTCTAAAGCTGACTTGAAGTTAAAGAGTGATTCCCAATAAGACCAGTCCTAGCCCAGCAAGTGAACCACACCATCCCCAGTAACCATTCTACTGCTTCATCAACCCAAAAAGCACCACCCAAGCCCAGAAACGAAGCTTCCCCCTGTGCACCACGGCGTGACGCCGGCAGCGCGTCAGGAACCCGCCGCTCGGGGCGGACAGACCAGCCGTGCGCACGGACAGACTGACGCCTGCCCGACCAACGCTCACCGGTCGTTCCACGAGGTCATCCCGGCGGGTGATTTCGGGGGGGTAGGTGCTGCCCCGGTATCGCACGTTGTACCAGTGAGCCTGTCGAGAGAGGGGGGCGGGCAGCACCTTACTGCGGGGCCAGCTCCGCGCACCGCTCCCGCCGGGGACAGAGCTGCGCCAGTTAAACGCAGCCCAGCAGAAAGGCTCCAACTGGCTGCGCCAGCAGAAGGCCCAGCAGCACGGACAAAGCTTTACGCAGGAACTCACTGTCACGAACAGCTTCGCAAAGGTCCCAGAGAGAAAAGCTTCCCCCCTTTTCACTCCCCAGGAGCACGGCAGCGGGGAGGCGCCGCTCTCCCAGCGCGCCGGCTCCTCACTCACCACGTGGATCTTCAGGTCAATGGAGAGGCGAACGTGGTAGGGTACGTCGTACTCCCGCATATCCACGATGTTGTCCAGCTGGTTAGCCACCTTGCGGGAGGCCCCGTCCTCATCCGTGCTCAGGCTGCCGCCGCTCAGAGCGCTGCAAGGAGCGGAGCGCCCGCCTTACCCGAGCGCCCATCTCCGCAGCCCCGCGGTGCCGGGGACACCAGGCAGCAGGAGCCATCTCCGCTTCCTCTGCCTGTCCCCGGGACAGACGCCCCGGGCCGGCCCCTCGCCCCCGCCTAAATTCACCTCGTCTGATGTTTGTGAGCTGCGTCTGCTCTCGGCAGGTACGGGCGGACAAAGCCCTCACCTGCCTGTGTAACGAGCGGTTCTTACGGCACTGGATTTGGAAGGATGGTAACGAGTCTAAGCCTAACGAGGCGACCTGGGAAGCACTTTGAAGAGGGATGGTACGCCTCGCAGGTGAGCAGGGAGTGCTCACTTCGCTTGATTCTCTTTCCTCAAGCTTCAACTAAATCAGATTTCGGGGCCAGGAAAGCAAAGAGAGACGAATTTTTCATGTGTATATTCTGGCTGACTTTAAAAACAAAGTTTCTCAATTTTTTCCTCTCTGCAACTGTGCCGCCAACCTTGTAACCAAGCGCTTGGCTTTTTATTCAGATAAAAACCATCTTTGTCGGGTTTTTTCCCCCTTTAGTTACAGCTGGAAGTAAGGTCGCTGAGTGCCTCTCAGTATCCTTTCTCAGAAGACAGGGAATCTATCTGACCGGCAGGCAGAGGTACCACCACAGCACAGCACATCCCAGACACCTCAGAGGCTCTTGATGTGCAGCACTGAGCTGGAAGTTCACACCTGAGATGGGTGGCAGAGAGGTCCAGCTGGGATCAGGCCCCAGACGAACACCACCTCTCTGAGGACAGCTAAAATATAATCAAGGTTCCCTCAAGGGATCAGCACAAAAATGACATAAAACTGTTGGGGAGTGTCCAGAGAAGGGCAACAAAGGTGGGGAAGGGTCTGGAGGGGCAGGCGTGTGAGGAGAGGCTGAAGGCCCTGGGCTGGTTCAGCCTGGAGAAGAGGAGGCTGAGGG
>VWZZ01002594.1:31220-44669 GCA_013399095.1 Psophia crepitans
GCCTGGGGGGATCCTCCTGCCCCCCCGCACGCGCGGTCCGGCTCCGGCCGCACGGAGCCCCGCGTTCGCTGCCCCCCGCAGCTGGTTTTGGGGACACCGTTCCCACCCCCTGGCTGCAGGTTGGAGACCCCCCCCTCGCTGCAGGAGCTGCACCGGGACCGCGGGGGGTGACACAAGGCCCCCGGCACACACAGGCCTCACCAGGGGCTGGCACTTGGTCCTGGCAGCGCACGCTCAGACGGGGCAGAGAGCGAGATGGCGCAGAGGAATAGGTACAAAAACATTTAATATGAAAATACAGAAAGATGGGACAGAGCGTGGTGACCAGCACAGGGTTCACACCTGAGCGGCCCCTTTCTGCCTCCCGCCGCCGTGTTCCTCCTGGTTCCCCTTCCCGGCCCCACGGGTCCATTCCCCCACCCCTCCCTGCCTGTCCCTGCGTGCCCCTGGTTCACACGCCCGGCAGCGATGTGCTATGTGGGTGTTCGCGAGAAGGAATAAATACAAAGCAATGCGCAGGGCAGCTGTCTCATTTCCACCCCACAAAGCCACGGAGCCAGGAGCCAGCTCCAGCGCGGGCTGCCCACGGGGTCCCAACCTCCTTCAGGGGTCTGCCCCTGCTGCGGCGTGGGGTCCTGCACGGGCTGCAGGGGAACCTCTGCTCCCCGTCACCCCTCCCTGGGCTGCAGGGGACCAGCCTGCCTCCCCAGGGGCTGCCCCACGGGCCGCAGGGGAATCTCTGCTCCCCATCACCCCTCCCTGGGCTGCAGGGGACCAGCCTGCCTCCCCAGGGGCTGCCCCACGGGCCGCAGGGGAATCTCTGCTCCCCATCACCCCTCCCTGGGCTGCAGGGGACCAGCCTGCCTCCCCAGGGGCTGCCCCATGGGCCACAGGGGAAACTCTGCTCCAGCCCTGGAGCATCTCCTGCCCCTCCTCCTGCACTGCCCTGGGGGTCTGTGGGGTTTCTCACATCTTCTCACTCCTCTCTCTGCAAAAGCTCCCGCAGTTGGGTTTTCCTTCTCAACTCTGTTACCCCAGAGGCGCTGCCACCGTCAGTGCTGGGCTCAGCCTTGGCCAGCGGTGGGTCAGTTTTGGAGCCGGCTGGGGTTGGCTCTGTCAGACACAGGGGAAGCTTCCGGCAGCTTCTTCCAAAAGCCACCACCCCTGTGGCCCCCCCACTACCAAAACCTTGCCACGGCAAACCAGAGCTCCTCTGCTAGCAGCTGCCTGGGGCTGCTGGCGAGGCAGGGCCAAGTCTCAGGGAGACAGGCAGGGCCGAGGTGTTGGCATTGGGTTGGGAATCAAGGCCTCTTGTTCCAGCAGCTTCTCACCAGTGGTCAACGTGACAGTGATCGTCCACTGCAGGCAACCACGCCAGAGACCGGGCGGTTCAGGAGGCTGACTGCTGCTTTGCACCGTGGGCTTTGCATTGAAAGGTGCTGGTAAACCTGACTGTCCTTCTGTAAACCGAGGGATGGGGAAAGCTCAGCATGAGCCGGCAGTGTGTGCTGGCAGCCCAGAAAGCCCCCCGTGTCCTGGGTTGCATCCCCAGCAGCGGGACCAGCAGGGCCAGGGAGGGGATTCTGCCCCTCTGCCCCGCTCTGCTGAGACCCCCCTGCAGTGCTGCCTCCAGCTCGGGGGGCCCCAGGGCAGGAAGGACATGGAGCTGCTGGAGCGAGTCCAGAGGAGGCCCCGGAGATGCTGCGAGGGCTGGAGCCCCTCTGCTCTGGAGCCAGGCTGAGGGAGCTGGGCTTGTCCAGCCTGGAGCAGAGAAGGCTGCGGGGAGCCCTTGGAGCCCCTGCCAGTGCCTGCAGGGGCTGCAGGAAAGCTGGAGAGGGGCTGGTTGCAGGGCAGGGGGGGCCAGGCCAAGGGGAAGGGCCTGAAGCTGCAGGAGGGGAGCTGGAGCTGAGCTGGGAGGCAGCAATCCTTCCCTGGGAGGGTGCTGAGGCCCTGGCACAGGGTGCCCCGAGAAGCTGTGGCTGCCCCTGGCTCCCTGGCAGTGCCCAAGGCCAGGTTGGATGGGGCTTTGGGCCCCCTGGGCTGGTGGGGGGTGTCCCTGCCATGGCAGGGGGTGGGGCTGGGGGGGCTGAGAGGTCCCTTCCCACCCAAACCAGCCTGGGATTCTATGTTTCTAAAAGCAGTCTGCTATTACATCTCTGCGTCCTCCAGGTCTTTGATGAGGTACGGGTCTTTCACCTGGAGAATCTGGTAGAGCTGCTCCTGTGCCTTTGGCCCTTTCTTCTCAACTAGCTTCAGCAAAACTTGGTTCTTCCTTTGACTTGTACCGTGATTTTGCACCTCCTCTTCTTCATCGCTGTTGATGACTTTTGCATCCCGTAAGTGTTGCAGAATGGTGGGGAGCTGCCTCATCCTGGAGCAAAGCTCAGTCTTGTGCTGCTTCATGAAGGCTGCACCTAGCAGACACCAAGCGCATGTTACTGTGCTGCATGTGGCCAGGCAGCCGCAGGTGAGTGCCACACTGCGGTACGTGGCATCTGAAGCCAGCGGACACCATGGCTGGGCACCCGGTCCCACAGCCACGTGTCTCCATCCTTCCACTAAGAAAGACGGGCACCTGCTGCACCAGCGGTGGGAGCGCTGGAGACAGGGCAAGGAAGGGGGGAACATCAAGGCAGAGCTGGGGGTGGTGAGGCTGGTGGCAGCCCCCATCGGTTGCCAGCAGCCGTCCCCTCTGGGATTCCTACAGTGTCTGGGCGTGAAGTTACCATCCTGCCCCCACTCTGCCAGGTGAGGGGCTCCTACCGCAGAGCACAGGTCAGAAATTTCGCAGGATTGCAAGGAGTTTGTAAGGAAACAGAGCATGGAAAGGAGCCGACACCAGCAGGGTGCTGAGCAAGCCCAGGGACGTCACTCCCGTGGAAAATGCTCCTGGGCTGCTGTGTGGGACACAGCAGCTGTACCGCTTCCTAGAACTCCAGTGAAATATTATTTATGGACCATGAACCGTACTAGCTGCAGCTCATTCTCCGTAACCACAGCATGTCTGTCCCCGGAGAAGGCAAACCAGTTTGGAGGGTCACCTGCACTATGCCGCTGCACCCACCAGCGTGGCACGGAGCACGCTGCCAGCAGCGTGTGAATAAAAGTTTGATGTTGCAGCTTTCAAGGCTTTTTGTCCGGAAACTATCATAAGGATGGGAAAAGAGGCTGATATCTGCTTTAAACCAGAGGATGCTGAGCTCCACAGAAATAGATTCAGAGATGCAGCTCTGAAACACTGTACTGACCTGACCAGGCCTTGGAGACAGAGGCGGGAAGGTCGATATCACCTGAAAGAGAAAGGAGATTGATCACTGCATATGCCATCACTGAAATGATGGTGCCTAATCTTCCAGGACATCTTCACAGAATATTAGAGGTTGGAAGGGACCTCGAAAGATCATCTAGTCCAACCCCCCTGCCAAGGCAGGACCACCTAGAGCACATCACATCTTCCTGAGGTGCCTAATCCCCCACGAAGCCATTAGCCATTCCTCCTACTGTTCCTGCCCGTCCATGGAGACCTCAGTAAAAGGTCCTGGGCTCTGCACGGGTGTAGGTGTTACTCTTAGGGGGTGCAGGACCAGACTAATAGAGAAGGGGTCCCAAGGCACGCTGAGCAGTACCGTACCCTGTGCCTGCGAGACGCTGCTGCCCACAGCTCTGCCAAGCTTTCCCACAGGGGACCCCAGGTGGGTGCTGCTGCGTGAAGGTGATGGCACGTGCAGTGGCTGCTGAGCCGACCCGGCAGCAGCTGGGCAGAGAGGCGTGGACACGTGGAACCCACCGCTCGGGAGCTGGGTGCACCTCTGTCCTCCCCCGCCATGGCTAACCCTCCTCCTTCTGCCTCCATCGTCTGCTGTCCTGACCGAAGTCCTGCGTGGGACCCCAGTCAGCCCTGAAGCAGAACAGTTGTGACGGTCTCTTGACGCCACAAGCGAGCAGTCCGCCCACCATCGCCAGGCGTGCTGCCCACCACGTTTGTGGTGCCGCGGCGAGCAGAGGCACATGGTGAAGGCAGGCTCTGGTCCATCTGGCCTTGCCCCTATCCTGTGTGCTCTGGGTGTTGTTTCACACACTGGTGTCTCACCCAGCAGATGGGGAGGAGTAGTGCTGGCTGGAACATGCAGTTTTTTCAGGTGCTGATTTTTGCTAAAGCTCTGGTATTCTCCTTACCTCCTCTGCATTGCACACTGGTCGCACTAGCACATTCGTGTGTGTTCATGACACTATTGGACTTCTAAACCTAAGTCAGATTTCCATGCAGACAGTAGCCAAGAGAACAGAGAGGTGACAGTGCTGTCATGCTCTCTTAAACCCCAGCATCTGAAAATCCACATTAAATCTGAAGCTCCGGTCCACTGACATTGGGGTGTCCTTTCATGTCCCTGTTCTTCAGTGGCCAATTGCTGCATACGCAGGGTTTGCTTTCCCTGCGGGGCCCGTGGGTGGCTGTGACCCCAAAATGCATGAGGTCTCCTTGGGCGGTGCATCCCAGCTTTTGCTAAGGCGGATGAGCTCCTAGATGGACCTGCTCTTCCTACCTGATCTCAGCGATGCCCTCCAGATCACAGCGTCATTGCGTGTGTCCATCATACGGAGCCCAATTTCCTCTGCCATGTTCCTGATGTAGATCTCGACAAAGAACTGCTGTTCCTTTGGACTCTTGTAGCAAAATGGCAATGGTGACTGCAAAGGTAGGAAGCAAGATGAGTCTCACTGTGGGGAGCTGCAGTGAATTCGCATACATCATCCTGTGTTTCCTGGCCGTACCAACAAGAGAAAAGTCAAGGGAAGATGCACATGCCAGGACTCTTCTGTGCTGCCAATATCACCAGTTTTGCTTGGGGGAGACCTCTGGAGGGTCTTGTCTGACCTACCTCTCAGAGATGGACCAATGTCATATCTAGATCTGCTCAGCTGGGGTTTTGTCTAGCTGAGTACTGAAAACCCGAAAGAGCAGAGATCTACCACCTTCTAACCTTCTCTGATGGCCGCGTCTCCACCAAGTGATAAAATTTTTCCTAATATTCAGCCCGAACCTCCCAGGTTGCAACTTTGGGCTTTTACCGCTTTTACTTGACACTGCCACGAGCTTGGCTCTGCCATCCTTACCGCTGCTCTTCAAGGCAGAACGCCCTGGTCATTCCAGGCAGTGGGAAAACCAAACCCTACCTTGTGATTCATAGGTTTAAGACTGTCTCTAAGTTAAGCTGAAGGCCCTGGCTGTTGGGGCTGCGCGCAGCTCAGCACCAAGGTTGTAGCTGCAAGGCCGGTGTTGAGTAAGCTGAGAGGGAAGGACGCTGTTCAGAGGAACCTGGAAAGGCTGGAGGACTTAGCTGGAAGGAAGTTCATGCAATTCAGCCAAGGCAGACATAGAGTCCTGCGGCTGGGATGGAGTGGTCCCACAGCAGCGAAGGGCCTGGGCACAGCGCGGGCGCAGGAAGCAGCTTCATGGGGAAGGACTTGGAGTTCGTGCAAGTCGAACAGGAGCCAGCAGCGTGCCCTGGTGGCAAAGCCTGGCCGCATCCCGGGCTGTATTAGCAAGACCACAGCAGCACAGTGAGGTCAGGGATTCCTTCCCTCTGCTCAGCACTTGTGAGATCGCATTTGGGCACTTGGTCCCGTTTGGGGTTTCCCGGCACAAGACGGGACATACTGGAGCAAGGCCAGCTCCAGGCTGGAGTGCACGATATGCAAGCAGAGGCAGAAGGAATTGGGTTTGTTCGACAGGGAGAAGAGAAAGTCACTTGGAGAGCTAACTTTTGAACTATGTGAGGAGCGACTAACGAAAAGACAGAGCCAGCCTCCTGGAGGTGCATAGCGATGAGGTGAGAGGCAATAGGCACAGGCTGCAGCAAGGGAAACTCTGGTTAGGTAACAGAGGGGGGGAAATCACAATGACTAGAGAGCCAGAGAGGCTGTGACGTCTCCGTCCTTGGAGATACTCAACCTTGACCAGACACGGCCTTGAGCACCTTGATCTAACTTTAAAACTTGCTTTTAAACATGCTTTTAGCAAGAGGTTGGACCAGAGACCTCCTGAGGTCCCATCCAACCTACTTTTCTCTGATTCCCTTTTCATGGTTATGGTGCAGCGCAGACCTATGAAAGGAGATTTTCATAACCAGCCACAAACGTGCCATTGGACTGTCACCAGCTGCTCTCAGGATGTCACAAACTCCTGCGTAAAACAAGTAACCGCAAGGACTAAATGGCCAGATCTTCCCCAACTTTCCCAGCCGTTGTAATCTGATTGCCACAGCGCACAGTGCCCAGAATCAGAAATCCTCAAATGGAGTTTCAATAGAGAAGGAAATCATGTCACGTCACGGCGTAGAGAGTCTCTCTCCAGGCCTGCTCCTAAGCTGAAGGAAACTCACAGCAGAGAAGATGAAAATGAAGAACTTGGGACCACACCTCTGAAATTCCTTCTTGATACACAGTTATGGTCAGTCCAGCAAGTCCCACATTATGACTTCTGCCGTGAGGAAAGACAAACACAGCCCCGCTGGGGGTTTGGGGTGTGCCCCGTGCTCCTGCTGGGGGGTGCATCATGAAATACCTTTCCTACGTGTAACCAGTACGGGTCCCTGCACCTCTGGCTCTTAGACCGAGTAAGATGGATTCTGCTAGCAGGTTGTGGCTGAAGACAAGAGACTTCTCGCATGTTCTATTTATCCGGGGAGAGGGAGGAAAAAAAAGGGAACGATCCCACTTACTTCAGGTGTTATCACCACGGAATTTGTACTGGTCACCTGGTAAACGCAGCCAAAGAACAGAGGTTTGAATGGAGGAGGCTTGGGAATAAGCTTTGAATTCCAATCTATTTCTTGTCTCTCAATCGCCTGTAAATATCAAGCATCGCTTTTGAGAGAGAGAAAAAAAATGAGCTGTGGGCTGGAGGTAGCCCTCGGAAAGTCAAGAAGAGAAGGGACCAACCCAGTCAGAACAGACGCCGAGCGTGTGTGACAGGCAGCGCTGTGCTGCAGGGGCCAGGCAGCACCCGCTGCGCGGGCAGGACCCTGCCATGTGCAGGCAGGAGCACGGGCAGGGTGACACACTCTGCACGGGAGGGTAGGGGCTTGCACGCAGCAGGAGAGCGGCCAGTGTGCAGCCGCCTGTTGCTGTGCCCGGCAGTGGCCGGCAAGTCCTACATCTGCCCCGTGTAGCAGAGCATCCCGTGTCACGGCTTTGCTCGTGCTGGGACGTGCTGTCCTGGCTGCAAACACGGAGCGGGATTCCGGAGGCATCTGTGAAGACGGAGAGCGAGGGAGGCAGGAGCAAGGGTGCTGTCCTGCGGTGGGAGATGGGGCCACCGGGCCGTCTGTGAACCAGAGGCCAGTGGCAGAAAAACTGGGGGCCATCGCTGCTTGTCACGTCCTGTCCCCGCTACTGCAGCCACCCCAGATGTCATCCGCTATTAACCTGGCCAAGGAACCTCCTCTTACCTGCTTCACAGAGTTGTCATCTGGGATCAGGTAGAAGTGAAGGGTTGTCCTCGCAGCGCTGAGCTGCTGGAAGATCAGCACCGAGGAGTGCATAGGGAACGAATTGAAGGCAGAACGTAACTTCCTCCAAAGCACCCCCAGCAGGGAGAAGCTGGGGTTCTCCAGGACAGCAGAGAAAGCGACCAGCCTCGTCGGTCTCTCCAGGGTCATGCTTCCGGATTTAAAATGGGCAATGAAACACGAGCTGGGATCTACATCGTCTGCAAGAGAGGTGACACGTTCTGTTTAAGGGTCTTGGCACCCGCTCAAGCTGCCTCCTTCTCTTGAAGGCTTCGGCAGCGGCAGGAGGCACGCGCCCGCGCAGGATGACGCGCTCTGCCTCAGGTGCCGTGCGCGCCCTGCGCTGGCGGTTCGGCAGGGACTGCCTTTGGCCGTCTTCCTGCGGGCTCAGAACGCTGCAGGTCTGAAGGTGGCAGCTCGGGACCGTGAAAACCGTCAGACCGCGCCCGTGCAGCACAGGCAGCACACCACCACGTACCGGGGAGGGACGCGGTCGCTGTGTGACGACTCGCTCTAGTTTTTGCTCACCAGAGCAGCCTGAACATCCCTTGGTGACAGCCCTGGGGACAACTGGGCAAGTGAGCTCTGCTGATGGCCAGTCACCCGGCCTGTCTCTGGAGCAGGCCTTGCTGTTAACCGGACGGATTAATCTAATTGCAGCATTTTGCTCAGCGCAGCCGGGTCAGTGGAGGGGCCAGCTCTGACCTACTGCGTCCCACCCTGGGGCGGTCCAGCCCGTGGGTAGGTGCGGCCGGCTGCCTCCCGTGCCGGCGGAGCAGAGCAGGGACGGTCATTGCCATCCGCAGCTGCCGTGGGTGCACAGGGCTGAGATCCTCCCCGGGGGGCTGATCTGCGGCTNGGGTGAAGAATGCCAAAGCAACGCAGAGAAGAACAAAGGAGTCTGGGGGATCTCGGAAGGAAGGGAGAATACGGCTCTGTCTGGAGAGAGGTTTCCAAGGATTCAGAGACGTCCCTGGGCAGGGACAGGCTGAGGGGTGGTGGCTTGGGGCCTGGGTCTCCGTGGCTGCTATACCTGCCAGGCAGATGAAGTGGGGGAGATGCACCGCCTGCACGACCCCAGGCTGCACCTCGATGTCGAAGAGGGGTCCGGCGGGCTCGCACGTTTCCTCCTCAGCCTTGCTCAGGTGCCGGCTCCAGCTGGCGTATCGGTAGGACACGGTCACTGCCGACTTCACCTCGAAGCTGAGGCCTGTGACGGAGCACTGGAAGATGCCTGCGCCAGGGAGGTGGGCTCTGCAAGTGGGAGGGACGACAGGCTCGCGCCGCCTGGGACGGGGCTTTTGGAATGTGCTCCCGCTTCACCAGCCAGCTCTTACCTGTACGTGGTGCGGGACCTACGGTCTCGGGTTTTCTCCGGCGTCACTTCTGGAAAGCTCTGAAACACAAGTGGGGTGAATTTGGGGCTGAGCGGGGTGTTGTGCGCTGGGAGCTGCTTGCAGGAAGCCTGCTGGGATCTGCAGTGAAGCAGCTCGGCGTGGGAGCTCGGCGCCTCGCAAGCAGCATCAGCAACTGCTGCCGGTGCCCAGAGAGGCACCACGCTCATCAGTGAAGAGGGCAGAAAAATCATTGACCGGCAACAACTCTGCCCTCAGATCCGAACCAAGTGCTGGCCATGTCTGAGGCTCACGACGCCTTTGATGCAGGTCCCTGTGGTGGTGCCCCAGAGAAATCCTGCACATAGGCACAGCAAGGGCTGAACCCTTGGCCCCACCTGGTCAGATGCCACTGGGGTGTGAAAGGCATCGCTTAGTCCGTGTATCCCCTGCGCATCAGCAGGAAAGATAGTGGATGGATGCAGAGAGCGGCTCCCAGAGCTCCAAACTATGTGTTTCACCCACTGATTTTTGGGATGTATTTTGCAAATGGGAATTCCAAATAGGAGAGTTTGTGTTTCCTGAGAGACAAAACGTTGTTGGTTGCTGACTTTCTTGTGAGTAAAGCCTGGGCTGTTCCCTCTCTGCCACGGTGTATCAGCAGAGAGGACAGTGGCCACAGGCAGAAAAAATGTTTGGCAGCAAGAATAAATTGGGGAGGAGAGCATGCAGGATTTGGCTTCCCGCGGACTTGAAAATTGGGGCAGTGTGTGCTGAGTTAGCATAGGAAAAGGGACCGGTCTCTCCTGGAAGATGAAGGACCGCTGCGAATAACAGGTTTGGAAGGCACACCCAACCCCCCAGCATCAGTCCCAGGCTCCCCGCAGTGCCAATTTCCCTTGGGTGCGACAGTGCCCTGCCAGGACCAGCAAAGCCCTTACCTCCCCCACACAGAGCAAGCAGTTTCCCTGCAGCGGTGAGCCCGGGTTCCACCGGTGGTACCTCCTCTGCAGAGGGGAACATAGGGGAAAGCACTCAGAAGCTGTATTTCCCCCCTCCAACCGCGCTTGCCCGCTGGAGGCAGGAGGAGGGGGTCTTCTGAGAGCATGAGCAGCATTCCCAGTGTCAGGTGTAGTGCTGGCCCCGGGAATAAAGCAGGCTGTTGCAGGAGCTATGCCCACCCATTCTGCCGGCAGGGTGAGGTCCCTCTCCTGGGAACGAGAGAAGCACCCACCACCTCTTGCCACGTGGTGCGGTGCTGTGGTGACGAAGGACAGCTTCGCACTCTGCATACGCGCGGTTGGTTTCCTCCCAAGGAGGAATGTCACAAGTTTGTCAGAGTCCATCTCCACCGTCTTTAGGGCTAAGTCTGTGACAGGAACAACAGGAAGACCTTGTCATTTATTGCCTCATGTTTGGGAGGAGAAGCCATCCTGACGCAGCCTTCACCCAACCTTCCCGATCCCATCAGCTGCATCTACCGCAATTTCCACATCCTCCTCCATGCACCGTGGCAGGGCCCTGCTCACGACCGTGCAGTGAGTTGAGGACCTGTGCTCACCACTGTGCAGCTCCATCAGCCCCACTACACCAGGCTGTCAGCAAGGACCAGGGTATGACCTTATCTGGTAGTTCAGATGTGGCAGCCTCACCACCACCTCGCACTGCAACAGCTAAACACAGCAGAGGAGAGCTCAGGAGTCAGGTCGTGTCCAGAGGAGTGTCCCATCCTCTGCCCATTCGCTCCTTTTTTTTCCACGCCGTTGCTGTGAAACCCGTTCCTGGTTTGTGCCCACTCGCACCAAGCTGCCGGGCACCAGGAATCCCACCCAGCTGCCGGTCCCGGGAGGGCAGAGAACACATTCCCAGCCTCCGCCTCCCCATCCCTCCCTGCAGACATGAAGAGAGCAGATTTCTTGCTCAGCTTCCAGGAGCAAAGTCCTTCCTCTCCCTCCTGCCTTCCTCCTGCATCCCTGGGCCCTCACTTTCCTCCCACCTTCCAGTGCAAGCGTGCTCCAGCAGCTCCCCGGCGCACGCACTGCTGCAGCTACCTTGCCTTTTCCTTCCTGCCTGCGGCGGCTCCTGCCCACTGTCCTGGCCAGGGCCCCTCCTTGGGTGACACCCCGATCTGCACCCACTCTCCCTCTCCCACTTCCAGACGGATCCTCACCCACCTCCCCCGGGCCACCTTGCGGTTACGTATTAGTCTGTGGTACGAAAAGCAGTTGGGTGGGATCTCATAGTGTTGCAGGGTCAGGTCAGTTCTCTGCTGCTGTAGACCAGCGTTCCCGTTTCGGGGGTCAGGAGGAGTCCTACGCGCTCAGCTTGGCCTGGAGCTCCCGCACGCTGTCACCCCCCCCACTGGCACTGCAAGCCTCTTGGCCCGTAAAGTCGTAATGAAGATGAAGAACTCACCGTCACCCGCGAGCTGCAGCTCCACCACGGCCTTTCTTTCGGCCATCTCAGAAGATCTGAAGCTCTGTCACTTCCGGAGAAACCGAAAGTGCTGACCGGCCGTGAAGCACTTTCACTCCTGGGCTGAGCACTCCTCTGCCCACAGCCCCTGCCCGCGCCCGCATGGGCTGTGTCCCTGCCTGCACCCGGCGTTCTCCCCTGGGCTGCTCCATTCGCACATCTCCTCCCCCTTGGGACCTTCCTTCCCCTTCTCCCCCACCTAGCTCCTCTTCCAGGATTTCCCTTCCCAGGAAAGGCAGGGGAAGGCAGGGCAGAGCTTTTTCCCGAGGGAACGGTGCAGCAGAGGCTGGATCCAGCCTGGGAGGTCTGGGGGTGGCAGAAGGTCCCCCACTGCGTTACAGGGTCACCCCAGTGCCTGTCCTTCACCCTCTCCCCAGCACATCCCTGCCCTCCCTTTCCTGCCAGCCCTGCCTGTGCCTGGGCTGGGCAGGACGTGGCTCTGCCTGCCCCGGGGTGCACGGGGGTCCAGCCTATTCCCGCCCCCGCTGCAGCAGCGAGGGTAATTGGGGGGTGGTGGGAGGTTCAGGGCTGCGGGATTGTTGTCTCTCTGACCCCTGCAGAGCTGGCAGGGAGCGGAGGGTAGGCAGCACTGTGGGCAGCTGCCTGGCACTGCCTGCGTGGCCCTGCCAGCCCCCTCCCCGTGATGCCCTGCTGTCCCCCTTGGGGCAGCCCCCAGGCCCTGCCCCACAGCACCCACCGCCCCCACCAGCAGCACAGGATGGATGATCACCCCGCTACGCACCCCGGGGTGCCCGGGGCAGCCCTGGAGCTGGGCAAGAGAGGCAGGACCTGCTGGCAACATTCAGGACTCCCTCTCCCTGGCGGGGGGGGAACAAAGACATTTTGGTGACTGACCCTGTGGCGCAGGCAGTGCCCGATGTGGGAGTGGTGTCAGGGTGACGCAGGCAGTGCCCGGAGCCCAAGGCTGTGCTCTAAGAGACGGCGATGGCAGGGGCACGTGCTCCCCAGCAGCTCTGCAGCGTTTACGCGAAGGGAGGACCCACAGCCACCCCTCGGGGCCGGGCTGCCCTCACGCCCTGCCGTCACGGGGCCTCGCCCTGGCCCAGCCACCCCGTTGCAGGCAGAGCTGCATCTCCCGCTGTTCCTGGGGCAGTGCAGCCCCGCAGCGCTGCTGCTGTCTCGCTGTCTCCCCTGCAGCGATGCACTTGGTCCCTCAAGGTGCAGCAGAACGCCCCAAATCTTGTGTACTTGTAGTGCCAGCCGAGGCCGACTGCCTGCGGCCTGCCGGCAGAGCTTACTGCTGGGGTGATTCCCTGCAAAATGGTTCATCGACTGCAGCCAAGGCCCAGTCCGTGGTGTTGGGTGGCAGCTGCATGGGAGCAGCTTTCCACACTAGAGGTCAAAAATCCTGCCTGCGGGGTCGGGAAACAGAGGTGGCCGCTGCCTGCCGTGGGTCCCGCATGGGTTCCTGCTGCCGGCGGTACCTCGTGCCGCGGGACGAGCTCTGCGTCGTGCCCCATCCATGCACCACGTGCGGGGGTGCTCCTGCTCCACCGCCTGCAGAACAGACCTGGTGCCGTTTCTCCTGCCTTAGGACTGAGGCAGCTCCGCGAGGACCCACAGTCCCTCTCGCAAGGCAAGCGGCTCCCTGGAGCTCCTGCGTCTGCGGGCTCCATCCACGGGCAGGATTTTTAGCAGCAGAGAAAGCCGCAGCGGGACGGCCTGGTGAAGCCTCTGGCCCCGTTCGCAGCCGGCAGCGAGGCACGGGGGCTCTGCCTCGGAGGGCAGCGAAGCGCCTGGGCAAGCTCAGGAGTCGCGTCATGGCGGTGAGAGATGGCAGCGGCCCAGGGCAGCGTGTGGCTGGGGGAGAGGGAGCTTCGCTGTGTGTCCCGGCTGTTCTCAGAAGTCACGGAGGGAAAATGAAGGGCGTATTTGGGGCGTGCGGTAGGAGGAGGCGCACGGCGGTGCTGACGCTGTGCCAGACACGGTGTGATGGAGAAGGAGAGCAGTGTGCTGGGGAGAACAGGGCCGGGCCGGCGGGCCGGAGCGGGCGCGATCCCTGTCCCGAGGGCAGAGCAGAGATGCGAACCCAGAAGGGCAGTGTGAAACCAGCGCCCTGGGGGAGGACGGGGCAGGTTATTTCCAGGCGGGAGCAATAACCCCGGCGG
>VWZZ01002594.1:54672-82498 GCA_013399095.1 Psophia crepitans
CTCGTCCCCCGCTGCCCTACCTGCCTCTGCCGTCCTGCAGCCCCTCGTGCCCCAGGGGGGATTTGCGTGACGGCTGTCCTCGTAGGGACGTGCGTGGCTCCAGCACCCACCTTCCTGCCGCGGCTTTGCTGCTCGCTGGCCAGCCCTTCCTTTTGTCCTTGCTGGAAGGGAACAACCAGGGAAGGAGCAGGACCACCGACCACTTGGTGTCTTGGTCCTCTCTCAGTCCCACCACCCAGGCCAGCTCCTGGGGCTGCTCCGCTCTCTGCGTTTTATTTTCTTGGCGAATCTCGACCACACGTGCTGCCTCCGGTGGGGAAAGCAGCTGTAGGCACCTGGACGTCAGGGATGTTCCCCTTGCCCTGCACGCTCCCACCGTGGCTGCGCTGGGTGGGGTCCCTGTTTGGCAAAGGTGGCTGTACGTAGGAGAGGAAGGGGCTGCGGTGCAGGATGCGTAGGCAAGCTGGCTGGTCGAGGGAGGTCTGGTGTGGAAGAGCCAACGTTGGGCCTTGCAGCATGGCACCGCCTGGCTCATTGTGCCCAGCAGCGCCCGCATCACCCCAGCACCGGTCCCCAGGGATTGATGCTGATGCGTGGGGGGACTGGTGCTGTTGGCTTTGCCGAGGCCGCCTTCAAGGGGAACTCTGTCCTGCAGCTTGTTTTGGCCGCCTGAGAAGGAGCCAAAGGAGAGCCCTGCCCTTGTTACCTGCTTGTGCCCAAGGGCAAGGGGAATCCGATCGATGCACTCATCATCTCACCTCCAGTGCTGGGGGCAGGGTTGGGCGCCACAGCACAAAAAGGGCATAAAACTGTTGGGGAGTGTCCAGAGGAGGGAACAAAGGTGGGGAAGGGTCTGGAGGGGCAGGCGTGTGAGGAGAGGCTGAAGGCCCTGGGCTGGTTCAGCCTGGAGAAGAGGAGGCTGAGGGCAGAGCTCATGGGGCCTCCAGCTTCCTCCCGAGGGGGAGCCAAGGGACAGGCGCTGATCTCCTCCCTCTGGGGCCCAGCGACAGAACCCCAGGGAAGGGCCTGGAGCTGCCCCAGGGGAGGGTCAGGGTGGGGATCAGGAGAAGGTTCTTCCCCCAGAGGGTGGTGGGGCCCTGGCACAGGCTCCCCAGGGCAGTGGTCACCACCCCGAGCTGGGCTGAGTTCAAGCAGTGTCTGGCCAACGCTCTCAGCCATCTGCTGTGATGGGGCTGGGCCTGTGTGGGGCCAGGGGTTGGGCTGGTGGGCCTTATGGGTCCCTTCCAGCTCGGAACATTTGATGATTCTGTGATTTCTCAGATCAGTCAACAACCACCGGTAGCCTTTGCGGGTGGAAAAATGTCTTTTGGGGACCCTTTACTGGGAACTTGTCTTCATTGACTCAGGCAGTGGAGGTTTCAGGTTGGACTCGAAGGGTCAGAGGGGCGATACAAGCCGTGTGTGCGACCCACCGAGCACCCACTGAGTGAAGGTCCTCTGCCTTTGCTTTGCAAGGCACAAGAGGAAAATAAAGGTGGTTTTCTGCCCTTGGCCTGCACTGTGATTATTTTTTGGGTCATTGCGGTGCCAAGGTAATATGGCATTGGGGACTGTGAGCTGCGAGTTTTCTTTCCTGAAAACCCACGCTGTTTATATCCTGCCTTGAGCTGTTTACGGAGTGAAAACGCATGCAGGAATAAATGCCTTTGCTGACTGAACTTGTAGCAAACTTTGCTGGCAGCTTTATTTTGTACCCCATCAGCAAAACGGCGTTTAATCTTGGAGCGGCGCAGGAATGAAAGCGCTCCGCAGGCGCGTTTCCTGAGCTGCAGAGTCTCACGCAGAGCTGTATGTGCATGGCAGGGCCCGATGACTGGAAACGCCACCCCGTAACGTAACGCTCTGGCTTTGATTAGCTTTTGACAAGCCCTTCCACCAGCCCCTGCGGAGCACGTCGCCGGCTGCGGTGCTCCGTCCCGGTGGTTGTAAAACCTGCGAACGCAGTGAGGTGAACAGATGGGTTTGCAGATGCCACTTCTTCTGGCAAAGAGGCTTCGTGGCCTCTTAAGGATATTTGTCACCCTCTTCCTTGCGGGAACTGTGCACCATCAGAGCTCAGCAGAGGACTTGCCTATTTCTGAAAATCTACCTGTCCCCTGCACAAACGAGAAGCAACTCACGCAGGGGCAGAACAGAGCTGTTTTCTCCATGAGTGCTGTTCCGACACGAAGGGGATATTTCAGATGCAGTCTGAAGTCAGCAGAATTTATTTAGGCACTTAGGATGTATACAAGGTCCTTATCTGCTCCACCTTCCTGGGTCCGACAGAGACCCTCAGCCCCCTGAGCACCCTCGGCGGTTCTTGAGACAACCGTGGCATTGCACGCACGTTGCCGTGTGCCAGGGAGACCTTCTGATGAGCAGGTCACTGGTACAAGAGTTCTGGGGAGTGGAGTCCTGCAGCAGTACATAACTGTACCGCAGGTCAGCCCTGAAGTCTGGCTGCTGCCGCAGCGCCCGACCCCATCGTCATATTTAAGTGTTTAATTAAAAGCTTGTGTTGGAGCAGCAGAGTAATCTGTTATCTCTAGTGCTGCAGTCCCGTGACGCCGCATCCTCTTCTGCATGCCCATTTCTCAATCTCTGCATAATTTTTTTTTCCCCCCCTGTTTTTTTTCCCTCCGGGTGCGTGATGCGTGCGCGAGGAGCTGCCCGCTGGCAGTCTGCGCGGGATCCCGGCACCGGCTCCAGGGGAGGCAGCCGGGCCAGGGTGACGGGTGGAGGGAACCATCGTGCGCCAGCAACGCTCGGTGTGAGCTCCGCACCAGGCGTGGGAGAGCGGCTCACAAAACCTGTAAAGTTGTGATTATTTCTCTTCGCACTCTCTGCCGGGCTCCGCGCTGGACGGCGGGGCAGGGCGGCAGCGCCGGCGCAGCACGGCGTGTCTGCGGGTGAGCTTTGCCCTCGCAGGGGGGATGTGTTAGGCTCCGAGCGTGGAACCTGTCCCCTTCACAGGGATGCTGCTCGCTGCTGGAGGGGGTGCCGTGGGCTGTGTGTCCATCTGAGCTCGGCTCTGAAGGTGTCCCCAGGCTTGGCTGGCGTCTCCTAACGCCCGGTTTTTGGGAGCACGGCGTTTGCCAAGCAGGGCGTCTGGAGAGGGATGGTAGAGCCCTGAGTGATGCTTTTGTCGTTAGGTCTGTCATTTTTAAGAGGAATGGTCTGGATTCTCTCTGAGGCCACCTCAGGTAGTTGTCATTGAGGTTTGGGGGTAAAAGGGGGCGCGGGTGAGCCCGGGGGGTGCCCAGAGAGCTCAGCTCTGGCAGTGCAGAGCGAGACCCCAGACCTGTCCCGGGGCAGTGGATTTACTCTGTGCTGGCTGTGGGAAAATAAACCCTGCTGGGGGGTAAACCGGCCTTTCCGGCTGTGCCCACCGTACCCTGCCATCCCTCCATCGCCGCCACGCTCGATGCTCTTCTGGTTTCCACTGCTGTGGGGGCCGTACAGCCAGTACGAGGCTGTTCCCTGCCCTCGTGCTCGTTCTCCCCATGCCTGCAGCCCCATAGCTGCAAACCCTGAGGCATCGCAGGGTTTCGCCGTGGGAAGGCAGACGCACCGCTCCCCCCTCTGCCTCCATCCCCTGTGGCCAGGCATCCTCATCTTGGCTCCCCCAGACTCAAGCCAGCTCTTGGCTCATGCCAAGTCTCTCTTACCCTGCACTGCCGTATTAACTTAGTGTATTTTCCTTGTTTTTACTGAATTACGATACTTTAAATGGCCTGATACCCATAGTTTAAATTTGCCTCTCCTAGAATGGCACTGAGCCATACTGGGAACCTAATCCTGTGATAAAGAAGTCTTGGGTCATTTCATTGCCCTGATTTTTTAAAATAATGACTGCACTGCAGCCCAGCCACCCGCCAGCCCCCTGCCCAGGGGTCGATGCCAACACGTCCAGCCTCGTGCCTCGGGTACCTGCCTAAAAGCGGGCAGAGGCTTTGACTTGCCCCACGAGGTTGTGAGTAGTGATGGAGAAGGAATAAATTTACAGGAGACGTGATGGGGTATTAATGACTGACTGCCAGGTGTTAATGACATGAGGCAAAGCCCAAAAGCATCATGGTCACAGCATGGAATTTTTTTCCTTTTTTTTTAGTGAAATCCAACCGAGGCAACCGTGATAAATGGGGCTGGGCTGCGGTTCCCGGGTGTGCACGCAGGGGTCCCAGCCATGCTCCAATGTAAGGGCTGAAAACCTGGGAGAGAAAAAAACCAAAGGTCAAAATTCATGGTCTTGATAAGAGGCTGTATTTTAAGCAATTCTATGATTTTGGGGAGCTGACTCAGGATTTTTGAATTCTGAGAGCTGGCAGTGCTGAGGTGTGTGTGGATGTGTTAACCCCTGCTAGTGCTCAGCTGCTTACGTATACTCTTACAAAATACTTTCAGCCCTGGGCTGCTCCCATTGCCCTTCATACACATGCATGTGGGTGTATATAGATAAAAAATACGTATATATTAAAAATGTACGTGAAAACACAAAACCACATACATACACACACGTATCTATGTGTGTAGGTGGTGCTGGTGGCACCGGGCAAGCGGCAGTATCTCTATCTATACACCGGGATGCACACATCTGCCCTGGAAGCTGCAGCTGTCTCCCTTGTCCCCTCCGGCCAGCGCAGTGCTGCTGCGTGACGGTGGTGGCCGTGGCCGCGGCCAGTCCCCGAGGAGTCGGCCACCGCGCAGATTTGTGGGCACGTGCCTCCCAAGCAGTTTGCTTTAAGGTCAGGCACCTCTTCTAGCAGTTGCAGAAAAATTGTCAAACGGATGGAGCGGGCTGGACCCAGCCCTGCCATGCCATCGGATTTCAGAGTTAAACCCCTGTTTATAAATATTCCATTTAAATGTCATTTTCCCTGATGGCAATTGAAGCAGTTTGCTGGATCAGCTCAGGTGCTGCTGAGCCCTGGATTCCTGGAGGGATCATCCCTCGGGAATGCAAGTCTCCAGCCAGAGGGACACCCCACGCGGGGCCAGGGGATGAGGAGGAGGAGGAGAAGGGGTGATAAAGGGCTGGGGAGGGGTGAGTGGGAGTTGCCCCCCACGGAGGCAAGTGCTGAAGTGTGGGGCCTGAAATAGGAGGGGGGGAAGACTTCAGACCTCTTTTTCTTTTCCTTGAGACATTTGTCCAGCAGTGTTGGGGAGTGCCGAGCAGGGACGGCTGGGAACGCTGTCACGTACCGGTGCCAGAGACCTGCTGCTTTGCGCGTATGTTTTTCTGACCGAGAAAGAAGTGGAGAGCTCAGAGCTAAATTTCCATCTTCATCCACGCAGGTTCCTACGCTCTGGGTGCTCACCTGGCCCAAGTGTGGTTTGGAAAACAAATCTCTGGGGCATTGGGCCAAGTGGGAGGTGGAGGTTGCTCCCTGCAGGCTGAATTCACCGGCACCAACGTCACCGTCACCGTTGGGGCTTGGAGCTGCCGGCTGCGCTGGTGCCAGCCCGGTCTCATCCTGCTCCGCGGTCGGCAGCAGCAGCATGCTGCCTGGTCCGGCCTCTGGCTGTGAGGATGCTCAGATAAATGACTGATCAACTCTATAATCATAAGAAATGATCCTCCTGGTTCTCTGACTGATAGTATTTTCCAGGGACTGGCATAAGTGGATGTTCGTTACACCGCCTAATTCTGTCCTGGAAAATCTGTGCCTGCTTTTCCAAGTGCCGTAGGAAAACAGTGCTTATGGAAAGCGGCCTCTTTGCTGGGTGCCTGCAGGGAGCTGAGCGGCTTCTGTAGAGCTCCAGGAACAAATCTGCAAGTAGCAACATTTTTTATTGTTTTTTTAACGTGTGGTGCTGCGGCCATTAAGGTACGGTAGCTCCTGGACCTGGCAGTTGCAATAATGCCACAGAAGTTCACATCTTCTGTTGGTTCAGCATGGGAACGCAGAAAATTGCTCTGCTGGCTCCGTCAGTCAGAGCTGCCGGCGAATCCTGCCCCGGTGAGTGCAAGGGTTTGGTACTTGGGCCAAAGAGCCGCCCCGTCCCCTGCCCTGCTGAGCCGGCACGGAAAGCAAAAACTCGCGGGTCTCTTGAAACAACCGCTTGCTGCCAGTGCCTGGGTGGCCGTGGCCTCTTGCTTTTCTCCCATCCTAAAGGAACAGCCTTCCCCCTGACCTTTTCTTCTGGCATCCTCCCGACGGACCTGCAATAAATGGCGTGGGGCGACAGACAGAGCTGGGGAGACCTGGCGCCCTTCTCTTGCTGCAGGGCTCGTCCCGCTCTTCTGGGGCACCCTGTTCCCCTCTCTTTGCCCTTCCTTCACCTGTTTAGGTCGTGAGCTTTAATCTTTATCTTCTGTGCAGCTTTTCCTGCCCATGACATTTATAGGTTGGGTAAAGCTCAGCAATCTCCCCTTTGTTTGAGATGTTTCTTCAGGCTCTGGCACTTACCCCCTGGCTTGCTGTAAAACTCCCCTGGGGCTTATCGTAAATATTAATGGCTTTAGTTTTATGAAGTCATGCCATGGAGCATCCATCACTGCTCCACGACAGCCCCCGCGGTGGTGGTGGGACCAAGGGGACCCGCTGGCTCCCGTGTTCCCTCTGACAGGTGGGGGGATGTGCTGGCACCAGCAGCTCTCACGTGTCCCTGGGTCCCCCGGTCCCCAGGCCAGGGATGGTTTGGTTGTCAGACGCGTTCAGTGGTGTACAGACAGTCCTTGTTTTTCCCACTTCATGCTGAAGATTCAGGGGGCCTACAGGAAAGATGGAGAGGGACTGTGGCTGCCCCTGGCTCCCTGGCAGTGCCCAAGGCCAGGTTGGATGGGGCTTTGGGCAGCCTGGGCTGGTGGGGGGTGTCCCTGCCCATGGCAGGGGGTGGGAACTAGATGGGCTTTGAGGTCCCTTCCAACCCAAACCGTTCTGTGACTCTGTGATTCACTCTACCCTGCAAATGTTCTGCAGAAATTATTTTGGATATTTCTAATTCCTTATTAATTGGTCTCCGCCTGATGAAGCATATTTATACGCCAAGCAGTGTTGGCTTTCTCTTTCAGTTAATGTCATCTACAAACAGGTGAAGGGTTTTTTGAAGTCTGTCTGAGCCCTAGGGGCCTTGGCATGCCTCTCATTGAGCTGCCTGAAGCTGTTTTCCACTAAACAGGACAGGAACTGTGACTGAGGGCTTGTTTTGCACCGATGACTAATGCCTGCTTGCAAGAATATGTTCCTTATGCATGCAAAGGATGGAGAAAGAACAGTGGCATAATGGGCTCGGGTAATCAAGCCGAGTTTGATATTAAATGTTTTATTTTCCCAAGCAAGTCAACAAAAACGTCTGTTGTGATGACGTCTGTCAGCCCCTTTCGAAGTCCAGGGAAGGAGGGAGTGGCAGAACGGCAGCAAAACCTCCAGGTTCATGTTAATGAAGATTTCTGTTTGTTCCTGCAGTTGAAGTGAAAATTGAAGTTGTGATACCAGAGAAGGAGAGAAGCAAGGAGGACATGTCACCCAACGGAAAAGCCAGCCCCTTGATCTACAAAGTCAATGGGACTGCCCGGCATTATCATCTTGAGGAGCATCCCATGGCCAGCAATCCCTACCACAACCCAAAGGATGTGGTGGAAGCATCCGTGTGCCACGTGAAGGACCTGGAGAATGGACAGTAAGTGCCTAAAATCTTTGCAGGTGAAACTTGTGACACCTTATACCCCCCACTGGACCCTCCTATCTCGTCTTTACAGTTCCTGGAGATGGTAACTTAGCTTGGGAAAATAATTTTCTTTTTTCTCGTCTTTAAAAAACCCGACATCACGGACAAGTGACAACTGCTTCTTACCAGAAGGTCTGCTGTTCCCTGCACGGTCCACCCTGGGACTTGTCTGAGAAAGACGTGATGTTCTGTAGCCGAACTTCTGCTCAGTTTGTGTTAGACAACCCTGACAATTTTTTGTAAATTTATACCCTCTGCAGTTTTACAAAGCAGCACGAGCAGGACACGGGTGGAGCTGATGGGGCCGACCACGTGCTCCACCGCTTCTGCAGTGCCTTGCTCTTCTAGCCAGGCTCATCTCTTTCAATTCGCTCTTTCACCAGGGATGCAATTTTCCAAGTTTTTTGCCTGTGGCAGCACACTGCAGCTGTGCACGGTTTCACTGCTCTGTTTCACGTGTTTTCTGAAGCCCGAAAGGTGTCTGTCCCAGTCACTCTGCTTTACCGGCTGGTGTTTCTTTTCTGGGGTGGATAAGCCTTTTGTGCAGCACGTCCCGTTAGCCCGACGGCCAGCACCCCGTCACGCTCTGTCCTTCTGTGAAAGAAAACATAGTTCAAAGTAGCTTTTATTCCAGTGAGGGGGTGTTGTCAGGTGGGTGGGACGCAGCAGGAGTCTGGCAGCTATTTGCTTTCAGTTGAACCATTACTTGTGATAATATTCTAGAATAATCCATGTAATACAAGCTGCTTTGTGCTAAGCTTGAGGGGCTTCCTGGGCTAGAAATTCTTCTTGTTAGGTAAGTTCATCCAGGAATAAACTGGGTTAGGTTTTTTTTTGTGGTGGGAATTTATGTATTAGACCAGTCTACGAAGGGATGCACCAGCCTCTGTTGGATTAAATCTTCACGTGATGAGGTGTGGGTGACTCTGCAAGCTCTGCTGCATCTCAGAGAAGCGCTGGATGGCCATCAGGGCCTGGAGGTGAATGGTCTCCTCCGGTGAGCGGTGGGGTGGGGAGTCGGTAGAGGTGCCCTGGACAAGACAAGCACAGTGGGGCTGCTGCAGGGAGGTGATGGGCAACCCTCTGCCTCCTGCGCAGGGCAGCGGTGACAGCAAGGCTGGGGAAGAGGGGACCTGGGACGGAGCACGGGCGGTGACTGGAATCGCCGTGGAGCTGGAGCGAAGCAAAAAGGGGAGGTTATCCTGGGAATAAAACAGCCATCAGGCTGCTGAGGGAGGGTCGTGTTCCAGTGTCACGACGTGGCCTGACGGCCGCACACCAAATGTTCGTGAGGCACCTTCTGCTGACTTCAGGTGTAGGGTGCTACTAAAAGAGCGTGTTCTGCTTCGGTGCCCCAGCAGAGGAGCGACATCAGAAAATCAGGGCTGCGGCAGATAGCGACTGGAAAGCCCACAGTGCAGGGGGTGAAAGGATTCGAGGAGCTCTGCCGGTCCTGGGGAGGGTGAGGAGGAGGCTGGCTGCGAACCGTGAGAACATGCGGCTGTAGCAGGGAGCTCCTCAGCTCAAGCCAGGGCTGGCAACTGGCGTCGGTCTGGAGACTGGACTCACGCTTCCACCGCGTGCGCATTCAGCTGCTGAAACACGCCGCCAAGCGTGGCGGTGGCCGTGCCATTCCTGCGCTCTTTAAGTTCAGAATAGCTTCTTCTGGCAGACTGAGCCCAGCTCAAAGGGGAGGTGCTGCAAGAAGGTCCCGCAGCTCCCGGAGGCGGTGGACAGACCAGAGGAGTCCCTTCTCACTCTGATACCCAGCAGGATTTTCTGGGATGCTTCCCTCAGGCGCTGCGCTGGGCAGGGGGGTGCGTGGGCACGAGAGCAGTGCGGGGCACCGGCGCAAGGGTTTGGGCACCTCTGCCTTGGGTCAGGGGTGTCTGCAAGTGCAAGGGCCTCTCCCTGCCCGCCCTTTCTGCCTTTCTGGCACCAAGATGGGCTCAGCAGAACCAGTAAAGGATACTAACGCTAACTGGGGGAGGTCGATGGGCTGCAGGCAGAAAACAGCCCCCAGCGCTCCCTCAGCTCTTGAGCAAAGGTCCTTTGCAGGCCAGAGCTGAGTTCTAGCTGGTGCTGCCCGGGTGGGGAGTGGAGTGGGGCAATGGGGCAAATTCCCAACTGAGTAAACAGCTCAGTGGGGAACAGCGCAGCGTAAATCATCCTCTCTCTTGCTTTGGAGTGCGTGTGCGGTTAGGAGCCATGCAGGTGGCTGTGTGCTGCCCTGAAGACACCAGGTCTTGTTTTTGACTCTCTCGGATCACACAGTTCCTTGAGTAAGTTGTAAACTCTTTCACTTATCTTATCTTATCTTCCCATGGAGTTATGGCGGTCATTTAACGAGAAACTCAGGTTCTATCTGAAGTACTGCTGAGGAATGCAGTAGGACTTGTACTGCTCTCTTCCCCTTGTGCTGATGGAAGGACCTCCAAGTGCCCGGTGTCCTACGAGGGGAGGGACAGAGCAGCTTCCCTCCGGAGCAGGGCTGCCAATTTACTGGGACAACACGGCTTCCTGGGTCAGGCGCGATGAGCTCGGCTGCTGTTTTCACCTGGAGTAGCAAGGAAATTAGGCATTCGCCATTACTCTGGTGGGACAGTTGATATGGGTGAAGCAGGCACCTGCATGAAGACTTGTCCAAGGAGGGACAAGTAGTAGGTCGAGGGAGGGGATTCTGTCCCTCTGCCCCACTCTGCTGAGACCCCCCTGCAGTGCTGCCTCCAGCTCGGGGGGCCCCAGGACAGGAAGGACACGGAGCTGCTGGAGCGAGGCCAGAGGAGGCCCCGGAGATGCTGCGAGGGCTGGAGCCCCTCTGCTCTGGAGCCAGGCTGAGGGAGCTGGGCTTGTCCAGCCTGGAGCAGAGAAGGCTGCGGGGAGCCCTTGGAGCCCCTGGCAGTGCCTGCAGGGGCTGCAGGAAAGCTGGAGAGGGGCTGGTTGCAGGGCAGGGGGGGCCAGGCCAAGGGGAAGGGTCTGAAGCTGCAGGAGGGGAGCTGGAGCTGAGCTGGGAGGCAGCAATCCTTCCCNTGGGCTGGGAGGTCCCTTCCCACCCAAACCGTTCTGTGATTCTGTGATAGGGTCTGAAGGTGCTGGTGGACTGAGCCCTGGTCTCATCTCCATGGCTGTGAAGCAGAGTGGGACACGTGTCTCTGTAGCCTGGGTGCAAGTGATGGGATGGAGCTGGGATGTTGCCCAAAGAGCAATGAGCGTGCAAAGCGAGTCCTGTTCCTCTGAGACCCGGGGACCCCTTGTGCGTGTACAGCATTCATGGATCTCACACGGCCAGGAGCTTTCCTGAGCACACGGGGTTTGCTGTGCACGCCGGTGGTGTGTGTATGACAGGCAGACCCCACGGCCGGAGTACGCAGAGGGTTGGAATCGCCTCTGCTGCTTTTCAAACCTCAGAAATGTTGTGTTTGCTTTGAGTCAGTGAACACAACAAGCCTGGCAGGGACCTGCTGAGCCGCTGGGGCCGGGAGGGGAGGTCATGTCGCAGGAAAACCAGTTTGGTCTCTGGCTCCCACTACATGCTGAAAAGCTTTATTCTGACCCCCTGGACTTGGGTGGGGACCACCAGCCACTTACCAGGAGCTGAGGGGGTGCTTCGGGCCACCTCTGGGCACAGCGATGGGTGAAGAAGCTGTGGCACAGCTTGGACGTGCCCCGGGCTGGGAGCAGCACGGCCACCTCCAGAGCTGGCTCGGTGACAGTGACCCACACCAGCATGGCCACCTCCAGAGCTGGCTCGGTGACAGTGACCCACTCCTCTAAGTCACCTGGAGCCAGTGCTGAGCAAGGTGAAGGAGGGTGGGGGGGAGCCTGGCGGGGGTGCGGGGGTGCCGTCCGCCGCCAGGCGGATGCTCTGCCATGTGTTTTCCGTGCCTCTCCTCCCCAGGATGCGGGAAGTGGACCTGGGCTGCGGGAAGGCTCTGCTCATCAAGGAGAGCGGCGAGTTCCACGCCGTGGGACACAAGTGCCCCCACTATGGAGCTCCGCTGGTCAAAGGTCAGTCTGCCTCACGTCCTGGGGGGCTAACCCAGGGCATCAGGGTGTTGGCAAAGGGAGGTGTTCATCCCTCTGTGCTGCCGGGCATGGCCCAGCGCTGCGCCGCACGCTCAGCACCATCCTGGCACCTTCTCCCTGCGGGGGGGGCATGCGCAGAGCGCTGGGGGTGCACAAACCTCCTGGGAGCCCTTCACCACAGCTCTGGTTTGCTGGTGACCCCAACTTGCCACTGCTGGACACAGGGCTGGGGCTTCTTCGGGTGACTTTGAAGAGCGAAGCGGCACGAGCACCATTAAATTCAGCTTCTGCTTCATTCTCCAGCTGGAGCTGAACCTCTCTCGCGTGGTCTGACACAGCTGCAGCTCACTGTCCCCACACAAAGCCCGGTTTTACAGGGATTTTCATATCGTTCTGTTTACTGGTTCCCAGACACTGAGGAGTTAAAACAGTGGAGGCGGGGGTGGAAATCGCCTTATGATTTTTGAGGTTGTAAAAAAACCCCACAAAACCACAGCTCCTGTAAATGAAAATCCTGTTTGTGGGGGAAGGAGGAAGCTCTTTGGGCTGGTGGGATCCCTTCGGCAGCAAAAGTAAATGTTGCTGGTGTTCCTGATTGAAGTGGGACGAGGTACAGTGGTTTCCCATCTTGGCACTTAAAAATATGCATCCTGGCCTTTTCTCAGCACGGGCTTCGGGCAGGTCCCAACCCGGAGTCTGAGTGGTGGCAGCAGGCAGTGCGGGGCCGGCTGCGTGCTGGGGAAGTGCGTCACCTGAACTGGGGCCGGGGGGCACGTTGCTGGAGGTGGGATCCTGGGGAAGAGAGCAGAGCATCCTGCTGAGTGCCCCCGGGCACTGCTGGCCCTGCCGCGGTGCTGGGCCAGCAGTGCCTTGCCTGGGGCTAGCGGCCCACTGAGCGGGGCAGAAGAGCCCCACGCTGCTCCAGTGGCCAGCCCAACAGAGGTGAGAGCCCACCTACCTTTCAGAGACCTGCAGGCGCATCCCTGAGACTGGGAATAGAGGATCTGCTGCAGGAGTAAGTGCAGAGGCTGTCCCTGCGTCCCCATGAGAACTGGGTGGTGGGATGTGGCACTGCGGTGCCTTGTCCCCGCGAGAGCTGGGTGGTGGGATGTGGCACTGCTGCGCCTCAACAAGCAAAGGCGCAAGGCATGGACCAGTCCGGCACGGCCAGACTGCAGCCGTTCTCTCTGCCCCAGCGCAGCGAGCCAGCTCTTGCAGGCAGGGAAAGCCAAAGTCCAAGGTAGCAGCCTCGGAGCAAACACTTGCAAGGAGTGAACTCGTGGGTTTGGGCATGCCCCGCGTGGTGCGGTGGTGTACAGGCTCCTTGCTGTGCCAGGATCCGTCCTGAAACACGCTTGCTCTAAACGGGTGATGCTCTGCTGGAGGCGCCGCCCACGCCGGGTACTGCCTGGGCTTGTGGAGGTGACTGCTGACACCCTGGAGGCTGCAGCCTCAGGCCCTGCTGGAGGGCGAGATGGGATTCCATGCAGAGCAGAGGGCTTTGGAGCTGTGCTTAGGGGTGCTGGAAGGGCACTGCTAGCGAGGGCATTTTAGATGGGATCCTTCACACAGGATCCCAGTTGGGAACGGTGCTCAGCCTCTGTCCCAAACAGCTGGGCCAGTCCCACGTGCAAGTTAAGGGAACTCCACATCACGCAGCCGAGATGCTGTTGACCATCCAGGTCCACAACATCTGCCATGTGTCCTGTAGGAGAGGTGACACCTCTGGGTAAAGGAGTGTCATGGGGATGTGCTCACAGAGTTTGAACATTGAATCTGCTCTGCGTGGAGAAGCACAGCTCCAGACACTGCAGGTGGCCCTGGCCAGCAACCTTCCTCCTTCAGGAGATCAGCCTTGCTCAGCAGTGGCATTCACGTTGTGAAGAAGCTGAGGAGTCCACCGTCACTGGGACAGCAGGAGGGAGACCTGGCCTCTGCCATCCCTGCCCTGGCCAGGTCACAGCAGCTCGACCTCAGCGGGCTGCAGGCAGGGACGAGAGGCAGCTGCAGGGCAGCACCAACTCTGCTCTGCCATGTTTCCTGCAGGGGTTTTGTCCAAAGGAAGAGTCCGCTGTCCCTGGCATGGAGCTTGCTTCAACATTGGCACAGGTGACATAGAGGACTTTCCTGGCTTGGACAGCTTACCCCGGTTCCAGGTAAGACCTTTGTTCTTGCAGCAGCAGAGAAAGTCTCAGAACCACAGCGTGGTTTGGGTTGGAAAGGAACTTTAAAGATCACCCAGTTCCCACCCCCTGCCATGGGCAGGGACACCCCCCACCAGCCCAGGCTGCCCAAAGCCCCATCCAGCCTGGCCTTGGGCACTGCCAGGGAGCCAGGGGCAGCCACAGCTTCTCGGGGCACCCTGTGCCAGGGCCTCAGCACCCTCCCAGGGAAGGATTGCTGCCTCCCAGCTCAGCTCCAGCTCCCCTCCTGCAGCTTCAGGCCCTTCCCCTTGGCCTGGCCCCCCCTGCCCTGCAACCAGCCCCTCTCCAGCTTTCCTGCAGCCCCTGCAGGCACTGCCAGGGGCTCCAAGGGCTCCCCGCAGCCTTCTCTGCTCCAGGCTGGACAAGCCCAGCTCCCTCAGCCTGGCTCCAGAGCAGAGGGGCTCCAGCCCTCGCAGCATCTCCGGGGCCTCCTCTGGACTCGCTCCAGCAGCTCCGTGTCCTTCCTGNNCCCTGCTGGTCACACTGGGTTTGGTGCAGCCCAGGACACGGGGGGCGTTCTGGGCTGCCAGCGCACACTGCTGGGTCATTTCCAGTTTTTCACCTACCAGTACCCCCAGTCCTTCTCCACAGGGCTGACTCAATCCCTTCATGCCCCAACCTGTATTGATACCGGGGATCGCCTCAACCCACGCGCAGGACCTTGCCCTTGGCCTTGCTGAACCTCATGAGGTTCTCACGGTCCCACCTCTCCAGCCTGTCCAGGTCCCTCTGCACGATGTCCCTTCCCTCTAGAGTATCAGCTGCACCACCCAGGTCGGTGGCAGACACAGAATGGCTGTTTGCATCAGGATAAGCGTGCTCTTTGAAGGCGTGGAGCAAACATTTTCCAAGCACATGGAAGTGGCCAGTGGAGAGCAGCACCTCACCCAACTCTTCTTCCTCCCTGCAGCTCCCCATGCATCCCCCCAAGGTGTCAGACACCTCCCGGGAACCCGAGGGTGGGGCTGCACAGTCTGGGTGGTCTCTTGAGCAGGAGTGCGGTGGGAATGAGAAACCAGCTGTGAGCCTGAGATAGACATCAGGTTTTACCCTGACCATCGGTACATGGTTGGTAGGAGACAGGAAACCTCCCATGGCCTTGAGCTGCCCTGCCATGGCCTGAGCCGCTCTCGCAGGAGACCTGGTGAGATCACTGCTCTGTTCATTAATCGTTGCACAGAGGAGTAATCACCCTCTTCAGGGCGGAGGCGCTCGCTGTCCTGCAAACCGCTGCTGTTCTGTCGCCCTCAGGTGAAGATCGAGAAGGAGAAGGTGTACATCCGGGCGAGCAAGCAGGTGAGGGGCCACTGGCATCCCAAAATCGAGGCCCATGCTTTGGCTTTTTGCTCTGTGCGCGTGGGGGTGGGGGAGAAACACTTTTCTTTGGGCTCCCTGGCAGGGGGGGCAGCGCCTGAGCAGAAGGGTGCGTGGGCATCCAACGTGGGCAAAGCAAAGGTCCATCTCGCCTTGTCTGCTGGGTCTGAATGTGGCATCGCGGCAACAGAGGTCATCTCTGCTCCCTCTTGAGCCCAGACAGCAGCTCCTTTTGGTGGAGGGGAGCGTGGTGTGTGAGCAGGGAGGGCTCTCATCCCCCCAGACAGGATGCAGAAGGAAGGCCGTTCAGGCCACTGCCATGTTTCTTTCCGTGAAAAGCCTTCCTCTGATGCACGTTTGCACTACGCGTGTGTGAATCTGGCGGCTCAGAACCAGCCAGACCCTCACAGCCCGGGGGTTAGATCCAGAGATGTCACCTGAATGCAGCACTTCTGCTCCAGCTGGTTTGGGTGGGATGTGATGAGGAGGGTTCAGCCTGTTCCCTCCACCAGAGATGGATTTTGGCCTCCGATGGCTGGCGACAGGGGGGGTCTGTGCAGCGGGGCGACAGTGGTGTAGGTCCTCGGGTGTGCTCTGGTAGGTTGGACGAGTCCATCAGCCCCTTTGGAGATCAGAGGTATACAGGGTCCACTCAGGTGCGGGATAAAGTTCGTGATGGGACTTTGCCTTTCCATCTCAGCTGCTGGTTGCGGGACGGCACGGTTACACACCAGGGCTGCTGCTTCTGCTTTTGTCCCCAGCTCTGTGTACCTGCTGAATTTGCAGATGATGATGGATTTATTTTTCTTTTGTACTTGTAAGGGGGGCGTGCACTGGGTGGTGGAAAGGCGTTTGGATGAGCGTGGGTTTGGAGTCCTGGCTGGGTACAAGGGTGCGGTTGTTCCCTTTCCATCCAAGCTGTTTTGTGACCATAGTGTAGTTGTCCCCATTCCTGCCTGGCCACCCAGGTTAAAGCTGAGAGAAAACAATGACTTTTCTTCTTGTTGGTGGTGGCATAGGCTCTTCAGACACAGAGGAGGACAAAGATGATGGCAAAGTGCATCTCCTTGAGCAACTACAACCTGAGCAGTACCAACGTGCTGATCATCGGTGCAGGTACGTGAGGCATGTGCTGGGACCGCCGTGTGTGTCACCTTCTGTCACCCCTCCCTGCACAAAGGGTCAGACCAGAGGGTCTTCCTGAGCCTTTTTGTCCCACACACTAATGGTCCCAAGGTGCCCTGTGCCTCTGGTCCGTGGAGCTTTGTAGTTCCCTGTCACAATCCTATGCAGTGGGTGCTCTGAACCCTCTACACCCTCCCCAGATACCCCAGTAACTCCTGATTTCCAAACCCAGTAAGTGTAAAGTCCTCTCAGGTGTCCCTGTGATGTGGATACACCTTTTCTTCTTGGAGCCTGCACGTTTCTATCTCATGCCATTGCAGCTGCCTGTGGCTCCAAAGCTCTCACCTCAAGGTGCTTCTCTGAAGATAAATTTTTCCATCTTCCCAGTAAATACCAAATCCCTGCATGAAATAGGAAACCACAAGGCCTATCTTTTCTTATCTCTTGTCCCAGCTCCCTTTGTGTAACGCAATTTTTGTAGAAAGTCCGATGGAGCGAATCCCATCTACTGAGTTTGCCCGTTTCTGGAATGGGTTGGACGCTGGCTGGCCCGTGTCGTGGTGAGATGGAGGGTGGGAGGAGGACACAAGCTGCCCGGTGTTGGCCCTGGGCCTGGGAGAGAATGGCTGCTCCTGGCATATGGGTTGTTCTTACTTGATTACAGCCCCCAGGCCACAAGATCCAAGCTGTGAGAATGGGGAGCACGCTGTGATCCACTCCTGCCCTCTGAGTTGTAGCTCGCAGCCTGAGCAGAGGGGAAAACCAGCCTGGCTGGCTTTTCCCTTGCTGCTGGGTAAGGTTTTTCCTTCCTTGTGCCCCTGCTGTTTGTTGACCGAAAGGCAGGGTGTGGGACTGCTGCTCTCCGCCATCAGTGGGGCTCTCCTGGCGTGCAGCAGGGCTGGGCACTCCTCAAAATCCCCAGCAAGGTCACTCCACAGGCAGTGCTAGCCCTTGCTGAGGGACCTTTCTGAGGCTTCACCAGCTCAATTTACAGGTCTGTTAAAGACCAAGGTGTGTTCTGGTGGATGGGAAAGGAGATTTCAAAGCTGGGGTTGTGAGGAAGAAGTGTTGGGAAGGGACTACCCATCCATCCCTGCATCGAGGACCAAGATCTAGCCATGTCCAGCAGAGCTGAGGGCAAGCGACCGCGGCCCCTTGCCCATGTGAGGGTCATTCTGGCGTGAGTGTGGCCTCAGTCCTGGCTCGGCATGCTCCAGGCAGCGTGCGTGGGGTGTCCACCCACCTGTCCCTTCCTCCGCTGTCCCTCGCCTGCATCAACAGGAGCATTTTGACAGACCAAACCGTGATGCTGTCCAGGTCCACCTTCTTTCGTCGGTATTGCAGAAACCGTGGCCCTCACAACACTCGCCGTTGAGCAAGGCTCCCTTGGTTGAGAGGAGACTCAAGACGTCTCGCTTGAGCTCTCAAGGGTGAGGGGCTCGGCCATCAGGCTGCCTGGCTGCAGCACAGCACACCCCGAGGCAGCTTTTTGTTTCATTTTAGCCTTCTTTTCGGTGTTTAAAAACAAGGAAACAAACAAACAAACAAAAAAAAACCCCTCAAAAGAAAGCGCCTAGATAATCCTCTGCAGTGAAGCCGCGCGGAAGGGAGGGCGCCCTGCCCGCCGTGTGCGGCTGTGAACTCACCAGGAGCTGAGTGTGCCGAGGGGAAGCTGCAGGACCCTTCCCCGAGCAGGGTGTGAGCAGCCGCCTGTGCCCCTCAGCTTGTGAGGGGTGTGTGGGGGCTGGCAGCGCTCCTCAGCTGTGCTCCCTGCGGGTCCGTGTGAGTCCGGGGACAGGCGGGTCCCGCGGAGGACTGATGTCGTGCTCCGCAGGTCCCTCCTCCTGCCTGGTGCATCCACCCCCACCAGCTTCCCATGCGAGTCCCTTGAGCTGGGGAGGGCCGTGAAGGGCAGGGCTCATGGAGATGGTGACTTTGGAGTCGGCGCTGGTGGGGTTTAGGAGCGAAGGGTTCAGACCTTCAAACGCCCCACGGGCACGGCTGCCACCCGTTTCCTTCTCCCGTAGGGGCAGCCGGACTGGTCTGTGCAGAGACCTTGCGCCAGGAGGGTTTCTCGGACAGGATCGTGATGTGCACGATGGACAGGCACTTACCCTATGACCGACCAAAGCTCAGTAAGGTTTGTATCGCCCTGCGTACGCCACATTCCTCCCCAGTTCTAAAACTTGCCCTGTGACCTTTCCCCGCTGTTATTCACCGCAGCGGCGTGTTTCTTCCTCCTTATTCGTTCTGTCTCTGTTTTCCCTTTAATTTTCTTTTCTGTTGGTGACTGAAATATGAAACACAAAAGAGGAGTTGTTCACACTCTGAGCTAAGAGAACTCCAGCACAGAAACAAGGGCGTTCTTCATGGGTCTAGCAATAGCTGTCTTGGCCAGCTCGTACCTGGCTGGATCTTATTATGTTTCTGGATCAAAATCTTTAGGGCAGTGAAACGGGGCATGTGAAAAAATTGTATAGTCTACCAGTTTTTTTATTAGCGCCTGGTTCTTACTGCCCAGTGACGCTCCGTGCCCTAAGTGTTACGATTACAGGTCATCAGCAGAACTTGGTAACTTGATCACCATGCAAAGATCACTTTTTCTGGCACGCATCCCATTTTGCATTCCAATTTGTGGACAGAGGATGATCTTCTAATCACATTTTTTATTACTGACTCCTGAGCCTTACTTGATACCAGGCAGCGATGCAGGTTGGACCAGCAGCATTTGATATTGAAGCCTGGCGAGAACACCAGAACGGGCGGTGTATGGATCCACCTTTATGCCAGGGATGGTTAATCTGTGGGGACTGGTACTCTGCAATCACAGCATCTCACCCTGCTTCCAGCCCCAAGGCAAAGCGATTTTCCAAGGAAGACAAACATGCGCGTGGCTTTTTGAGAGCCTTCAAGTCATTTCTGTGCTTGGACAAGTCCTGCTTGGGGTGAGGAGCAGCTGGCTGAAACCTGCATCCAGGAGTCGCAGAGGTTGTGCTGGGGGGCTTGGAGAAGCTCACAGTCCCGGTCCCAGCCAGGCAGCTCCCCGAAACACCGTTCCCTGCCCTGTGAGTCTCAGACTGCCACTGATTAGTGAGGACACCTCACGGGCCGGGGGTGTTATGCGTGGTTTGTTAGACTCCCCAGTAGACACCTCTGGCTGCAGTTGCTTTTGGAAGGTGCACAAAGCCCACGGAAGAGAAGGCAGAATTTTTGGGAACATGCTAGAAAAAAAAGGGGATTTTTTCTTAATCCTGTTGTGAGTGGGACTAACCCTGGAAAGCATCGTTAGAGCAGGAACACAGAGCTGTAAGCAGCAGGCTTCTTGCCTCTTGAAACTGCAGCATTGCCCTTCCTCTGCCCTGCTGAAGGCCTGTTACCAGTCCGTCCCGAGGTCCCACCAGACCGTTCCTCTTTGTCTCCTTTGGACCATGACCCACTCCCTGGTGTGCTGCAACATCCCCGTTACCATCTCCAGAGCACCGAGCACTGAACATGCCATAAGGACTGACCTCAGACGCTGACCTGCGCTGGTAACAGGCATTTCTCCACTCACCTGTTCAACCCACGGCGGTTGACAGAAAAAGTGGCTTTTTTTTCTTTTTGCAGTCGATGGATTCCCACCCGGAGCAGATCGCCCTGCGCCCCAAGGAGTTCTTCCGCACCTACGGCATCGAGGTCCTTACCGAAATGCAGGTAAGGAGAGTCCTATGAGTACCTGCAGGCCACCTTCTGCAAGTGCTGGTACGCAAAGGCTGCGTTTAGGAAATGTGGCAGCTGTCTCTGTTCTTGGCTCACTGGATGCTGCTGGAGAAACATTGGGTCTCCCCCAGTCCTGCTGTTCTGCGCCCCAGGGCGCAGGTTGCCTGTGGTTCTTCAAAACCAGGGTTAACACAGTCCCTGCCGTGGCAGGAAGGACACCCCGTGCAAACTCCATGGTGACCATCACTTCTTACCTGCCATTTGCGAGCATCCTCACGTGGAGCTGGGGTGACCAACGGGCCTCTGGTCGGGATATTCAGCCCACCAGCAGCGCAGACAGTGATGGTTTAATCATTTCTCCCCATTATTTTATTTATACTGGGAGATCTTCAAGGATTTGTGGAAAGGCAACTAGGAATATTTAAGGTCTGGGCTGGCTAAGCTGTGGGCAGGACCACAGGGCACTAAAGCCTACCACGTTGGATGGGCTGGGAGCTCGGTGAATGTCTGGGATTTCATCCCTTAACATTATTTAGGAATGATTTCAGGTTGCGGCTGTGGATATCAAGAACAAGACAGCCGTGTTCAAGGATGGATTTAAGATGGAATACAACAAGCTGCTGATAGCGACTGGAAACACGTAAGCTGCGAACAAACATTTTCAAGATCAAGAGAAACTGCTTTAACTGAGAATGTGGGGAGCTTGTGCCTGGGGATAAGGGGTCAAATGTGGCGGTTGAATTCGGACACTGAATTTGTTTACAAGAATACTTGCAGAAAAGGCAGGGAATACCTACTGGATATGTCTACGTCTACGTCTACGTCTACCTCTGTCTCTGTCTCTGTCATCATCTCTACAACTACCTGAAAGGAGGTTGTAGTGAGTGAATGTTGGTCTCTTCTCCCAAGTAAAAAGTGCTGGGACAAGAAGAAACAGCCTCAAATTGCTCCAGGAGAGGGTTAGGTTGGATTTTAGGAGAAATTCCTTCCCCGACAGAGTGGTCAGGGCTGGGACAGGCTGCCCAGGGAGGTGGTGGAGTCACCGTCCCTGGAGGAGTTCAAACAGCGTGTGGCCGTGGCACTGTGGGACATGGTTTACTAGACATGGTGGTGTTGGGTTGATGGTTGGACTCAATGACCTTAGAGGTCTTTTCCAACCTTGAAGAGTCTGTGATTCTATGATTCTATCTCTGTCTCTCATATCTACCTATGTCATATGTATCTATATTATATACATCTCCATCTCTGTAAATCCATGTCTGGAGGTATGCCCATGTATCCATGTATGTCTGCTCAGCCAAAGCTGAGAAGCCTCTGTGCCACCCCAGAGCCACCCGTAAAGCAGGTAACCACCAGACATGGGGGCTGGCGGGACGGCTGCGGGATCTGCTACCTGGGATGCTTCATGGTCAGCACCAAGGTCAAAAGGGTGCTAGCAAAAAGTGCCCACTGAAGCAGTTGGGGTGCGTGGGCTGTTGGATGTTAAAGAAACTGATAGAAAACTGAGATTTGAAGTGGTGAAGGAGTTTGCCAGCAGCACCCTAACGCTGTGCTGTTCCCTGGGGGGTGGCTTGAGAGCGTATGGGAGAGACGCAGGAAGTTCCCACCGAGTTCATCATCTCAGAATATTGAAATTAATGACCAGGACCTTGATCACATTTTCTTTAACAAAAGCCTGCAAAATGGAAGTATCCTGACTTTTTTTTAGAGGCCATTTTTTGCCACGCTACTCTGTTTTTCCCCCCTCAGTAATACTCAGCCCTGGCAATAATTCATCCATTTGAATTCCCATCTTTCGTTTCCTGCCAACCTTGTAAGATCCTCCTTCTAGATGATCCTTGAGGTCACTTCCAACCTTAATGATTCGATTCTATTCGATTCTATTCGATTCCTTGACAATGAAAGCTTAATGCTTCTCTGTTGCAGCCTTAATTAGGTGCTGCTGTTTCCCCAGCCTAACAGGCCCCTCTGGAGGGGTTTGTCCCCAGGAGGGAAGTTTTCAAGACTGAAACCTGGTCCAGCCGTAGGGGAAGGCAGTAGCGATGGGCCTGTCCTGCTCCGCACGGCTGCTGCTGGGGTACAGAGCATCGCCCAAGGCTGGCATCATCCCTACTGCCCTGGAAGTAGCGGGTCGTTTTGTTTTCAATAGATTTGCCAAAACTGATGACAAGCAGATGAAAATGAGGCACCCTGGCCTCCTTTCCTTGTGCTCCGAACGCCAAGGCTCAAAATGAAGTAGGAGAAATGCAGCCCCTGCAAAATTTATCGTCTAGGGAAGGGATGCTGTGGAACATCTGGAGCAGGGACTCCCGTTGCAACCCCGTGTGCCACCAGTAACAGCCCCAGCCCCAGCGAGTGCTGGTGGCTGGTGTTGGGGTGTGCATGCTGCAGCCAAAACGCCGTCCGCAGCAGCCGCCTGGTTAGGTTCAGAAGAGCATTACGCCCTTGGCAATAATTTCGAAATCCTTATGCACCAGCTCCAGGTACACTGGGTAAATGTTTTTGAGGTACCTAAATTATTTAGGATCATCTGTCCCATCTCCAGAGGCGAGTCAGGTATGCAGGGGCCGGATATTTAAAAACACGTAGGTCCCGGTAAGTGCTTCAGGAGGAGGCGGTTAAAACGCTACAGCATCAGCGGCGTGCCCCTAGGAACAGAGAGCGGAACCTGCAGCTGCAGAGGCTGAGGAAACTTTCAGTGTCTGGCTCCAAAGGGTCTGCTGGAGGACAGAGTGAGTTTTCCGTCTCCCATTAAGCCTCTGAAAATTGTACGATGTGCCAGCAGTTAAGCACGGGCTTGCAGAGCAGTACCTGTGCGGCAGTGCGCTGCGTTGCCCCGGCAGGGAGCTGGCCCCAGCCCCGCGTGTCACTGGTCCGTGGATGGGGTTGGGGGTGGCCACCGAGCCGCCCCTGCTGCGCCAGCATTCGACGTCATGCTCTGGCCATTGTCCATCAGCTTTTGGGTTTGTCCGTGTTATGTCTCCAGGGTGTAAAAAGGAAAGGCTGAGATGCTGCCGGGGCCCCGGCAAGGGGATCTGCAGTGCCCGTTTGCCATCACGGGGTCAGAACCCAGCCCCCCTTTCACCCTTGGTGTGTGTTTTCCAGGCCCAAAGCTCTCAGCTGCAAAGGCAAGGAGGTGGAAAACGTTTTCAACATCCGGACACCCGAAGATGCCAACCGTGTCGTGAAGCTGGCCACGAGCAAGAACGTGGTTATCGTGGGAGCATCCTTCCTGGGTGAGCGCTCGCTCCGCGGGTGGCCGCGTCTCAGCGATCACGTCTTCCTGCAGACGGTCCCAGTCCCTCGCCCAGTTTGTCACTGCCCAGGTAGAGGTCACCCCCTTCCCCAAACCGAACCTCGGGGTAGCCCAGCCTCCAGCTCCAGGTTGGTGGAAAGGACATCTCCTTGCCAAAGCAGCTGCTTTTACTGCAGAGGCTGGGCTGCTCAGCTGGCGTGGACACAGATACTGCTGTCCCAGTCTGAAAAGCGTATGGCAAGTCCAGTGCTGGTGCCCGGGTGGTTTCAAATCCAGCGTGTCTGGATTTGGGTTCAGTTGGGAGGGACTTGTTGGCAGGTGAAAGCCTGTGGGTTTATTTCTCCTTTACTTTTTAGCAGGGTGGTGAATTTTTAAAAAAAACCCACAGGAAAAATCTTTTAGTTTAGTTCTTTTTGCTTGATATGGTTCTAACAGAATTATTGTGGGTGCTGCAAGCCCACAGTGCTTGTTAGTCAGGAAATCTATTATAAAATGTTCAGTATGTGTTTTTCTTCTTTTAAAAAGAAAAAAAAATCCTGTTTTAATGGTTCAGTCAACCCCGTCTGCAGAAAAGCGTGTGGTGCGGGAGGCCAAGTCAAACTGCACGTCATCAAAAAGATCCTTCTATAAAACCCCCCCCATAGATAGAAAATGTCTTGGTGAAGGTTTCCATGCAAAACACCAAAATTGCCCCATTTTGATCGGAGAAGGCAGCTAGTGACAAGGGTTTTCAGCCTCTGCCGAGACAGTCCCAGCCGTAAGACAAAGGGTTCCCTCATCTCAGGTCCGTTGCTCCAAGTGCTGTGGCTTCCCGGGGCACTTTGGGACTTGATCACGGCCGGTTCTTCCCTCTGGTTTTTGAAGCCTGCGTCTAAGAACAAATTGCCATAAATGATGAATCTCATCTGGAATGGCTTGGCTGCTTGTGGCCACCCAGTCTGGTGGCACCCCAGATCTCCCAGTAGAGCAGCTCCAACCTCCCCAGCCAGCAGCTGGCAAGGCTGCTCCTCTGCTGCGGCCGGCGACGGGGATGCAGGGCAGTGCTGGGGAGGTTCCTGCGGCCGCTCGGACCTGTTCTGTTCCCCAGGGATGGAGGTGGCCGCCTACCTCGCGGAGAGGGCCCACTCGGTGTCCCTGGTGGAGCTGGAGGAAGTTCCCTTCAAGAAGTTCTTTGGGGAGAGGGTTGGCCGCGCTGTCATGAAGGTGACCTCGCTTTCCCGTCCAGGGGGGTGGTTTAGGTGGCAGAGTGGGTTCTGCTTGTTTCACTTACTGCACTAATTAGTTATTTGACGATTATTGATGTGATGGTAGCAGTCACTAGAAAGACAGAATGGTCTGCGTGTTCCCTCTCGTGGTCCACGTGCTGTAGAGCACCTTCTCTGGGACACGTACTAGGAACGGAGGTGCTGCCGACCCCCTTTGGAGGGCCGAGGCGAGCACGGAGGGTGGGCAGGGCAGCGCGGGGGGCAGAGGGACACCAGGAGCAGGGCTGGTTCGGGGTGCTGATGTCCCCTCCTCTGTCCCATGTGCCCCCTCCAGATGTTTGAGAGCAACAGGGTGAAGTTCTACATGCAGACAGAGGTGTCGGAGCTGCGGGAGCAGGAGGGCAAGGTAGGGTGTGGGGGGCACTGCCGGGGGCACTGCTGCAGCTGTTCCCTTCCCCTCTGGGGTTTTGCCCTCTACCCTTTCCTAGCCCCCAAAATTCATATTCCTGGACTTAGCCCCCAGGAACAACCGTGCTCCAGCACGGTGTGTGGGGTCGTTTCGTGGCTCCCACCCTCCTCCCGCTGCCGGTATAAGGAATTAGCGTCACCTTGTGTGTCAAAAATGAAGGGAGCTGCCAGCTTGGCCTCCTGCTGCTGTGGTGGGGGGGTTGTCCCTAAAATAACCGGGATGTCCCCCTGTGTCTCGTGCAGCTGAAGGAGGTTGTGCTGAAGAGCGGGAAGGTCCTGCGCGCCGACGTGTGTGTCGTCGGTGTCGGTAAGGGGCCGCGGCTGCGGGGGCAGAGCCGGGCGGGCTGGCGGCGCTTGGCTCGGCGGAGGAGAAGCTGGGGGGGTCGTGGCAGCGACGGGGCCACGGGGGCGGGTATCTGGGGGTGCTGGAGGCGACGTGCAGCCCCACTCGGCTGCCACATGAGTCTGCGCAGCAGAGCTGGAAAAGACCTTTCCGGAGCCTCCACCCCAAAATGCAACTGAAAATGTATTGGGAAAACAATAATGGTTTAGGTTTTTCCAGAAAAAAACCAATCCCAACATTCAAACCAAGTTGGTTTTTTTAAAGCCTCCCCAAACTGATTTTTTTTTCCCCTCTGGGTTGTTTGCTTGTTGGTTTTGGTTGTTTTTTTAAATTTTATCGCTGCTGCTGCCGTAGACGCACCATTTTTCTCCTTTACACTTGGGAGGGGGGGAAATCCCTTTCTCACTCTGTAACTTTTCAAAACGTTGCAGACTGGGAGAATCACAGAATTAGTTTAATTCTGCTTTTCTTGTTTATTGACTACTCTGATTTGTGAAGGCTAGAGGGAAAAAAAAAGGATTGAAAAAGGAAAATGAAAGCTGAAGAGAAGGTCCAGGCCGGGGGAAGGCAGAGGAGCCCCGTCTGGAATTGAGGGCTCCCTTTTAAATATATATTTTTCAAATATCTGTAAGGGAGAAGTGGATTGGAAATTATCTTGAGGCACTAGAGCGGGGTGGTGGGCAGGTCACAGCCGATGGCCTGGAGAGCAGTCGGGACCCCGGGGGTGCGGAGGGTGATGTCGTGGGGGCTCTGTAGGGTGCCTGGCGCTGCTCCCCACAGCCCGCTGCCTTTCCCTCGGGGCAGACGGGTTGTCTGGGCAGGGGGGGGGTCTGCTGGTCACCCCCCCCGGGGCTGGGAGCAGGGGGGGCCCGGCTACCACCCCAGCAGCCCTTGCCTTCTCCCGCAGGCGCAGTCCCAGCGACGGGGTTTCTCAAGCAGAGTGGCATCAACATCGACTCCAAAGGCTTCATCGTGGTCAACAAGGTGAGCCCGGGGGGCAGCCCCTGCTGGGGGGACAGCAGGAGGAGATGGGTCTGCTCTCCCCCTTCCCAGGGGCTCCAGACTGCTGCCGCAGGGGCGTTTCGTGCCCTGGAATGCTGGGGCCATCGCTGGAGCATCTGGGAGCCCCCCAGCGAGCGAGGGGTTTGCAAATCCCAGCCCTGGAGGCGGTGGCTTGGGTCCAGCTCTGAGCTGTCCTGGAAGGGTGGGCACATTTTGGGGGGTAAAGAAATGGAGAAAGATCCAGCTTCCCAAGGATCCCAAAGGATCTCACCTTCCCTCCCCGCTGTCAGCGACGCCGATGGGAGCGGTGTCGGTGCTGACGCGTGGTGCGTGCCGTGAGCCAGGAGCGTGGCGGGAGGGCTGGGGCCCATTGCCCCCCCCACACACACACTTATTGCTCATAGGTGCAGTAAGCCAGGCTCTGTTTGCAGACACCGACAGACCCCAGCCTGCTCAGAGGGGCTCTCTGTCCCAGGCAGCCCCTGGCAGAGGGACGCTGTAGGCCCCTGCCTGCGTGGTCTGCTCGGAAAATGAAGATTGCTAAATCCCACCCCCCTGGGGGTCCCACAGCCCAACGGAGGTTCTCCGTGTGTTCCTGGGGACCGTGGCAGCCCTGGAGCCGTTCCTGCGTAGGGCGCAGACCCCACCGACGCGCGCTTCTGCTTCCCCCTGCAGATGATGCAGACCAACATCCCTGGAGTCTTTGCGGCCGGTGACGCTGTCACGTTCCCGCTGGCCCTGCGGAATAACAAGAAGGTGAACGTCCCTCACTGGCAGATGGCCCACATGCACGGTAGGTGCTTTTCAGACCCTTCGCTTGGCAGCAGCAGGTTGCTTACGGAAGGGACCCTCTTCCAGATCCTTGGGAAGTTTCCAAGCCCTCTAGTGAGAGAAGGAGACAACTGCCAGCCGGGAAGCCGGGCCGTGTTAAACCTTTTGGGGCACGTGTATTTCATCCTGCCTGATATGCCTTCGTCCGTCTTTCTTGACGTGCGCTGCCTGGCGATACCTCCTTACAAACACAGGGCTGTGCGCGGGCAGGCTTTCCCACACGCCGTGTGCTCCCTGGCATCTGCAGCTGCTGCAGCAGCCTGATCTTCTCCTTGCCCTGGGACGCTTTGGAGCTCACATCCTCATGTCAGCGCGGGCGAACGTCCCCAGCTGGGCTGTCGACGCTGCTGGGGTGGCCCTGGAGCATGCTGCAGAGCTGAGACCTTTCTCCTCCTCATGCCAGCAAGCCTGGAAACCCCGGTGTGATCTGCTGCCCTCGAGCTTTCCAAGGCCACAGCTCTCTGGGGAGGTGACCCCTGGGTGAGAGGTTTTGGAACCACAGCTCCAAAGTTAGCCTTTGGACACAGCCCCCTTCTGTGCTGGTCCAGACAGCTGGTCCCTCTGTGGCAGGGACCGTACCCTAATGTACCCTCTTAGGGTACGTTACCCTCTTAGGTCCCTAAGAGCCTCCATGCCCTCAGGGGGTTTGTCCATTTCATCCCATCGCATCCCATCCCAT